>JAQISU010000259.1:1870000-2226670 GCA_029339505.1 Unio delphinus
TATTAAAGTGTGTATTAATTGTCAACATAAATTTTAATATAAGCAGCAGAGACAGTGAGCCGGACAACATTTTTAGACAAGTTTTCACTAAAATCACGCTTAAAAACAATGAAACCAATGACATCAGGCCCCAATGTGTGTATGAATCTGATATCGTTTCATGGATTAGGATCAAATCAAAAAAACAACATTTTCAATGAAATCAGGTCCAAAAAAAATTAATGAAATTAATGAAATCCTCCATCGATTTTTGGGAAAAGGGACTACAACGTCGTTGTCACTCACTAGAACTTTCAGTTCTGGGTTAACCGAATATTTGATCCAGTCCGATACGATATCGTGTTCGAGGGTCATGTAAATTTATTGTTATAAATCCGAGCAGCAGAAGGGGCGAATCAGACAACATTTTTAGAGAAGTTTTCACTGAAATCACGCTTAAAAACAATGAAACCAGTGGCATCAGGCCCCAATGTGTGTGTGAATCTGATATCATTTCATGGATTAGGTCCAAAAAAAAAATATGAAAAAATCAATGAAATTAATGAAATCCTCCATCGATTTTTTGGGAAAAAGGGACTACAACGTCGTTGTCACTCACTAGAACTTTCAGTTGGGGTTAACCGAATATTTGATCCAGTCCGATACGATATCGTGTTCGAGGGTCATGTAAATCACTACGACGAAAATCACTACGATTTTACAAACAGACTAATTTGTAAAACCTCCTCTTGTAAATCAATCAGATTATTAGACTGGTCAGTGAGTTTGAAATTAATTCTGGTTAATGAATTATTATGACATCGCATATAGACTGGATTCACCGGGGACTCAATTATTAAAAACCCTGGAGGAGCTGTTGGTGCAAATGAATACAAAATATACCCCTGCTGAGCTTGATTTGATCGTTCTAAATTTATTTGATAGCTTCCTTCGATCACATCACATACTAAATTGAGCGCAATCACCGTTGAAATATTCACATTGAACGGAGCAATATGCCTGCCACCACCATCTGGGTCATTATTGTGTGTCAGGATAGTTGTTTCCGGTGATGTTGTTTTTTTCCACGTATCATGAATTATTTTAAAACCGACATCGATGGCATCACTGAGAGATTTTTGTAGTTCTAAGAGATTATATCCTGGTAGATTGAATTCGGAAATATTTTCTACGCTTATATGATATTTTGTCGTAAATTCTATTTTCGTGTTAGGGTGTCTGGCAAGGGCTACCTCTCGTATAATTAGTGAATGAAATATATAAATGTCACTGAGGATTCTGTTACATGTTTCTATGACGCTGATAAATTCATCTCGGGTGAGAGAGCCGGATTTAAGGGATATTAACAACAACGAAATATCGTTATTGAACGCTGTGAAGTTTTCAGTGATTTTATCCTGTCGAGTTATGTAGTATTTCTCCCCTCCCTTATCTATCTTTTCAGTGAAAAAATTCAATTTGTCATAATCTCTATAACTCTTAACTGGATTATCAGATTTTGTCCTGTCTGTGATATAATCAGTTTTTTTTGGTTCTGGTAATTTAACGGGTTTTTCCCGGGGTGGTAATTCAGGCCATCCTAGTACGGTTCTAATAGAACTCTGATAGATATCTACGACGTATCCTTCTGTGCTTATTTCAATGGCAGATGATAGTGTCGGCACATGAACTGTTATAGCTATTTTTGACTCTACTCCAGTAATCGATTTTATTCTACGCGCGAATTCATCATTGATTTGTTCAATTTGATATGATCCGGTTGGTATGGAAACAACATTCCAGTCTGGGGTACCGTCGGGTTTATTCTTATTTGCAAATACCAGTGAATTATTGGGTTGTTGACCACCAAATGATTTTGACCTAATATTTGGCCAACTGTGGTATACTCGTAATTTTGCTAGCGCTATCTCCTTCACTGGGACCGGAGAGGGGAAATTCACACTGAATTCTGGATTCGTTGAGGTTATTGAGATCATGCTTGTTTGTACTGGGTTTGTGTTCTCCACTATTTGTTGAAGTAATTCCATCGGTGTTGTCATTGTTATTATACTCATGTTTTTGTACTTCTAATTTTGACATCGCAGAATCATATATATCTACCATCGCTGAAAACTCTCTCTCTGATATAATTGTATCATCGAGCGATGACGATATCAATGAGGATAATTGCGAGTATGCAGTAGACACAACATGAAATTGAATTATGTAGTCTTGTAGTTTCCGTTGGCTGCATGAGGATATTTTTTTTGTGATTATTGAAATAATTCCAGCGATTGTTGTTGCCGCAGAAATGCAAATTGGAACAGCTATCGGGGCCATCGTTGTCACTGAAGACAGTATAATACCGGCTCCGGTGATTACACCACTCACTGAATACACAGTAACATCAATTGCGGTAATTCTCCTGCGATATTTTTTTAATTTTCATTGCATACTCCTCAGACAGGATTTTGAGTCTAGTTTGATATTCTCTGACCTGATCATAGCGATATTGCGATGATGAAATCATTTTTTATTTTAACAACGCTAGCGTTTTCAATTGTGAAATCCTTTCAATTTATTTACTTAAATCCGCTACGAATTCCACATACCATGATACCAGAGCTCTAGCCAAATCTTTATCAGTAGATGTTATAGTGAACTTTTCAGTTGTACCCTTGTCGATGATCGTTGAAATCGTATTATTGACCCCGGATGAACTCGACGATGATATATTAAATTGAACCGTTGTCACCAGTGTTAATCGATAAATACCCTTGACGGTTGCAGTGATATCTAATTTATTGTTTGTAGGTATCCACACAAATGATCCGTGTTGGATTGTATATACTACGTTATTGGTTTTCTCATGAGGAATTTTTGTTTTTTCAATGACTGTTATCATCCTCGAAAAATCACCTTTGACGGCTTCGATGAAAGTTTTCGTCTCATCGATGGATTTTTTAATATCCGGGAGTTTTAGTTCAATTTTATCGAATGTAGTTCCAATAAATTTATCAATGATATTTCTACGAAATGCGGTAAACTGTTTTATGTGTTCTTCAATTCTAGATTCAAGTGTTGTTAGTACAACCACAGAATTGTTTAACTCATCTTTGAGAATTTTTAATCGATCTGTAATCGTCGAAACGAGTACACCCGGTTTGAGTTTACCCTGATCGGAAAATAACGCAACGGTGTTATCGATTGCGTTTTGTTGTTTAACTAAAATATCATCCAGAGAGATATTACTGGTTTTCAATTTACCCTGATCGGAAAATAGCGCAACGGTGTTCTCGATTGCGTTTTGTTGTTTAACTAAAATATCATCCAGAGAAATATTACTAGATTTCAATTTACCCTGGCGATCTTGAAATACAACTATTTCATTGGGTTCAACACTTTCTAAATTCAACGTCTCAGCGATTTCATCTTTAATTTTTTTTGTTATATCCTTGATAGAATCAGGGGTTGCAGTGCCATCGGGTTTGGGTTTCAAAGATCTCCCCCAAATATCAATCATGTTATTGTAAAACTCTTTCTCTCTCTAAAAAGCGATTGCTGGTGTAGTCACTTACGACAATATGAGGTGATTTTCTAGATGCTGAAATAGCGTCAAGGACATTTAATACTTCACTGCCGCATATTGGTGGGTCATTGATTTGTTGTGTTGGTAGCGTAGAATACCAAGTCTTCATTGGAAATTGTTTTATGTAACGCATAAATTCTTTTGGTGGGGCTAATCCATATGAATCAAAATAGACAATCCCACGTGGATCAATAGCGTATGCAACCCAGTGAGTTCCAGGTCCGGTGCTGTTATCGAGATTAATAATACCTGTTTCAGTTTTGTTTGGTTGATGTGGTAATTGATCTTTCATAAAAACACCTCTGAAATGTTTAATCGCTAGTTTTTTAGCAGCATCCATTAAATCAAAATTGGACATTGGAATCATCGAAGATTTGGGAACCATAGGTTCCTCAATTAATAAATCGTTCCTGGTAGTCTCAGGCCTGATCCGTGAACGGATCTCCCGCTGTACCATGAATACGGGGTCCCTGGTAGTCTTAGACCCTTTCCGCTGTACCACGAATACGGGGTTCCTGGTAGTCTTAGACCCAATCCGTGAACGGATCGTCCCTTTTTTTTATATCCTTGTCCAGCTGCCTTTTTCAACGCCATTCCTGCTGCAGTACCAACGGCTCCTAACGCCGCTGCTTTAGCCACCGCTGGGGCTGCTGCTGCAATCAATGATGGTATTGCAACTAACAATGGAAATATACCGCCTGTTTTCATCATATTTTTGATAGCAGCCGCAGAGAGAGTAATCTGAACCCCTTTTTTATCCTTGAAAGCATCATTCAAATGTTTCACCTGACGAGTTGTCAGCGATAATTTATTTTCACCACCAGTCATTTGATTAGGTTTCAACGTGATTGTGGTTCCACATTTTTTAGCCGATTCTGATTGCAATTTTTTGATTTGACCAGGAGTTAACGTAACACTAATAACACTATATGACATTATATATAATTGATTGATTCTAATTCAATGAAAAATCGAGAAAAATCGTTCAAAGATTTTCCACTGGGGCATCTACCACTCTCATTCTTCCACCAACACCTTCAAGTAGCATTGATTTATCACTGAGAATGACAGCAACCGCTCTATAATCAGCAATACCACCACGAGTCACATTAGCTCTAAAGTGTATATCAACGACGGATTGTCTCATCAAATCGAGATGTTCCAGTGAGAAGTAATAGATCGGATACAGATTCTTAAAATCAAATTGTGATATTTGCAAACCAGTATCGACATTTTGATCGCGTGCCATAAATGACAACAGACGATGATAAACTCGTGCAATATGATTTTCTGTGTAATTAAGTTGTATATCCTCAGATGGTTCCTGCTGGCCGTTTATTCTCAGTGAGACATCTTTCACACCTAATTGATCAAATATCATATGACTTCGTTGTTGATTGCCAACTCGTGTGTTATCCTGTAACGCAATAAATATATGACGTGGCGCAGAAACGCCTTGTTTTGCTGCTAGGTTCCAAGTGAATAACCCGTTGATATTTGATTGTTTCACATCTGTACTCACGGTTAGCCAACTTAGTAATGATTTTCCTCCTTGGTCCATAAATGATAGTAATCGTCCTTCTGCGGTGATTGCTGGAGTCAACACTGGCATCCACAATGATATTTTTGTTAAATCGACTCTAAAGGCATCAGCAATGGCGGCTGCAGCATTTGCTGGAATTCTCCAAATTGCATCATTATCATCACCCTTTCGTACAAGCGATACTGTATGCTTCGCCCCGTAGATAACTTTTCTGACGTTTCTACAGAATCCAAATATGTGATGCAGTGGAATCGCGCATGAAAATGATTTACGCTCTCCTTGCAACATTGAGTTTCGTGTTGCGGCTCCTAGATTGAAATTAACGTCGTTGTTTATAATCATATTCTCGACATCAGAATCACTATTATCACGTTTTTTTGGTCGTCTTACAACAAATTGATTTCCACCAGCGGTATTCTTACCATCTTTTGCAAACATCATAGAGGGTCCTGCTGATCTTGTATAATCATCGGAATATCTCGCTAACCCGATTATTGTTGTGGCCACATCAACATCACGATCTATGGACTCAATTTCTTTTCCATCAATGAGATATCTAGCACTCTCAAATAGCGCCATAATACCATTATTGACAAAACCGACTTGAGTATCAGCTGGATACGGTGCTGGTACAGCAGTAGTATCAGCAGCTGTTACAATTTCTCCTTCTACTTCAATAAATGCTTCACAGGGTAAAAAGTATTTACTGGTATCATGGACTTGAAGATCAATTCTTGCTCGACTATTTGAGTCTATGGCATGATAGGCGTAATATTGATAATCGCGTACAGAATCATCCTTGCCAACTGGGGCGTCTATATCAAACGCCGGATCATGTGATTTTTTGAACATTTTATTCTATTTATCAGAGTCTAAATCGTGATTTTCATCGTGAAAAACGCTAGCGTGAAAATCCATAGAATTTCATCGACGTAGTTTTTTAAGGCCACTTCCTGCTATCATGTTTGCAATATTGCTTTGGTTCCCTTGATTTACCATCGACGCTAGTTTTTCATCTACTGCGTTATTTATAATTTTACTAACACTTGCAGGCATTTCTTCTGTAGACGGTAACGGTTTCTTTTTTCGCCTCACTAATGATGTTATTTTATCCTTCGCAGTTGAAAACGCTTTCCCGGCAAGATTTCCAACAGTACTAATACCCTTATCACGAATAACATCAATGGCTTTCATTGATAACTGTTTAGCTAACGGCATCACTTTTGGAGCCATTCTTGAAAAGAATCCTAAAATGGTATTGCCGAGGCCATCTCCATAGTATGCCTTATAAACTGGAAACCGTGAATTAACTACATAGACGGGGGTTGGTTTATCATGATTGTAATGGATGATCATTATTATAAAAACAATAGTGTTTTCAATTGTTATTTAATCACTATGATACCCATTTGCTAACTCGTCAATGAAATCTCGATAGGTTTTGATATCCATGATACCGCCGGCAAATAACCGTCTACAGATATCAGCTGCTTCATTAATTATTTCCGGTGAATTATTTCCAGCTCGGATTCCTCCTACAAGAACATCTAATCGTGATATATCATTGATAACACTATCAGGACATACCCCACTTTGGGGTCCACTGGAATCTTGCAGTCCACTTCCGCTATAACCAGCTGCTTCATCTAGTTTTTCTAAACCCGTTTCTTGTAAATAATCATCATCATCATCATCATCAGGTGGTAGTTGTTGTTTTTTTTGTCTTCTTGTTTGTCTACGTGTTGGTGTTTGAGGTTTTAGTTCTTGCCGTTCTTCTATTTCTCGTTGTCGTTCTTCTATTTGTTCTCTTTTATAATTACTAATTCCCTTTTTAAATTCCTTGTATCCTATCTCATCCTTATTCAAACGACCAATCCCTTTATTTAGTTTATACAAATAATCGAACCAATCATTACTTGATATTCTATCATTTTTATACTCGTCCTTTAAAAAATCTTTTTTTGAATTATAGCTTTGAGCAGCAAAATTACCAAAGGCTTGATAATCCTTTGATTTCAATAAAATAGGTTTTTTTATTAATATTTTAGCATGATCAGTAAATTTATTCAACAGAGAAACAGTCGTTTTTTTCGGATCAGTTTTTTCAGTTTGTTCAGTTTTCGCTGCTATTTTTTCAAGTTCACCAATAACAGATTTTCCCGTCTCGGGACCATCTCCCAGTAAAGCACGCTCTACCCCCTTCGTTGCTGTGGTTACTGGTTTAAACAACTCTTCAGACCCCAGAGCAAAATCAGTTTGTAAACTCTGTCGTTGCTGCAGTTTATTTCTTACAGAGTCACGAATTGGTATAAATCTCCTGATTGCATCCAGTCGTTCACGAGCCAATCGGGTTGTTAATGCTTCATTGACCATTATTTGAAATCGCAAACCATTTTTCAATTGCAAAACACTTGACATGTCGGATGATTTTTAACACAGTCATGGAAGTGTTATTTCATCGTGAGACACCTTCTATCATTGATGGAGAAAGTATCAAAATTGTATATAAATAAAATAATACTGATAGTTTCTCCACTTTTTTGACATGTCGGATGATTTTTGATATGGTCATGGAAGTGTTATTTCATCCTATAACAGCTTCTATCAGGTTTGTGGAAAGTGTCATAATTGTATATAAAATAAATAATACTGACAGTTTCCACACTTTTTCATTGATCAATCTGACACATCGTCCATCGATTTTTTGACATCCCCTTTGAGGGTCAGCTAAAAAAAATGAATGTCGATGATAAAATGGTCGGGCAATCAATGGTCGGGTAATCAATTTTCTTGAATTAATGCTCGTAGGCTTCTAATTTTAGAGTTGACTTCTTTTTTCAATTCGTATTCGTACCCCAATTCTTTTCGTATTCCCTCTACGATAGTATACAACGGAACGAACACACTGATGTCACTGGAAAATGAAAGAGAGTCTTTAATAGAATTCTGAATTCTTTTGATGAGTGCATACTTCTTGGGTAGCATATATTTATTGTTGTTAACCCCGTATTCTATATCCTGAAAATCAGACACAATTTGATCAGGATTTAATCCATCTGATAGTTTGATATCCTGATTTTTCAATTTTGCTATTTCAACTATGATGCTATTCATGTTTTCAGAATTCATTATTCTATAAGAATGACATATCTCTAATTGGAAATTATGACGCATCAGATATAACTAAATTGAACTTTTTGCCCCGTCTTTTTTGAAATAGCAGATCGATAAATTCCCTCTGCAACTCTTCGTACTGAAGATCGACAAATATTGAAATACTTACCGGCTTCATATAATTATTGAAATATTTTCTCTTCGTTAGTTGTTGTATTAAAAGATTTTACTGGTCTAGCATTTTTTGAGCACTTTCCAGTCCTTCCAGATGAATTATTTTCACTATGTGTAACAACTCGTAAATTTGATAAAGAATTATTCTTTCGATTAGAATCGATATGATCAATAACAAGACCATCCTCGATCAAACCATAATGACATTCATACACGAAACGATGATTGAGATAAGTTTTCTTTCCAGCGCCAAACATCAAGTACCCGTGATTATTCACAACACCAACTGATTTCTTTAGTCTACGGTTTCTGACAGTACCATCACTGGATGCTTCATAATTTGTAATCACTGGATGCTGTCTGAATTCTTGGTTCATATATACTATTCTATTGTTTGTCTAATTCAGTGTTTGGTTCAATAATTACATCACTGGAAAATCTTTCGATATAGTCTTGCGGAGTTCTTATGATTTTGTCAGTGACGTTATCAGGGTCAAAGACTTTTTCAGGGTCATAATTTCTGATGGATTGTCCATTTTTTATTCTTTTATCATAATAACGCTTCAATTCCCTATATCGCTTACCACCACAATCAATACACAATTGTGATCTTCCCTTGACCCCAACCCCACATCGAATACAGGGTAACGGACCAAGACTTCCACGTCGAAAACTTTGCATATGATACCTACAGTACTCATTTTTTCGGCATGATTTGTTACACGTGGTTACATTTCCCATCATGAGCCATTTGCAGTGATTCATTATACATAAATCTTTCATTTAAATGCTTGTTTTATATATAGCATGAAGGAGTTCAAGAGATTGACTTCGAAAAATGCTAAATTCAATGCTGATAGAGAGTTCAAGAGATTATTGAAAATCAATCCTAGATTTAATATCGATAGACCCAAAAAACGTCCAATAGACGGAAATATGAAGGAGTTTAAGAGATTATTAAAAATCAATCCTAGATTTAATCTCGATAGACCCAAAAAACGTCCAATAGACGGAAACAAACGTAACAAACGTCCAAGAGACGGAAACATGAAAGAGTTTAAGAGATTATTAAAAATCAATCCTAGATTTAATCTCGATAGACCCAAAAAACGTCCAATAGACGGAAACAAACGTAACAAACGTCCAAGAGACGGAAACATGAAAGAGTTTAAGAGATTATTAAAAATCAATCCTAGATTTAATATCGATAGACCCAAAAAACGTAACAAACGTCCAAGAGACGGAAACATGAAAGAGTTTAAGAGATTATTAAAAATCAATCCTAGATTTAATATCGATAGACCCAAAAAACGTAACAAACGTCCAAGAGACGGAAACATGAGATCACCATGGAAGGATGCTCAATTCAATCTTGATATAGTTTCTAATACACCCAAGAATAAAATTCTTGATAAACCCATCAGAGACTGTTTTAATGAATTCAAGCGTGATGGAGCATCTTATTGTTGGTCAACATTTCGAATTGATGGTGTTGTTGACGCTACCATGAATGATGAAAAAGCAGCAGTGATCATTTCACGTCTTG
Organism: Unio delphinus; assembly: GCA_029339505.1. Lineage (NCBI taxonomy): Eukaryota > Metazoa > Mollusca > Bivalvia > Unionida > Unionidae > Unio > Unio delphinus. The sequence continues at coordinate 1,879,946 of JAQISU010000259.1, forward strand.
GGAAAGAAGGAAATATTTTTCGAATCAAATTCGTTATCCGTGAAGATGACAAATGGATTATTAGGGATAAATTTGAACCCATTCTCAGGGGCAAAAAAACTGTCACCGTGAATCAGGATTCAAAACCGGGAATTTTGACTGGAATTGATAAACCCTACTACGAAAGATCTTATCCTGTCACAGCAGTTGTTTACGGGATCTATCCGCTCAATGAAAAACCTGATATTTCAAAACTAGCACCCATGAAATATTCGACAGGGCTCAATTGTGTAGCAGAACGAATAATAGAACACTTCACAAATGCGTCCCGGGGAAATAAACTCACTGATCTAAGACGAAAAAAAATAACCGAGTGGGAGTTCACGGTAAAAGAGCATGGGGCAACAATTCAGGATATAACTAAATTAGAAACATCATTAAGATTTCCAATATCGGTAAGGACAATCACCGGTGAAGTATTAAAAGAACCGAAATATCAATCAAAAAAAGGAACCCCCATTGAAATTATTGATCATAACGCGCACGCGTGGTCATCTGCAGTAACAATATTCCCACGGGATAGAACCGTAAAATATCTATCCCAAACTCTGTTTGGAACCGAAGAGTTTTTTTCAGAGCAGAAATTATTTGATGCTATTTACCATTTGAGTAAAAACGATCCTGTGTCAGCGTGGCTATTTCATAGTAATTCAGACGAGGAATGCAGATTTGATCAGTTTGTAAGGCCTAACGGAGAATTATACCGTACTGAAGAACTGCAGAATCAAATGAAACAACTAGCTAGTGAGTTTTCTGAGGGGGAAATCGAAGATCAATTATTAGCAAACTGTTTCACAGTACCATCCATTGCAGCACATTTTGCTAGAAAGAAAAACGCGTGGAAACCAACACGAAGTGAGTTTTTATCAGATGTCAAATTGTCCTGTCTTGAATACAGCCACGGCGGATTATGGAACACAAAATACACCGCTGATACCGTTATTTCAGTTGATATGATTGCGTGTTATCCAGGAAGTTTTCTTGGGTATGGAGAGTGTGAGAAATATTTCAAACGATTTGGACACCCCACACACGAAATGACCCGTGTTGCTATTAATGGACCACTTCCTGATTTTGATTTAACCGGATTCGCTTGTGTAGTATCATTTGAAATGGCTGAAGGACTTCATCCGTGTAGTTATCTTTGGATTGGTAAACACATGTCTGAAAAACACTGGATGCCAATAGTGTTATTACGGTATATGCTTGATTGTAAGATGTTAAAATCATTAATTGTCAGTGAAGCAATTATATCCTATCGAGCACAGAAATCAGTCTGGTTACCACAACCTGATCTAGAAAAAATAATTAGCGAAGAGCGAAAACTGTTTCCTGATTTTAATGAACAACAAATCATGGATTGGTCCAGACAGTTATTTGAAATCAGAAACAATGAAGCAAAAAATCTTGGACGAAGAATAATCGGTAAATTTACCCAAGGTGGCAAAGATGATAATACGAAATATTCTTCACGATTGATTATAGACAACGCTGAATACGATTTTGTAATGGCGGATTTAACGAATAAGGGCCTATATGTCAATCGTAAGGACGCATTTCTGTCCGATGGAACCAAATTGGGTACAATTGTTACCTACAATGATGGATACCATCCGCAGTACACACATTTGAGAGCTTCTATGCTCGGTTATGCTTCTATCAATCTGTTTTCAATGATCAATAGATTTCCTACCACCACAGTTAGAGTTGCTACTGATTCATTTTACATAAATAGCAAAATGGCTGATTTTAAGGCTACTGGCAACGAGAAATGGGGATCATGGAGAATTAAGAAAGAAATGATTCATGATTATATTCCATCAGCAGATGTTACCATTGAAAATAATTACTTAGAAAGCAATCAGTGTTCAGAATTTTCTAGTGCACCACCGATTTCTGATCCAATATGCCTGTATAAAACAGTTTATTTAAACGGCTGTGGCGGGTCAGGAAAAACAACCCGGGTAATTGAGTTATTCCGTCGTGGAAACGCTAGCGTTTCTAACATGATTGTGCTAACACCAACTCATAGACTTGCAAGAGAAATGATACAGAGAGGGGTAAATGCCTGCACTTATCACAGCTTTTTCCGATGGAAGGGAGATAAATGGACTCCTGAGCGCATGGGAGAGAAATTTATTCCTGAAATCATGATTTGGGATGAAATAGACACAGTGTCAGAAGATGTCTTAAAAATATTTCTTGAGTGATTGTTATTGAAGAATACAAAAGTCGTCATGTGCGGTGATCACGGCCAACCACCACCATTTGTCGGTGCATCCCCCCATGAATGGCTAAAGGGTTTTGTAGACTATTATGAAGAAATTGATACCGATCATAGATCACTTGATAATGAATTAAAAGAATTGAAGAAACTAATTAGATTACAACCGGATAGAATCCAGTGTGAAATAACCCGTGAAATAATTTCGGAAACTCCCATGAATGAGTTTTGGGAAGCGTGGAGACCAAATGATTTGATCATTGCAAGTAGAAAAATAGTCAGGGACACACTTCAGATGAAGTTATTTGAATTGCATAAACAAAAATTTGCAACGCTTCCAGTACCGTTATGTTATAGGCCATCGGATACGCGAAAACAGAACATCGAAGTTGATATTCCAGGCCTGACAGAGTCAGGGCGTGAAAAGAAGATTCTCGTATTAAATGATATTGTGCTGGTTGATATCAATGTTGTTGAAGATACATTGCGTGCTAATAAATCCCCATGGACGCTAGGATACGCAGCGACGATACATTCTTCACAGGGATTGACTATATCGGATACAACTGTTTGGATGGTAGATAATCGCATAGAATGGTCAAATTTAGTCTATCTCGCAGTGTCTAGAGTACGAAAAATAAATCAACTTCGAAGAATTGTCTTCGATGATGAAATCATTGGCGATGATGAAATCATTGGTGACGATAATGATATTATTGATAAAAAAACTCTCCGGTTACAAACAACAAGACAAAAAAAAAACAACGAGAATTTGATATTGATGCTGAATTAATAATCACTTTGAAGAAACAACAGAATAATCACTGCGCGAGTTGCAATTGTATAATGCGTTGGCAGTATTCGGATAAGGATCCTCGCCAATTCACCGTAGACAGAAAAAATAACAATCTCGGTCATGTCAGAAATAATGTGATGTTGACTTGTCTTGAGTGCAATAGACGCAAGGGTGCTAGTTAAGACCATGCGGTGGTAATTGAGTATCGTCAGGAATTACTTGTAGTTGTTGTCTAGTAAACCCACGCTGAGGGGCAGTTGAATCCAGTTTATAGATTGGAAGTCTACCCGTAGATCGTGTTATACTAGATATCTTATGCGTAGTGACGCTCCAAATAGGATCAGTAGCCCTTTTTGTACCACCCTCAAGCTCTCCTGGTTCATATAAATACCTCACAATGACATTACTACCAAGAATTGGTTCTTTGAAATCTTTTTGTGGTTTTTCAGGTATCGACTTCTTTTTAATCGCGTTGATAGGTTTCATGTTGATTGTTCTAGTAATCTCGTTATTCAGTGCGGTAACTACACTTGGTAATCTCTTAACCCATTCACGGGATCTTTTTTCTTGGATGAATTCTTTTGCATATTGATATCCAAATAACCGCTCAGCAAGGGTTTTATTAAACCGTTCTACAATGGCCTGATCACGATGCAGTGGAGTATGCCCTCGTCTGATAGCGACATTGTGATATTTCATTGTAGATAACACTGCACCCTGAAATTCCTTGCCAGGATCAACTTGTAATAGATTTGGCCAGTGCAGAGGACTCCTTCGATAAATCCTTTCAAATGCAGAAGCGACTTCAGTGGCCGATTTTGTTTTTAACGGTTCTACTTCTTTGTATCGACTTGCAATATCAACTACAGTTAACGCATATTTGTAACCACGATCATGTGGCAGAAATAATAGATCAGCCTGATGAACTTCATTAGGAAAGGCCACATCAAAATGCGAGAATTGAATTTGTTTAGGCGGTGGTAGATAAATTTGCCATAGTGCCTGTTTGGATAACCAATGAGCCGCAGTGGTTTTTTTCACTTTTGCGGCGCTAGCGAGTTTACTGATTGCAGCGTTACCCTTCCAGTATCCTCTTGGGGAATAATAAATAGATTCCATGTTGCTATTAATTACCAGCACCTAACATCAATTTACTTTTCATTGCCGATTTTATCAAAAATGAAGCCAATTTTTCTTTGAAGGATTTATCAGTGATAGAATTCAACGCATGAATTAATTTCACATCTGCTAGATGCCTGTGTTGCAAATTGCTGCTTTTATAAGCAGCATCATGAAGGTGACAGGCCTTATCAATAGCGTTTATTGGTTCCTCACCGGGTCGGGGCTGATTTTGATCATTGAGTCTGATATCAAGTCTTGTTCCCGGTCCACAATAACTATACCCTGGAAGGTGTTTTTCTCCGGGGTATTTTGCCCATGGGGTTCCAGGGAGTTTTGCTAATTTGGCAGCGATATCACCTCCTCGTTTTTTTTTAAAGGTTCCTTGAGTTCCTTGGGTTTAGAAACAAATCTAAATTTCTTTGTACTACACTGTACGCATTTACCAGAAAGCGCTGATCGGTTATTTTTAGTTGTAATCGTTGTCAAGTCATCTGTGCCAGTACGCGCCTTACACTTCACGCAATATAGATCCATAATTTATGTATAGAGATATTAATATAATTGATTTTTCAGCGACTAAAACAAGAGAACCAGTGAAGCATCATGCAGCGCTACCAAACTCTATCCGCGCAATTATAATCGGGCCATCTGGATCCGGCAAGACGCAATTGTTGCTCAATTTAATAATGAGATGGATGAAGTGGGATAAGTTGTATTTAATTGCTCCTAGCGTAGATGATCAACGATGCTATGAAGTGCTAAAAGATTTTAATGAAAACGCTTCAGAGATTGCCGGCGAGGATGTTATTGAATTTATAACCGATATTGACGAGGCGCCATCCGTGAATGACCTCGATGGAAGTATCAACAATTTAGTTGTATACGACGATGTCATGTTAGATAATCAAAAAAATCCTGCTAGAATATTTTCCCGAGGCAGGCATAAAAACACTGATGTGATCTATGTCACTCAACGCTACACTCAGATTCCAAAAGTGATTAGAGATAACTGTAATATGCTTGCTGTATTCAACGGCGTTGATACACATACGCTACGAAATATTTGGCAGACATGGTGTTCTGATATGGACTTCAATCAATTTAGAAATTTCTTTAGTCATGCTCAGTCTGCCCCACACGGATTTATAACAATAAATTTACATGACCCTCGAACACGATATCGTATCGGACTGGATCAAATATTCGGTTAACCCAGAACTGAAAGTTCTAGTGAGTGACAACGACGTTGTAGTCCCTTTTCCCAAAAATCGATGGAGGATTTCATTAATTTCATTAATTTTTTTTGGACCTGATTTCATTGAAAATGTTGTTTTTTTGATTTGATCCTAATCCATGAAACGATATCAGATTCACACACACATTGGGGCCTGATGTCACTGGTTTCATTGTTTTTAAGCGTGATTTCAGTGAAAACTTGTCTAAAAATGTTGTCTGATTCGCCCCTTCTGCTGCTCGGATTTATAACAATAAATTTACATGACCCTCGAACACGATATCGTATCGGACTGGATCAAATATTCGGTTAACCCAGAACTGAAAGTTCTAGTGAGTGACAACGACGTTGTAGTCCCTTTTCCCAAAAATCGATGGAGGATTTCATTAATTTCATTAATTTTTTTTGGACCTGATTTCATTGAAAATGTTGTTTTTTTGATTTGATCCTAATCCATGAAACGATATCAGATTCACACACACATTGGGGCCTGATGTCATTGGTTTCATTGTTTTTAAGCGTGATTTTAGTGAAAACTTGTCTAAAAATGTTGTCCGGCTCACCCTCTCTGCTGCTATATATCATATTTATGTGTCAATTTCTTGGTGTCAATAACGTTTTGAATAACTTTGAAAATGGTCTAACAATATAAGTTGATATGCATTAAAGTGTTTGGTTTAAATGAAAGATTTAGCTGCTGTAAATTTCACGACATAATTGCCTTGTGAAATATCATCTCTGCGAAGATATTCAAAATATGATGGTTCTAATAACGAGAACATTAGAGACCCACTGATCAGATGTTTTGGTAAACAACAACAACAACAACAACATGAGAACAACAGCCGCTGCAATAATAATAATAATAATAATAATAATAATTATTATTATTATAATAATGTCTGTCTGTCTGTCTATCTATCTATCTATCTATCTATCTATCTATACTAATACTAATTAGAACTTTGCATAGCGCCTAATCTCTGGAAGCTCAAAACGCTTTACAACATAAGACTGCACCTATAACAAAGAACAAACACATATAATGCTATTATTAAAACAAAACAAAACACAATGAAATTAGAACATATACCAACATACGGAAAATATATAAGGTAGGAAACATTTTTAGGTCTTCAAGTGTATTCGTGCAGTGGGTATAAGTGAGTTTTAAGAGCACTTCTGAATGGGATCACTGTGTCTTTGTGTCTTCGTTCAGTGGGCAAATGGTTCTAGGTTACTGGGCCCTGGTATGCAAAGTAACGTGGTCCATAACACTGTGTTTCATAGTGTATGAATGTCTAAAGAGGAGCGTAAATATATTGCTGGTTTGTACACATGGGTGGGGTCAATTATCTTGGAATGGAGTCCGTCCTTGAAACGTACCACATATAACAAATATTGTGTCTGATTCTGGATCAAATGGATCGAATGGATGATCCGTGTAGGTCTCACGCAACCAATTGTTTTTTCCATAGACCTCAATTCTAACGTTTTCTGAAACAAATACACTGTATATCCTGCTTCAGCTTGCATGTCACACATTGTCACAGACAATAATCTTAGAATGTCAATTTGACTAGGACAAAATCAGGTAATCCATATCATTTAAGAGAGATAACTCTGCTGGAACTAGACAGGTCTAAGAGTTATCTAGTCAGAACAGACCCAGTTTAACCCATGTGTAGTACATTTGTTTTTAAAAATCGTAACAATACAAAATATGATTTAGATATAAATTAACTTAATCGCACGTATTTTCAAGGGTGTTAAATTTTTTGCAAAGCCTAACAGAAAGTACAACGTCTACATAATGCACCAATCACAGCTAGTGTTGTTGTTTATATCTGAAAAGAAAGTTCCCTTCAGTTTACGCTCCGCCTACCCGGGGTTGTACAATACGGCACCGTGATACCTGTATGGTACAGAACAGCGAGGAGGTGTGTTCTGATACTCTACGGATGACCCGAGCAGCTGTATTTTGAACCTTTTGAAGTTACTGGAGTAGATATTGAGATGAACCAGACAGAACTGAGTTACAATCGTCCAGTCTTGAAATTAATAATGAATACAGAAGTATGTTTGTCGCTTCACCTGCAGCTTGCATATGTTCATGCCATATTGGTGCAATGTGAGAGTTACTGTCCAAAGTAACACATAGGTTTCGTACTGATTCTGTGAATGTAATCTTGGTGTTGATGATATTTAATGTTAGAGGGTAAAGGATGTGAACGAGAAATTCGATATGTTGAGATCAGAATGGTCGCAGTTATATCATCATTTATCTGCAGATTGGTACATGTCACCCATGATTTCACTTTAGAAATGCACCTCTCTGCATCTTGGATGGTAGCATCAACTTCAGTCGGGTGGCTAGATTTGTGTAGTTAGGTGTCGCCAGCATATTGTTGGTGAGGCACTGGATGATGATCTATGACACTTGAGAGTGACTGAGTGTATAGAATGAACAGAACAGTTCCAAGAACGTACCCTTGTAAGAGGAAGATATTTCTGACAATAACATAAATATTTGACGTTGAAATTTAATTCTTTCTCTGCTTTACCTTGCGAGCCATTTCATTAATGCGGTTTGTGAACAACACTTTCAAAGGAATTATCAGTGAAATGGAATTAAGTTATCTTTGTCATCTTGATATATTTCTCATGAATACGTGATCAAGACATATTTATGTCCTGCAGTGTAACAATAGAAGTGTGTGAATTTGTCGTTAACTCTGCCTAATCATGTCAATTCAATTCGAATTTTGTAGCGCGTTTTTCAGACGTATTATTCTTCTTCTTGTTGGTGTTGTGTCTAACGCCATTTTTCATCACGCGATAGGCAAGACATGGTGTCAAATATTACTGGTGGAGGAAGAACCCGGGAATACCCGATAAAGAAGCACCGACCCACAAAAAGGTACTGGCACGCTTTTACACATACCCTCATTCGCCTAGTCTTAGACTGCGCGCTATGATAATTTATATGGAGTTTTCATCTTTTAGACTCTGCGCACAGGATATTTTCATACTTCAAGATATTCTCGGCAGCAAATAGAAATTGAACATTATGGTATAGGTACGATATAATACTTGAATGAACAAACGAACAGTCATTTGACTTTTTAATTGATTAGGAAGGGTGTAGCTGTTCCCATGATGTATCGGTCAGCCAGCGATGATGTCCAGAAACGTCAGTTTCCTTGTGAATATGGATCCAGAAAGTATTCAGTTACGTCTCAATAGTTGAGCAAATTAAGGAACAGTAAAGAACGAACAAAAACACGTGTTTGGAATTTCATTTACACCATAATTAAATGTAATATCCGGGTTTGTGTTGATGTGCAAGGAGTCTATATCATGCTAATGTACAAATGGCCTTTTTTGACAATGTGCTAACAGTATATTGTTGTATCACAACAATGTGGTTTGAAAGCGTCCGTTTAAGATTTTACTAAACTTCCAAATTAATGTTGTAGTCCAATAATAATATTGATTGCAGCACACCGTAGCACTTGAAACTAACTACTGCGCAAATGGTTTTCTCAACCTGGGGCGCTAGTGCTCACATACGCAATAATTCAGCACTGGATCTCTATTATTCGATGGCCGAGTATTACGCTCCTGTTTGGACTCGAGGATTCCGCACCAGGTTAATTGATTCAACAATATTACTCCTCCGCACCTGTGTAGCCAGGAAGCAACGGTAAAAGTGTTTGCTAAAGTGAGAAACATATAATATTCATGGACATCACCTCCTATCCATCAGTCCGCTTGACTTCGAGACGCCCAGTCGAGTTAGGTTCGTTGCCGGAGGATATGACAGCTATTTCGGCATGAAGTATCGTGCGGTCTTCACCCAATATTGTAAGCCAGTAACTCGTTGCTGAGCCATCTGTCTGCCGGCCTGGCTTCAACCTTCCACGTCAGGTGTCGACCACGCTGAAGCGTTTTCTGACAGGAGAGTGTTGTTGTTCAGTCGACATTGTCCGATGGGGCCTGGCCACTGAATCTTCCTGTTGATGCGGAGCTCTACATACCCTCTTACACACTGTTAACAACTGTCCAATTATAATGCTCCCCTGTAGACTGTAGGCTCTGCACCTTTCTGATGATGATGCTGTTAATTTGCTGAGCAAAGAAACTAATATTAATATTAAATCCATCCAAATTAAAACCTGAACACTGCTAATCAGACAAACACCTGTTTTCAAAGAGTGATCCATCATACGAAATTGTACTGGACTTTAGACTACATTTTTCACAGAAATCACACTCCAAAGGATAATATACTGCACTCCAAACCTAAATGAAACGTTTAATCCTATATATATTCTTGTACTTTCAATTAAAACAAATATATTTTGTCACATTCCTAAAGATTGCAAACTATCAATATCAGTAGAACCGAATCATGTGATCTGCTTGCATCAAGGCTATTCAACCCAGCCACATGTGCATCGCATGCAGATGACCCATCTAATACATCCATTCTGTCAAAACTAGTCAAGGCGTTACTGTATCCACTAAACCACAAAATCCTTTCATTCCAGATCAACTAGCAGCTTTGTCTCAAGGTGCATTCATTCACAAGATTTCACTAAATTTCAGTTTTAAGTAGACCAACATTATATCACGTTTTCAGAGGAATTATTGGGGGCGGTATACGCTATTAAGGTCAATGGTCTCTGGGCCGTGAATGTGCGTATGAATATTGTTACTGTTCATTCGTTGAACCACCGGTTGTGAATTTTGTTTTGGAAGCCAGCATGAACTAATTTTTTCTGCTTCTTATAGTTTATTCTATCAAGCTTTACTTTGAAAAGTCAAATCAGCATATAATTAATTTTTTTTATAATAGTTGTATGGGACAGTATAACTCCTTTTTCTGAGCTATAATGCACTTCTAACGTAGTGAATTATAGCTCAGTAAAACAAGTTCCTAATTTCCCATACAACTTCATTAATCTACATGGGCAAGAACATATTTTTAGAAAGGTGGTTGTTTAGGATATCAACAGAGATATTTAATAAAGTATTCACAAATTAGGATATTTTGGCTAAATTAAAGGTGTAAACTTAAGTTATTTGTTGCTCATCATGATTGCATAAAAAAGAATGAATTACGATGAGGGTCAAACCAATATAATATTTTTCATGTTGTCCCAGGTGGTAAAAGGACATAACTGTCCAGAATGAAAAAGGCGACAGAACATGACAAGTTATATAATGTCCAATGATGTTAAATGGAAAGGAACAAAAGTTTGACTTTTCTTGGGATTGGTCTCTATATGATGCTTTGAAGATAAATTATTAAAATCGCTATTTATTCCTTTATTTTGCATTTGACGGAAAAAAACATAAATGAACAAGCAAAATATACAAAGGACTCAATGCGTTTGCATTGCCTCCTTCATAAACTCTCTAGTGAAGAAAAAATAGATATACATGACTAATGTTATCATTGCATCGTTAGATAAATTGACAATGGAACTCCATGCCATGAAAGTGGTGCTTTTTATTGTTTGGTGTTTTACAAGAACAATGTTTCGGAAAATGTATTCTACGACTCTTCATTGAAATGTATGGATACTATAACCTTATCTAATTCATTTTCAGCCCATAAATGTTGCAAACATATGTAAAAGAACCACTCCCAAACGTAACACTCATTGTTCCCCATGAAGTAATTATCGGTGTACTAAAATGCACTGTTTACCATGACCATTATCCAACTGTTATAGAACACGGACTATGTACATGTACATTCTGTGTTAAGACATTACGACTTACGGTATTCAGAGAAAGTACAAGGAAAACACTATGGAGTACGGAAATTCGTGTGTGGGCATACTCGTATCCCGTTTGCAACGTTGAAACGTTAACCAAAAAACAGCCCCATCAGTGTATGAACCTCAAAAGCGTTTTCAAAGACCGTCGGCTATAAGCGTTACACATAAACTGATTGCAATCATGGATGGGTACATAAGGAACATCGGCTGCAGGAAGTTAGAATGGGAAAGGTCATGTCAAATTTCTCTGGAGGAGAATAAATAGAGAATGTTAGCTCAGAGTTTCGGAAAACGGAATTTCCAGTGTTAGTCATAGATATAATAATTGGAAATGTAACTAAAATCGATTTAAATGGTTAGAATGAACCGGGGTACTTCAAATTAGAATAAAATCGAATAAATGACTGGTCGAGTTTATGAAAGCTATTAACTAGCCTGTCAAAAAGTACTACTCTCCAACTGTACTGTCTGGAGAAAACGGTAAACGGAAGACGTTTAATTTCCATTCATCTAATTCTGGTCGCACAACCTAATGAATTGCCGTTTAATGAGAGCTTAGTGATAATAATTGCCAAATTCACAAAAAAATACACAAAGATCTGATAAAAATATCAAATGTACCTTCATCAAGAATTAGAAGACCAGGGTCAATTTTACTAATATTTTTTTACGTGTAAATATGAACCGAGTAATATAAATTATCTTGCATATGTTATTTAAATTTCGCACTCCACTAAATATATTATTACATAATAACTATGAACTATCACGACGCGTGGTATGAGAGTATGTCGATTAGATATATTTTGTCAAATATGGAATTAGATCTATTAGATACTCTGGTCAAAATATGGTGCTATATATTGTATCTTTGTATACATATCTCTCTCTCTCTCTCTCTGTATCTATTTATCTATCTATCTATCTATCTCTCTCTCTCTCTCTCTCTCTCTCTCTCTCTCTCTCTCTCTATCTATCTATCTATCTATCTATCTATCTATATATATATATATATATATATATATATATATATATATATATATATATATATATATATATGTGTGTGTGTGTGTGTGTGTGTATGTGTGTGTGTGTGTGTATATGGCGTGAAAACATCTGTTGCGTTTGTAAATGGGGGAAAAAATGTATCCAAAGAGAGAGCGTGTAGGAAATGACAAAATCTTACTTGATTTTACCCGACTTGAAATATATATGCAACCTTCTCCATAATTGCCTACTCCCCTGTGCAAATACCAGACTGATCACGTGATCCAGTGTCCCATAACATGCATACAAAGCTAGAGTGTAATTTACTTCCCGCTTGGGTTAGTTGCTATTGATTTATTTTTTCTGCAATAGCCAAACAGAGATCGAGTATACCCTTTATCACAAACTCCCGGATTTATACCTTAATTTGGATAGTTAAAGTTTACATATTGTTTCTCATTGCAAGTGTCTTTTCATTGCCAAGAGGCGTACCTATTGCTGGAATATTGAAGAATGGTAAGTAAATATTAGTTTTCCATGTGCTTAGTGCAAAGTAACATGACTAGCATATATCTTAAGTAATAATAGCGTATTATTCGTTCTAGCAGACATACATGTGAGTTCACACTGTCATGTCCATTTATCAGAGTTAAATGACATATTACATCGGCACCTAGTACTCAGAAACAATTAGTGGCAAGTTAATTGTTTGCTATATATTTCTTCTTTCTGCAATGTTATGAATATAAGCTTCGTTGCATTTAAATTGGAAAGATTACATGTCGTTATGTCTAATTGCTGTCTTAAGACCGTTTACCCAAATTGCATACTTGATAAAGAAATGACGATAGACAGAAAAGCAGCGATCGATAATGATGTTTTTCACCCCAACGGTAACTTGTCGTACAGGGAAATTCAATCCCATGGATCATGCATTGATTGAGAAGGTATTCATGTGTCATGTTCTATATAAGTTATAACATGGATACATTGTAGAAGCAAAGATTGCTGCAAAAGTCTTGATGCAATAGTTTATAATATTAATCACTGGTATAGAGAAAAGGAAAAGAAAACAAATGGGGATAACTAGTATCTCACCGTTAATGATGTTTCGAGATATCCCATATTCAAATGTATATCAGACAATGTGTTAAAGGGGACAAAAACCCGAACATGCATAATTTTATTGTAAATAGAAGGATATTTAGTAGTTTGTGTATTTAATCTATCCCAACTATTTGTTTATTTGCATCTTATGTATTTGCACTTCAATTTCATAAAAGAATATTGTCCTGTTTTGCGAGATCACACGGAAATACCCTGCCGCGAATTAGTTAGCTCCCTTCCAAATACACAGGATGTGACGTCATTTGAGACGATTGACGTATACAAGTCATATTCAGTTTGTGCAACGCAGTGTCAAGTAGAAACAAGATGGTTCAATACGCAGCTCTAAATTGTGTGAATCAAATATACAAGTTAAGTGTCTCTAAATATGCCTTGCAAATTAATCTTTTAGGAAGAAAAACAAAAATAAGGAACATACTGAATACTTTATTCTTCTTCTATACCACCGCTGGGCTGCTCCCGAATTGCACAGAGAACCCATATGAAAGGGTACCTTAAACAATTTAGGAAAATCTTTAAAAGGACTAATAAATTAAAAAAGACTCGAGTATGGAGAAGTACAATTTAAATTTAAAAAAATGTATGGATCCCCACTTGAGCACGGTCGATTATGAAATAAATAGACAATGCGATGAACGACACGGAAAAAATACAAGCCGTAAAAACAAGTTTCTTTTTTTCCCTAAACAAAGATAGTACATCGTACTTCTTTCGAAATTTAAAATCAAATAAATGAATATAAAAAAAATTGTGAAAAAAGTTTTATATATTACATACATATAGCACCGACATCAATATCATACAAAGGAGTACAGGTGACCTCTAGCCAAGGTCGACAAAATGAACTAGGGAAAGAATTTTGAGATTAGATGAATAAAACCTACTCGAATGATCAACCCTATAGAAACACTAAGGATACAATACCCCATCACAGTTTAACTACATAAACAGAAATTTTAGAAAGCTGAGATAAAATATATTAAAAAACACCAAACTACATATCGGGAGTAACATACCAACGCATGAAAAATTTGTTCCTTTGTTTTCGAAAATGGGAGCGGGGATCTGTCTGGTGCCCGTCACCCCAACTCTCCACCCCCCCCCCAAAAAAAAAAGATGTGTAAATAACAGAAGTTCTCACATTTCTAAAGGAATCTAAAAGGTGAGCTGTATGAGCAATCAAATTAAAGAGAGATGGCTTTATGCTAACTCAACACACCACTTTGTGCCAGAGACATTTCGAGCTTGAATGTTTCTCAGAAGACCCAAGAGCAGCGCCATTGTCAGAATTTGACGAGTCCTGTTTATCTTTATCCCACGAATTTATCCTGTAAGGTTGGATGTTAATATAATATTCTACTTCGGAAATGTTGTTGTTGTTGTTGTAGGGTTAAACGCCATTTTCAGCACACGATAGGCTACACATGGCGGCCAGTATATATACTGGTAGAGGAAGAACCCGGGAAACCCGCCAGAAAGAACCACCGACCCACGAGAAGCTACTGGCAATTGATTTTACATAATGTATTATGTAGAAAGATATGACACACTAACGCATGACCGATTGAATAATGACTTTGTTTACCAATTCAAATTTCAACCTCAATTGAATTATCATTTCGTACATCCGCTTGTGCAGTTGGAGATATGTATATAAGTGGATGCGACACTCAAATGTATAAACCCAGCTGTCCAAATGAATATGGTTTCACCATCTAAAGCATAGAGAAGTGTTCTGATTTTAAGTCGTGGATGCGGTGTAGTAAGCTACAAATGAATGATGATAAGCTGAATCAATTCGCCCAAAATTAACAGAAAAAATTAAAATCAGCGAATTTTCCATTAAATTTAACCAAACACTTAGAAATCTAAGTTATTTTTAATCTCTCTCTCTCTCTCTCTCTCTCTCTCTCTCTCTCTCTCTCTCTCTCTCTCTCTCTCTCTCTGTGCCTAACGAATTAACCTTTTAGGAAGAAAAGAAAAACTTGGAACATATAGAATACTTTCTTCTTCTATTACACCGCTGGGCAGCTCCCTCACTGCACAAAGAACCCATATGAAAGGGTACCTTAAGCAATTTAGGAAAATCTTTAAAAGTACAAATAAATAAATAAACAAATAAGTAAATAAGTAAATAAATAAATAAATAAATAATAGTCCGGAGAAGTACAATTTTTTTTAAAAAAATGTCTCCCCCACCCACCCTAAACAAAGATAGTACACCGTACTTCGTTCAAAACTAAAAATAAAAAAAATGTATATATTTTTTTTAATTTTTTAAAAAATATATATCAAATGCCTATAGCACCAACATAAATAACGTACAGGTTATCTCTTGCCAAGGTCGACAAAATGAACTGGGGAATGAATTTTGAGATTATATGAATAAAACCTACTCGGATGATCAACCCAGGAAACACTAAAGATACAATACCCCTCAAATTTTAACTACATAAACGGAAATTTTAGAAAGAGGAGAGAAAATATATATTTAAAAAAAAACTACCAAACTACATATCGGGAGGAACACACCAACGCATGAAAACTTTGTTCCTTTGTTTAAGAAAATGGGGGCTGGGATCTGTATGGTTCCTGCCACCCCCACCCCCCAAAACAGATGTGTGAATAATATAAGTTCCAGACAGAAGATTAGTTTTTTCACATTCTCAAAGGACCCTAAAAAGAGAGCTGTATGGGCGATCAAATTAAAGAGAGAAGGCTTTATGGTAACTCAGCACACCAGGTTGTGCCAGAGACATTTCGAGTTTGAATGTTTCTCTAAAGACCCAAGAGCAGCGCCATTTTTGTCAAGATCTGACGAGTCCTGTTCATCTTTGTCCCATGAATCTATCATTTAAGGTTGGATGTTAATAGTATATTCTACTTCGGTAATATTATTGTTATTGTTGTTGTTGTTGTTGTTGAAGGGTTTAACGTCATTTTTTTCCAGCACACGATAGGCTATAAATGGCGGCTAGTATTAATGATGGAGGAAGAACCCGAGAAAACCCCCGGAAAACACACCGACCCACGAGAAGCTACTGGCACGCTTTCTCACATACCCCATAGGCCGAATCTGAGACTCGAACCCGCGTAGACAGAGGTGAGATAGCAATGATCCAAACGGAGAGCGCTTTAGACCACTCGGTCACTTGGGCTATCTGGCTGATTCTCCAAACTTCTGATTCGGACCATGTGAAATATTGTTTTGTACAGGATTTAAACGTGAAATTTAAAATTGTTGTTTGAGATGATTTTCTCATTATGTCCGAATCCAAGTACGTCGAGCAGTTCAAATATGTATTTAAGGTAACAAAATCGCGTTAGTACGCGTGATCATAGTGTAGTTATATATAATGAAATGACGTAAATATTATTATTTTGCATCGGCAATTTAGTAGTGAAATATTTTTTAAACTTGTTCAACTTTAAATAGTTTCCTTTATTAAGAACTAATAAAATTACGAAAACACTAACAAATAAGAAGAAATAGACTAAACGATGTTGAACTCAGTAGAGACAGTATTTCCCGAGTATGCGTCAATGCTGTTTTTTTTTTTATCGAGTTCAAGTATCATTCATTATTAGGTTGGAGCTCTTTCATATATAAAACTTCATATAATGTTCTTTTTTCCCCCAATTAAAATATATCAAATCATTTTGAAGAGCAGAGCAAAAGGGACAGATGTCTCTTCTGTTTCGTTAAGTACAGAAGCTGAATTGATCAAATGGAAAACTTGAAAAGTTACAAATTTTTAATTTTAATAAGTTATTAGTTTAAAGAAAGACAACAATAAATAAAACCTTAACAACCATGTGGCGACATCTCACAATTATTATATAGGATCCTTCTACCTGTTCTCTATGGGACGAAATCTCCATAATTCATTATCAACAATGCCGGTGTGTACAGTGTCTCAAATGACGTCACTTCCGCTATTTGTGAGGGGGAGGGAAGCGTGCTGTTTTATTCAGGACGGATCGGGATATATGATCGGTTTTTCATACATTTCTTCGTAACGAGTAAGAATAAAATATTCAAATTTTCAGAAAGTGACCAATATACATATAGCAAATAATATAAAAAATTTGAGATAATTTCATTTTTGCATGTTTGTCCCCTTTAAGTAGCAACTTAGCACATGTTCAGTCAGTTATGTCATATGAAAAGCAGATCGATATAATGCTATACAATCTGTACAGTACGCCATAGGAAAGGGCTTTTACAATTTTGAGAATAGTGATGAAAGTTAAATCGGAGAATAGAGAGTTTAAAGAAAATTATAAGGCTTCTTCAAACATTAACATTTGAAATGACCGTCAAGAAATTGCCAGTGTTAGATATGAATTGTTGATGTGAAAATAACAATGCAACAATTATCTAAGAAGAAAGATAATGAAAGAAAGCCTTATTACATCCAAACGTATAGTGTGCGACAGAAAATTAATGAAACTGAGCAATGCAAAATTAAAATAATCGAAACAAATCTTTGCCATTTTACACAGTCACAGACGAAACTCGCACATATTTAGCAGATGTAATTCAATCTGAATTTAACCGTGCAAACTTCCATCAATTGACAATATAGAAGTTTTAATTGTAAGAGATTTTTATAGACGCACTAAATATTATGGTTCAATATTTCGGACTTTAATTTCCAAGCAGATTTCTTGAAAGCTGTTGACACAATACTCTTAGTTGCTAGGTCTTAAGAGTTAAGACCATCATCTGTATTTACTTCTGTAGAAGACTGCATGATAAAACAATAAATCATCCGAATACAATTAATAAATAAGTACCAACATAAAGAAATGAACAAAAATGAATATTAAAATATTAAAATACAATTTCTTATAATATATCAATTACAAAAGGATTCCGCAGCTGCATACGTTGCAATCTTCAGTACCTTCTTTACAGAAGATAGTTGCACACAGCATGACTAAGTATGATGAATACAAAGCGATTAGCTTAGAGCTTTCTTTGTTGATTACACCTGCTAGTAACCTTTACTCTAGACGATATTGCAGTTGCATCTTCTGCATTAAATAATGTAATATGTAAACCCAGTGGAAATGTATCAGCAAGAAAATCCCAGAAAGAGTTTCTGAAATTCAACATATAAAGAAAAACAACACAACAATAACGTATCAAGTCTTTACGAACATGGCCAAAGATGAGGATTGTCCGGGTTATTCCGCCACCAAATAATTATGGCTGCCATGTATAGCAGCGTGCTGATAAATGGGGTTAAAACCTACAACAACAACATCGGAGGAACAGCAGCCGATATTTTAGCTACATATGTAAATACCTTAGTGTGCTGTCTGGTTTTAGCCGACTGCCTAACTGAAACAGGTGATAAGGATTGATACATGAAGATGATCTATAAAAAAATCTGCTTGATTAAACATACGAACTGTCCAGTATGCAAGACCAGCAGTTTCCTTGTAATTTTGTTTCTCTGGAATTTCAGAATGCTGCAGAAAATCAGTTAGATACTCGAGCAAGTCAAACCTCTTTTACGTATCATATAAAATTTGAATTTAGGCCGTAGCTTACTATTCATCCGCAAAAAGTGGAGTGAAACAACACAAGTTAAAAATGAAGTGAAATAACGCAATTTTAATCACATATTTAGCATGTACGTTATTATCTATCAAACACAATCTGTATTTCTTCTATCAATTTCGGACTGCGCTTATGTCCATCTTAACACTCTCAGGGCAATGTCTGATCTTGTATATGTTGGGCACCTTGTAAATGTTTAGAATAAATACGCATAGTGTTATCAACAGTACATGAGGGCAAAATTCTGAACAATTGACTATGTCACCCACCCTGGTCATGGATTATCGCATCTTGCACCTTAATTTGCCTCCCGGTCGTGCGTGGTAAACCTGTGATCGCCAGAGTTGATTCCCATACACATCATTGCATAAACACCTTTTGACCTTGTTACATCAGCTTCAGCAGTGTTGTAGTCTGCGTTATGTAGTCAGCTTGACCAATAGACAATTACGTCTTCTGCGGATACACTTAATGTACACCAGTTATATATCGTGTTCTTTCAAGATTATACTGAGGCCTTCAACAGTAGATTTTACACCAATACCAAGAGCATAAAAACGTTTTGTTATACGTATTACCACACCTTCTAATACAACATGCTCATCATTGTCATCAACAGCTTCATGTCCCAATATACCCTCTGAACCGATTTCGAAACTTGATTTACCAAACTATCTTAGTCTTTCTACCTGCCCCCAGTGACGGTAGGCATCTCGCAAGGAAAGGTTTTCAAATCAATACCTTTCACATTACTGTTGCTATTCATCGGATGCTAAAAATTATATATCCTAGTCGCATTCCTTGTAGTTTAACGGTTTCTTCTCATTCCGAATGGTTGAGCGAACGGCATGTTTACATTAGGATGAACATTGGCATTGGAGAAATGTGTGATATTTCCATCTAAGGGGGTGATACGTCTTCAATCGCCAGTCTCTGAAATTATGTACGAGCTTTTTCAAATAGCGTTTGCAGAACAGTGAAGCCTCTCTTTTCCAAAGCTGGTTGGGCCGTTACAACCGGTATGCAACTCCACTGCTGTAGTAACTGGGGAAAGGTCGTTAACTTCAACCGACACGGGAGACACAGCAGATATGTTCTGAGACGCACTTGATGGATAGCGGCATGTATCACATCTAGTTTTGTTATAATTATTCGAGACGAGAGATAAGCAGTTAGACACATTAATATTGTGCTCTGAAATACAATTGGTGGAGAGCGTTCATTACCACATTAATTAGCAGTGCATGCTATGTTACTTTTTTTTTACACCGGGACTAAGCATACGAACGACATTCGCATACGACATTGGTTTTATTTTCTTTCATCAACAAACTTTGCGAAGTTTTAAGAGTCTTCTCATTACGGAGTAGTTCAGATGTTTGAGGTTGTGGCTGTACCTTATTGTTTACATTTGTACTGAATCTATTAAGGTCATTCATTGTCACTAATGGGATTTAAGTTGCCTTCACAGATATAATATTTACTCTGAGAGAAACAAATGTTTGTTGTTGATGACGACAATCACTCTTGACATCAGCAATGAGATAGTCTTGCTGAATAACTCTTTTGTGCTTGCCCTGAGATTATGTTGATCATATTTCATAACGGTCAGATAGTACATTAGGGTTTGCTTTCGTCTTGCTGAAAATAGAATCGATCTTGCAAGGATCCCCTTTTATAAACATAGCTAACGAATAGCAATCTCTTGCATATTTTGTTTACTACGTACATCATTGTTTCCTTTCTAACAACCATATATCCAGATGGACAGCCAGGAAAACATCGTGTTCTACTAAATGAAACTGACGAATATCAGGTTAGAACATATTCACTATCGTGTGAAACCTCTAGCTACTTTTCGATATACATGTCTCTGGGTAGATTGTCTAATTCATGATCAATTCTTCTAATATAGACTTGAATTGGGACTTGAGATATGAAATCTTGATCTGGTAGGAATTTTTGTATATCGATTTATCTGATTTACACTCTCTTACATTGTACTCCAGTTTGATGGGAGATTACTCTGCAGAACATTTGGAAACTCTCGGAGGGATCCGTTAAGTTCATGCATGAACACTATTCACATTCATATAGTCTGTAACCAATATCAACTTTACCATTTTTACGAATACGAAAGTAAAGTTCAATTGTGGTCTGGTTTTTTAAAAGTATTCACCATGTTTTTAAAGGATCCTGTACGTAGTCATGATACACCCTTTAGAGATTACGCTGGTGGCCTAAATGGCTAAAGCGTCAGCCTCGGATGCATGACGTGGCGGGTTCGAACCCTGGCCGACTCTTACAGAAAACATATACTACTGGAACTAGCAGTTACCTCGCTTGGCGTTCAGCATTAAGAGGTTAGTGTAGGACCGGTCTACATGGTGTCAGGGTAATGTGACTCGGTAGGATATGATGCTAAATTGTATGCGACTTGATCCCCCAGTGCTCGACATCACTATAAACTGAAACAATGCAGACATCTTAACAATGTCACTTGAAAATAGTGAATGCTAAGTTAAACATCTAAATCACACACACATAGTTTAGATCTGCAAATAAAAGTGAACTATAAGGAGTGAATGTTGTTACCTATATTAAAGATATAGCATGATAATAAGTGATACATGTTACTCGTATAACTATTCCACACCTTCTCTAACAACTATAAGTCATGCTTTCGTTTAATATATAACGCATACCATACAATCCTTTTGTATGAGGCAAATTTTCAATATCAGCAGACACACACACACATACACACACACATATATGTATGTATGTATGTATGTATGTATGTATGTATGTATGTATGTATGTATGTATGTATGTATGTATGTATGTATGTATGTATGTATACTTGACTATCAGACATTTTATTAATGTTATATATGATTTTAATTGCATACTATACTATATACATGCACTTACATTATATTGCCACGTACGTATTTTATCCATAAATTATTTATTATGCTTGTATGTATGTAATGTAAGTTTTTAAGGTTTTTCATTTGATGTATGCCTTATACTTTATGTCTGTAATTGTACAAGTGTTAATGTTGTACGTGCATATGAGATATATTGCATTGCGTGTATAAACCGTATCGGATTAAACCCTGTGGAGGCCCTGAAGCAATCGAAATCTTGGGCACCTACTCCGGTATTGATATATAGCTTGGTTTGCATGTTAACTAAATGCATTTATTATGAACATGTCATTTAAATATCATCAGTATTACCGAGTACGAGGGCTTATGTTAATGTTATGTACAACACATTATGCAAGCACAAACATGAATTATGTTTGTATGCATTATAGTTTGTCAAGTGTATCCCAATGTGTGCACAGACCAAAATATCCAAGTGATATTATGGGCAACACAATAGCGGCGTAGTTTACTTCCTTGTTGAGCTGGTTGCTATAGTGATCTCTTTGTTAGAATTGTCAAGCCTGGGTCATAAATGTTCATACTGGTTGTTCTGAAAGTGAGACCATCTTTGCTACAACTGTGCTGACACATTTTGAAGTCAACAGGTCAATACTTCTCAGCGCAAGCGTCAGTTGCTCATTGCATCCCCGTAAGGCCATATATGTTGTGGAAGTGCGCAGAATGGTAAGTTAATAGTAGCTTTCGTATTGATCGAAACAGAGTGTAAAGTCTTGTCAAATGCAAGCATGAGTTCAGTGATATAACAGTGCGAACATGCCATATCTAATGTCGATGGAATACAAAGTTCAAAAAGTACGTATGTGACTTAGCAATGTTGAATGTTGTAAAGTTTGTTAAACATTTTCCGATATTCCAAATAAAATGTTTTATAATAGGGTCAGTATCTATGTATCTACTATGTATATACAAATTATAAAGTATCAGACTAAGTTGTCGGACGTACATTCTGTTCGCACCCGGTAAGTATTGCAGGCACATATTTCACAAGTCAGTTCATGTTTGTGTGTCTGCAACTTTAAAAGGAATTTATCCATAAATTAAAAGAAAATCAGACGAAATCTGGGACAACAGGATGCTTTTGAACGCTGCGATATAAATACCAAAAGTCTGAATACAATTAATGATGGGTATAAATAAGAAATAAATAGTGAAATAAAGCTAAATTGAAAATATGCAGCTGAACGTCACGTCTTTCTTCTAGCGCACCTCGAAACGGATATTGTATTGCGTGTGCAAATTTGTAAAACGGGTACATGTGCTTGCAATGATGCATGCAATAACGCAAGTATCAGAGTAAGCATTGGTTACCTCAACTAAAACTCTAGGTAAAAGATTTCTCATAGTCGCTATGTCAAACAATTGACAATCGATACTGGATTAACAAAAGGGGTACACTTTAATATAATCAGCAATCAATTGTATTGAACATTTCACAATGATAGGTCATGGGTGCAGGTTTTAAGAGCACAAAAAGATAAATGATATTATAAAACAATATGAATATTACAAAGCCACGTAGTTATAACTAAAAATTCAGGACAGGCGATAATATTCATATAGAGGGTCTATCGAGAAACAATTGGAACACACACACACACACACACACACACACACACACACATATATATATATATATATATATATATATATATATATATATATATATATATATATATATAAATGTTTGGTAATGAGAAGAAATACTTAACATCATGCTTGACCCTGTACGATGTCACGGTACAGTTATTGACCAATACCACGGTATTACGTACGAGGATTATACAAGACGCTACGCTTTGCGTGCTTTTGATTTCACTCCAGGCAAAGGCAGCGACTAGAATCATCTCCACCCTATACAACCCGGCCAAATTTGTGTGGAACTACAGTTCCCAGAACCTCTACCCGCAAATAACACGGTGAACATCATTGTGTATGCCAAATTCCATAATGCCATATAAAACAACATAAACGATTATAGGCTATTAGAAGCTATGGAAAACATCATTCTGTGAATGGTGGATAATTTTTAGAAATATAATTTCTAAGCTAGCGTGGAAGCAGAACCCCTAGGAGCTCATAGTGATGAAGGCAATATGGCCAGAACAAGACCAATATTTAGCGTTCTATTTTGCCAAAATCCTGGCACAAAAATGCTCAATATTCAACATGAACAATTGCTATTGATGTCCAAACGATCATCTAAGTCAACCACAACAACAACACGATATGTGTAATATGATGAGTCAAGAGGAGAAATTGAACGAGTATCTGGAGAACGATTGGGGTCTCATCTTAGAAGCACCCATATGTCTAGAAAACAGACTATTTAAGTTGCCAATTTGTGTGAATGTGGATTAGTGTGAACATAAACTCTCACTTCTTTCCTAATAAACGCGTTCGAGCGCATTCAGGTACGTTTCATTGGATAGTAGAGTGTGTTGTTATGCGACCATGTACGTTTGTGTAGATAGTAGAGTGTGCGTGTGTATAGATATTATTTTTAGGGTTTGATTTTTCCTACCTTGATTTACTTTGATGAGAAACCCACATGGAAATACCACATAAACGAACCCACCATAATATGCAAATCCGACCTTAACCTACCGAAGCAACTTAAAGGCACCACCTGGAGAGCCAATCAAACAACCCTAAAGATATTATACAATGCACTCATAAGATCTAAAATCGACCATGGATGCCGAGTATATGCGTCAGCACCACAGATAACATTAATTTAACTCGACTCCATACAATATAAAGCCCTAACCATGTGTACCGGTACACTCAACGACACCTCCCTGGACGAATGCTCACAAGGGAACTACCGCTACACCTCAGAAGAAAGAAAATCATCATAAGATACTCAACTCGAATATCAATTTAATAGAATGTGCCACCCTACTAGGAAACAAAATCCAAGAATGCAACATCAACTTCCATACAAAGAAAGTACCCCGACCATCATGTGCACACCAAATATACCGGCTAACCAAATAACTCAATCCCCCACAAATAGACCGCGAACAACATAGAAGTCCAGACACAACACCCTGGTCAGGAAACGCACCTGTGTGCAAAACAACAGCCATCACCTACGGCCCCAAACAAGAACATAGTTGCATCGCAGCCAAAATACTGGCCGAACACGACACTTAATACGTAGAATACACACATATATACACCGATGGCTCAATGACCACCGATTTAGAAAAGCCATCGGCGGCAACATAGATTCTGGAAAGAATATAAACTTTGGAGCCAGGCTAAAAGAAAATTGCTCCATCTACACCGCCTAATTCTTGGCGACTATCCAAGCAATTAGGTGGGCCCAAATTACGCGAACACCACGAGCAGTAATCATAAGCGACTATATCAGTGTCATCACCATAGCCAACACAAATTATACGCACAGGGGATGGCCCAACCCTAGGAGCAATCATATAATATACTACCCCCCTCTTACCAGAACAAGCCACCACAGTCACCACAACATCGTGAGTACACACTGGGCCATGCATTCGGGACAGTAGGATCTATGAAGGCCGTTTCATTGACCCAATAACCGACGGCAAATTAAATAGTGCACATATGCACAGTTAAGCGCGGGGAACGCGGCACCATACCGTTCTCAGCAACAAATTTAAATTATTCGCCCAAAGGTGATAAACAGTCGTGCATGCCCGCAAGGGCGATTAGGTCTTTAATTCTCTCTCTCTCTCTCTCTCTCTCTCTCTCTCTCTCTCTCTCTCTCTCAGTCTGGCTGAATTTGTTGAACTATTTAACAGACAGTTCGTATTAGATGGTTAATGCAGCCTATTTAGTATCAAGATAACATGGGCTTTGTGACCAGTCTGAAAGTAGCGAGAGATCTAGTGAACTTCAAGATGGCGGAGGAAGTGGTAAATTTATGAGGCTTCATTAAGACGAAGTATGTTAGAGTGGGATCATGGAAGCAAGCCGTTGAATTTGTGATCAATGTGTGGTCCTTTTGAGAAGAAATATTGAAATTTACAGAGTGATCTTTTGTGAAATGTGGATTAGAGCAATTAAAGAAAGAACAAGAAAAGATAGGGAAGTTACTGAAAGATGAGACGAAGAAACGAAGAAACAAATGGGCAAAGGAAATAACAAAGTAAGCAGAAATAAAACGAGGACTTAGAATGCCTGAAACACAAATTGGATCAAGGTGCAGGAAACGTTTAGAGTCATGGGACATATTGACGGGATGTCAGAGAAGGAAAAGACGAAGGGAATAACAGCAAAAGTGATAAGATGGTGGAAGAAGTGGAAAAACTAGAATAAAGAACCAAAAGGCCCTTTTCATGGCCACTTCATTGTCTTGGAAAGATTTGATTTCCTTCCTAACAAATATTTAGTTGATTATATATTTTATTGTTTGGTTTACCTCCCACAATATTTAGTATTTTGCCTAAAATAATGTAGTCAATTTTTTATAGTTTAGGTGTAAAAGATTGATTTTCATCAGTTTAAGTATGTATAAAAAATGTCTTTCCATAGAACACCGTGACGTCACCCACCTTTTCTATTCCTATTCTGATACAAAACCGAACATTTTATCTTGAATCTGTATTGGCCAAGGGTAATTGTAAAAATATTGAATCCAACGCGGTTCGGGGAAACTATAAAGCTAGTTTCCATTGACTCGAAAGTGGCCCCATTAACACACTGCTTTCAGGTATTAACTGCTACGGGCAGTGAACGCATTGTTTGAATTATATAGGTATATACACAAAGAAGTAATGTAATAATTTTCTTTTGTGTAGGTGGATTTGCAGCGTAGTACATCGCGCCTTCAGGTGGACGACAAAGATGACATAGAATACGGATGTGACGAATATTCCAGTAAAAAAGAGACCACAAGGGTAACATCTTCACAGTCTGCTTTAGTTATTACTACTTGATATTAAACATACCTTTCATAAATTCTGTATCTTCATGTTACAGTGGATATGTTTTAAGACCGTGTCTTGCGTCCAAGAGTTCAATTGATTTACTTTTTACTGAATGAGTGGACACCGTCCAAACTATGAGGTGGTCAATAATATGTGCGTGTCTCTCAGTTATCAAGTTGATGTCCTTATTACACAGAGGTATCGGCGTGATGTATAGCAGAAAGTACATGTCTTGAGTCCAGTTGGTTTCTAGCGTGACGTATATAATATTAAAAAAAAAACAACTAAAACATTTGTGTATCTCAGTTATGCATATGAATACCTAATTACACAGCGGTTTCGACAGTGATGCACTATAGAAAGTCCGTTTCTTGATTCATTCAGTTGATTTATATCATTACGTATTCAATATTAAATTAGTAACCACTAAAACATTTTTGCATGCTGGAAAAATGGATCCGAATAATTTATAACAAATACATATAGTATGTTCCTATTGGTCGTATGTTCAGTATTATATTTATTTACATACTTAACAGTATAGTAACTAGATAAAAAATTGACAGATTTCAAAGTTACATCAAGAGATGAAACTGTAAAAAGGTGATGATCGCTATTGGAAAAAGTAGATAAAGCTTAATATTTGAAGTGCATTTTCCTACGCTAATATATCAGGCGTCCACGATAGGGTAAGTGGCTTGTCTAAACTTTGGTATTCTTTTACAGCTGATAAATTAAGCCTTTTAGAAGTCATAGCTCTAGTTAAAAACTAATTCAAAACCTGACAATCAAGAACCATTACTGAAACTTAGATCACACCCACCTGTTCTATTCCTATTCTGTGATACAAAACCGAACATTTTTTCTTGACTCTGCATTGGCCAAGGGAGATAGTAAAAATATTGAATCCAACGCGGTTCGGGGAAACTGTAAAGCTAGTTTCCATTGACTCGAAAGTGGCCCCATTAACACACTGCCTTCAGGTATTAACTACAACGGTCAGTGAACGCATCGTTTGAATTATATAGGTATATATACAATCAAAATAATGTAATTATTTTGTTTTCTGTAGGTGGATTTGCAGCGTAGTGCATCGCGCCTTCAGGTGGACGACAAAGATGACACAAAACACGGAAGTGACACATATTCCAGTAACAAAGAGACCACAAGGGTAACATCTGCACAGTCTTTTTTAGATCTTACTACTTGATATTAAACATACCCTTCATAAATTGTGTATCTTCACATTCATCATGTTACAGTGGATATGTTTTAAGACCGTGTCTTGCGTCCAAGAGTTCGACTGATTTACTTTTTACTGAATGAGTGGACACCGTCCAAACTATGAGGTGGTCAATAATATGTGCGTGTCTCTCATTTATTAAGTTGGTGTCCTTATTACACAGAGGTATCGACGTGATGTATAGCAGAAAGTACATGTCTTGATTCATTCAGTTGGTTTCTAGCGTGACGTATATAATATTAAAAAATAACAACTAAAACATTTGTGTATCTCAGTTATGCATATGAATACCTAATTACACAGCGGTTTCGACAGTGATGCACTATAGAAAGTCCGTTTCGTGATTCATTCAGTTGGTTTATATCATTACGTATTCAATATTAAATTAATAACCACTAAAACATTTTTGCTTGCTGGAAAAATGGATCCAAATAATTTATAACAAATGCATATTCATCTTATGTTCAGTATTAGATTTATTTACATACTTAACAGTACAGTAGCTAGATAAAAATTGACAGATTTCAAAGTTACATCCAGAGATGAAACTCTAAAAAGGTAATGATCGCTACTGGAAAAAAAGTAGATAAAGCTTAATATTTGAACTGCATTTTCCCACGTTATCATAATCAGGCGTCCACGATAGGGTAAGTGGCTTGTCTAAAGTCTTGTATTCTTTTACAGCTGATAAATTAAGCCTTTTAGAAGTCATATCTTTAGTTAAAACTAATTCAAAACCTGACAATCAAGAACTTTTGCTAAAACTTAGATCATACTTAATAGTCCCAAGCGTTATATACAATTTGACCTTGCCGTTATACTCCAGATTTAGGGACGATTGGGCTAATAAGCATTACCAACTCTGAACTAGAGCTAACAGCCCAGATCATTAGATATAATTCTGCTTACTAATAGTCTGAATACAGGTTCATTATATTATTTGCACGATATTTCTATCATTACAAATAACAAGCTCAAGGATACGTCACACGTTTTAACGTATGTACACAGACACTCAGACACACACACACACACACACACACACATATATATATATATATATATATATATATATATATATATATATATATATATATATATATATATATATATATGATCAATATTGTATCATAAATGATTCACTCAATCATCTTTTCTGTAAAATGTAACAACAAGTTTCAGTTAAGGACTACATAATCTATCTACTCTCCTTCCACATTCTAAATGTAACCTAAACATGCGTGATCACCATCTCAAGTGACCACCAAGCATACTGATAAATAAGTCAATAAAACAAAACAAATCACATTTTGTTCAGTCTGAATTTTGAAACAGCAGTTTTTAGTCAAACACAACAAGTGTTGGTTCTTTCAAGTAAAATCATAATTCCCTTTCAGTAACCCAAAGTCACAAAGAGGAGTTAATTCCCAATTATCGACTAGCCCTGTGGTCAAATAAAATTTGGAATAAAAATAAAACAACCCAAAGACGTGGGTGATATCTAGTCTGCATTATTCCCATCATGTTACTACTTGAACGTGAATTAAAACATCTCCAATGCCCCGCAAAACAATAAGCAATATTACAATAATTATATACAATAAGCTATGATTGCAGATACTGATATAACAAAAGTTTAGTATATGTGAATGTAGAGAAGGTGTTTCCTGGGAAAATGATTATTATCTCTTAAGCTTCTTCCTAAAATATGCACAACCTTCAAACTGTTAGAATATGTGTAAAGTGTTACTATTGTCAATTTGTGTTTTAAAGTTATATCTCGGCGCAATCTGAGATGCTGAAATATTTCATGATTAATAAGTTGCTAGATACAATTGCAGCAATAATTTATGTTTTGTTTCCTTGGTATCTCATTTGTTTAATCGAATTGCTGTTTAATATATTGAAAGAAGGTATTTTGCTAAACGTTAGTAGCATTTATCAAACTGATGAGAGAGTGCATGATGATTGTGTAGATCCTTAATAAGGTTGACTATTTATATGTGCCTTTTTGTTTTCCAGATTTCAAAACATTTGTCAAAAGCATATGAATTTTGAAGATATTAATTTCAGGTGGGCGGTTTTCTTAACCCCGTTATTAGAATATATGGGTGGTTTCAATAAAGAGTTTTAGTAAACGCAATTACTTGATTAAGATCGCACGTTATAAACAGTCCATAACATAATGACTGAAATATCCTTGTGACTAGTGACGAATAGGTATTAGTGATGATTAATTATTTCTGAGGAATAGTTATTAGTGGAAAATAGTTATTAGTGATGAATAGTTAATGAGGAATAGTTATTTGTGAGGAATAGTTATTAGTGAGAAATAGTTATTAGTGAGGAATAGTTATTAGTGAGAAATAATTATTAGTGAGGAATAGTTATTAGTGAGAAAAAGTTATTTGTGACGAATAGTTATTTGTGAGGAAAATGTATTTGTGAGGAATAGTTATTTGTGAGGAATAGTTATTAGTGAGGAATAGTTATTAGTGAGGAATAGTTTGATCGTATTGAACGTACACTTAGCATTTATTCGCGAAACTCTTTTGTCAGTACATATTATCATTACACTTCACTAGTGTTTTTTGTTACAGACGCAGACTTTAATATACAAGATAAACTTATTTCCTTAATATGTAGGATGTTTAGTCGAAAAACATATTCAAATATTAAATTTAAGAGTTAATATTGTGGATCGTGGATAAGGGGCAAGTAAATCGAATGTTTTCATATAAAGAATACTAGATTTCTTGAGCGTATGGTAACATTATGGATTAGAATTGTCTGATGTGGAATTCGTCTTTGCGAAGGCATGCACATCTCGATGAAGTTAACATGTATAGCAGACATAACAATACGTTTATGGGAATGGTATGCATTTGAACCTACATTTTAGATTGAAGCTTGACATTAATCAAAATTGTTTGACTTTGAATCCCATCTCTCTATAACAGCGTTTTCCTGAGCTATATACCCATAATAAATAGACCCTTTTACTTGCATTTCTAGCGAGTAATTACACTTTCTATTGGACATGTAGTATTCAGCTTTATATTACTGACACTGCAGCTGAATGAAACTGTATTTGTGTTATCGCCCCTATTTTATGAAACTATACACTGTTCCATTATATGGTTTGGACTGACATCTAGTTGTGGATCAAAATTAGGAAAACCAGCTAACGAATATGCCTACTCATGTGTTTCACGAAATGAACCCGAAACAGAACAATGTACACTAACATTGCATACTCTTTACATACATAAACATATTATCGCTGCACAATATTTACTCCATTTATCTGAAATTAATGTTTGAAATGTTCGAATAGTATTAACCTGAAATAGAGCACCGCACATTGACTTCGATTATAAAGTAATTACCCGTCATGTTTAGTGAGTAAAAATAGCTAGCAGGATTACAAGGGGGATAAATCATGGCAGTGCCCTCTCAATTAACATTGTTCTTGATTATGAATCTCTAGAACAAATTATTGTTTGATTGCATTGCATTCTACATTGGTGGACAGCTTGAAATTGATGAATGCTTCTCTGATTATTATCATTTTTTTCTGTCTGGAGTACTTGTATACACAGGAATGGATTTTATACCTAACGTTAAACATAAGCCACATTGCTCTAGCTTTTGTCAGTGCAACAGTCCTCGCGCTGTCTATCACAATTACCTCAATAATTGTTTGGAACATGAACACGTGTTTGAATACAATTCGATTGTGTAAACAAAACAATTTATAATCTATATAATATATTTTATATAAAAAGTGCATGTCTCATTGTATATATTATACGAGCGTGACGTAGACCTGTTTAATATAATCCCCACACCAGAACGGGCAATTTACAAAGTAAAGCGACTGTAAGCGCTGTATTATCACTGTCAGTGTTTGCCCGACATTAAACATGGTCGGTGTCGATATGGCAAGGATGTATGAACCATATGGTTACAATCATAAGTATAGTACTTCTCTGCTGAACATAATACAATCTTGCTAAATTTCGATAAAATATTCCTTCTTATAATTTTAAAATAGCAGCCGATACTTTAAATTTTAGGCCCAGAGGAATTATGGATTGTCTGTTTTCAAGCAACAGTTGTATCAATCAGTGTATCTTCTATGTAACTTATTGATGTATGGAACAATTCCCAAACATCTGCACCACTGGAGACGAACTCACGCTTAAAGAAAAAAGAAAAACAATAATGCCAGTTTAAAGTGTAGATAGCTTTTCATTTATGTAATAGAAATATCTTCCTGGAACAACTTTCTTTCTTAGGTTTTGCCTTTTTGACACTGCAGTGTACACAGACCAGCCATGTTGTGTCATGACGTCATGAAACAGTCTGGATCTCCTGATACATTCTTATTTAATAGCGTAACCATACAATAGGGCAACATCAAACCACAGACAAAACGTAACATCATAAGCAACTTTTGAACTTAAATATATCCATTAGTACGATATCTTCCAGACGTTGGTTATCTTTTCGTTACTAATCAAATGATTTTCAATCAAAAACGTAAAGAGTGAAAGTTTGCACATTTGAGTTTTTTTTAAAAAAAAAATTTTATGGGAAGAAGTTGTTTTGTTGTCTTGATGTTGTACGAGTATTTAAAGTATACCACTGTGACACGGACACTAATTTCTCGCCGACATTTTGAGACAGTAATCACGGATTATAGATTAGCGTTGCATTGGAAGTTTCCACCAACGTGATCAACATTGTATTACTGTCACTAGGCAAATTTCCTTTTGTTTTAATTCAAACTTGTCAGAATCTCAAATACCTTTTGATTATTATTTTCATTAGTATTATTACTATATAATAATAATAATAATAATAATAATAATAATAATAATAATATGAATAATAATAATATGAATAATAATAATAATAAAACCAATACTACTACAACTACTACCAGTAATAAAATGAATATTAACAAAACTGGTATTATTATTATTATTGTCATTATTAGTATTATTTGTATTCATTTTAGTAGTAGTAACATTAGTATTATTGTTATTATTATTATTATTATTATTATTATTATTATTGCTACAGCAGGAAAATAAGGATTATATTATGGTTGCTGCCATTGATTTGGGCACAACCTATTCGAATTGGGCCTGTTCTTTCAAACACGACTACAAGAACGACCCGGAGAAGATAACGTGCCGAATTTGGAACAACAGCCAAAACATGTCCATGAAAGCTCCAACAACAATTCTTATCAGGGAAGATGGGAAAACTTTGGACAAGTTTGGATACAAGGCTGAGGACAAATATGCAGAATTTGCATCAAATGATGATAGCAAGCTACATACATGGTACTACTTCAAACGATTCAAGATGCTCTTACATGACCGGGTCAGTATAATTTATTAGGTACTTAGAGCTGATATTCTAGTTTACTGTGTGGCTTTGGGAAACTTCAATTGCAACTATATGTTTATATGTTGTTTTTTTAGTATTTCACGACAGTGAGAAGTTGAGATATGTAAGCAGTAGATGCTATTCCATGAATACGATACAAGTATCGTCGTTGTTAAACCATTTGTAATTCATGCGTTATGCACATCCGGAGAACACGTATTGTTTAAGTTGATGATGAAAAGGCAGCATATCATGATGAGAGACGGAATCTCCGCCAAAAACACGACGGGTAATCGACATTGTAGTGAAACGTAGAAGCAGCAATGAAAACCACTAGAAAGAGAATATTGAAACCAACAAACAATATATATATATATATATATATATATATATATATATATATATATATATATATATATATATATATATATATATATCCCATTCACTTTGGGTTAAACATTAGTAGCAGATGTCCACATCTTTCTCCTTTAAAGATGACCATTTTGTTGATTTTATTACTCTCGAAACGAGGTTGAATGTACTATCAGAAATATCCATTGCAGATTAGCATAATATAACCCGATATAATCAACAACTATTATTGGTAACATGTTGTATTCATGTTTCTTGTAAAGTGTTGCATAATTTTAAATGTATAATAATGCACATGGTTTCTGTTTCATTTTCATACTTTGTTCAAAAGATACATATTTTTTAAACCTAAGATAATCTTGAACAAGTTTCATTTAAACATTCAGTGTTTTTTACGAGCTTCATCAAATTCGGTGAAAACGTGTCTTTCAAATCATTGCAATTTAAAGTAATGGAGATGACAATGTGTAAGTCACATGATTTTTGTTGATATCCCTGCCATCATGTTAATCTCAATGTTATTAGTTTAACTGACCAAGCCTTCATATTTTTTGGGGGGAGACATTAAATGTAAAACCATGGCATGCATGCTATTATGCAAATGTAACGATTGGTTTATATATTCAATTTCCTACTTTTAGAAACTCGGGCGTGACATGACATTGGAAAGCGAGGATGGTAAAGTTCTACCTGCCTTGAGAGTTTTCGCTTTGACCATCGAATATTTAAAGAATGATCTTTTAGAAAACGTGGGCAAGCAGAAAATGGATGACTTGGACAAAAGTCTGATTCGTTGGGTTCTTACAGTTCCCGCCATTTGGGATGAATCTGCCAAACAGTTCATGAGAGAGGCTGCAGTTACGGTAAAATCAATTGCTAAATGACATGATACTAATTCGTGGAACGAATGGAAACTCTAATAAATGTATGACGATAATGAAATCGTCTAAGTATAATGTAGTTTATAAATAATAATACGTGATAACTTAGCTTACGGAGGGCTGTAAACAACGGCAATTAAGAAAATGAATTAAACGGCCCACTCATCGTGAATGAAATAACGAAATAACAGTTGCTATGAACACCTGTACAATACCATTAAACACTAAGAAACATAGGATATATGGAAGCTGTTTTAGATTAAGCTCGTAAATACCTCTCCTTATATATATATATATATATATATATATATATATATATATATATATATATATATATATATAGAGAGAGAGAGAGAGAGAGAGAGAGAGAGAGAGAGAGAGACGTGTGTGTAAGCCACGTATTGCAGCAAACATGACGAAATAATGTGTAACTCTAAGTAAAGATCGATTGGCACCAAACAACAGTTCAGGATTAATATTCTAACTGTATATAATTGCATAGTCTGTATAACGTATGACTTAAGAGACAACAAATAACATGTTTGGTTTGCTTGAAAATGTCGGATGAGCTTTAGACAGTATACTTCTTTAATTGTGCAAATATGTATGAACTGTCATGGACTGCATCGTTCCTTGGCAAATTTGGTATTAATATTATGGCACTCCGTTGTACAGGCTGGTATTCCTGGTAATCAGCTCACTCTAGCTTTGGAGCCAGAAGTAGCTTCCTTGTATTGTACCAGGATTCCTTTGTTGTCAACATTTAACGGTGAAGCGTGTCCGTTATTACCAGGAACAAAGTTCATCCTCATAGACGCTGGAGGTAAGTATCCTTTCCATCTTATGTCTCGCATGATCACGCAGAACGAATATGGTATGAAGTTTCAATTATTGAACATTAAGAACGTAAACAAAATTAAATATATGTTACAGTAGGATGAGTTTGGCATAAAGTTTCACCTTGGTAACTTAAGTTCAATATGTGCATGTCAAGAGTATACAGCCTTTCATTTGTAACGAACATACGTTTACCAAAACCAATTTATTTATTATAAACCAAATGGCTTTAATTTGACCTACAAAATCCATCTTGAGACATTTTCCAATTTTGATTATGCGAATATTTATTTATCTATATATTTAAATTTTTATTAATTTATTTGTATGTATGTGTGTGCTTGTGTGTTGACACCAAAATAATCTAACGGTATTAGAAACTTTAATTCGTCCCAAATTTAGAAAATAACTTCTGTATTGCTTAACGTTAGTTGTGATATATAGATAATCAATTGATGGTGTTATAGTGTCTTCTACTCACAAATGTTTGTACCCACAACGAATTTCCATCAACATTAGAGGTTGAATAAATATCGTGAAACGTCAATTTTTCCAAGTTCATGTTCCCATTTTCAGAGGTATTAAATTGTGTGCATTACTGCTGTTTCCTCGAAGTGTGTGCTGATCTCATTTCACATGTTCCTGTAGCTAAAACTCATTTTTTCCGATTGCGACGCCAAGATCTAAAGAGTGAGAGAAAAAACATATAAGAATATAACACACACACACACACACACACACACACACACATATATATATATATATATATATATATATATATATATATATATATATATATATATATATATATATAAAATAATAATAATAATAATAACAATAATAATGAGGACTTTGTATAGCGCCTAATCTTTCGAAGGTCTAAGCGCTTTACAACATCTATAATGATATGACTACGCTACAGAAAAAGTAAAAACAGAAACCATGAAAATGGCAAACACAAAAGCATGCTGAAGATGTATAATCTACAAAACATTATTTGGTCTCTACGTTTGTTCCTTCAGTTGAAAAGGTGAGATTTTAGTGCACTCTTGTATCTTTGTGTCTAATTTCAATGAGCAATTCGTTCCACATCGCCTTGCACTGGTATGCAAAAGAACGTTGTCCATATGACTTCGTTTTCATATTGGGAACAATGAATATATGATTGTCAAAAGAGGAGCGTAAGGATCTTGCTGGTGTATACAGATGGAAAGGCCGGATAGGTATGTTGGACTGGAGTCTGTCTACGAAACGTAGCAAAGATAACAAACATTGGTTTGATTCTGTATCGAATGGATATCCAGTGTAAGGTACAGAGCAGTGGGGAGTTGTGTTGTGATCGAAGTTATCTACAGATGATCCGAGCAGCTGTGTTTTTTTAACTTTTTGAAGTTTCTGGAGTCGACTTGGTGACGAAACAGACAGACTTGAGTAACAATACTCCAGTGTTGAAAGTATATATATATATATATATATATATATATATATATATATATATATATATATATATATATATATATATATATATAGAAACAGATTGTATTTGTTTATTTGTTTGCTTATGATTTTAACGTAGCTTTTAACAATTATTCAATCATATCGCTACGATATCTAAAGTGAAGCAGTTTATAGTGATGTCTAGATGTCTAGCACGGAGGCATCATGCCTCAGAGATGCAGCACGATGTCCCACCCAGTCACCTGAGTACCAAGCGAAGCAGATGTTCAGATAGATAGATAGATAGATAGATAGATAGATAGATAGATAGATAGATAGATAGATAGATAGATAGATAGATAGCAGGCAGGCATGCATACAAAGATACAGACACACACATACATACATACGTACGTACGTGCATGCATGCAGACAGACAGACAGACAGACAGACATACATACATACATACATACATACATACATACATACATACATACATACATACATACATACATACATACATACATACATACCCGTTTCACTCCAAACAGGTTGTTGTCCCCTATGATATATTGGTTAATATGCTCTGTCATTACAGGCGGTACCATCGACATTATTGCCCATGAAGTAATGAGTGATGGCTCACTTAATGAAGTATACCGATCAAATGGTGGTGCATGGGGTGGTACAGAAGTTGACAAGGAATACTTTTCTTTTCTTAAGGATTTCTTTGGTGGATCAGTATACGAGGAGTTTAAACGGCAACATATGGAAGACTATCTTTACCTTTGTCGGGACTTTGAACAGAAGAAGAGAACAATTGAACCACAAAGCAATTCGAAAGTAACAATCCGGGTACCTAGCTCATTAAATGAACTTTTCGGAAAGCAAAATGAACAGCATCTAGCAGCATCCCTCAAATCGAGAGGCAAATGGTCTGAAAGTGTAGACCTATTGCCTGACAAGATGAGACTGAAGGCAGATATTATGCAAAGATTCTATGCCGATGTGTTGAAGAAGACCAGAGACCATCTTCAGTTATTATTCAGCGGTGATGCGTTGAAGAATGTAAACATAATTATGATGGTTGGTGGGTTCTCAGAATCGATAATGTTACAGGAAATGGTACGAAAACTATTTCCTAAGAAGAAGGTCATTGTTCCGAAAGAGGCCGGTCTTGCTGTCCTTAAAGGAGCCGTTTTGTTTGGCCATGATCCAGCAGTGATCGGACACAGGGTTTGTAGGTTTAGCTATGGCGTCAAAACATCTGTGAAGTTTGTAAAGGGCAAACACAGAGAAGACAAGAAAAAGACTGTTGCAAATGAAGATCTGTGTGTGGACATATTTGATATCCACGTTCACAAGGGCCAAAGTGTAAAACTCGATGCAAAACAAATCCCGATTTTATATAAACCTCAGAAGCCAAAGCAAAAGAATATCAGTTTTGAGTTTTATTCCTCGAGTGAGTGTAATCCCATGTATGTAACGGATGAAGGTTGTCGTAAACTGGGAAAAATCACTGTGGATATTATTGAGGATTCAAAGATGGAAAATGCAGTAGAAGTCAGCTTCAAGTTTGGTGGGACAGAAATCCAAGTGGAAGCTAGAGACCAGAAAACAATGAAAGCAACAAAGACGAAGATTGATTTCATGCAGTAGACTGCTTTGAATAAATATTTAATTTCAAACATTGATACGATACTGAGTTTTACAACTAAATAATGCAGCCACAAATTAATAACACTCCCAAAACAAATTAAACCAATGATAGTATTCTTTAATATATCGGGGTCAATTACTTGGCGATTTTAGCATATGGAACAAACATAAGAAAAGGAATCATTTTAACTTATGTAGAAATTAGCCAGATCACATATCTATCAGAAAATAGCTTAAGTTGTTTTGAAGAATTAGTTATTATTTTATATAAACATATACGTATGCATGTACATGTGTGTTTATATATAATGTATGGAACGCCAAGTGGTCTTAATTGTTTTAGCTGATACATTATATGTAGTGTATTCCTGAGTGTATAGCTTTATTTTTCTACAATATGCTGTACATTGCTTTGCCAAAAAGAACTTTTTAAAACGTATCATGTGCAGTCGCTTTTATATTTTGTGTGCATTTATTATTTTGCCTTTGTGATTGATTTTATTGCATGATGACACATTTTTATATTGCAAAATCTTAATACTATGGTCTAGATGTTTTATTACATGCCATGCAATGTACTTTATATGATCTTCAAACGTTTTACTGTAAGAATCACATTCAAAATTCTGTCAGTAATGAGCAATTAGTGATGCATACTCAAATCATTTGGAACGAGTTCACGTATAACACGAGTTTAACAGGTTACTAACTGAACCCGCATTGATTTATCACACTGGTAGTAAAGAAAATTATCAGCAACCAAAGGTATTTTTTAATGAGATAAAAAAGGAATAATCGTGTGATTTTTACTATTTTAATTCCTAAACGTGAAGGTTTAATTATATATATATATATATATATATATATATATATATATATATATATATATATATATATATAAGCTAAATACACGACTGCTCTTATGAATTAAACAATGGTATTGCAGAATGTCATCGCATATATTCAATACAATGTTACCGTACAAAAGCTATTTCCCACAGATGGTACGTGGCAGCCGTATGGATAGCCTTAATGGACTTAGTAATACAGCTGTCAAAGTCAGAATAATTGCATACCTACATAAAGTGAAATACGTGACCTGGTAATTGTATGATGTTATTTTAGAAAGATATGAAACAGATTGTCTGTTCTAATGCTGCACATATCATATTGAAAATATACAGGCAAATCAGCTATTTGCTTTATTTTAATTTATTATTGATAATAAGTAAAACTAAACTTTATCCTGACAATAATGGATTTTTTTAAATTTTAATATGACCTTTTGCTAAATGTTTTGGGATGTTCATAATGGGTTTTCATTAACCTCAGTTGCATAAGTATCAAATCAAAATTTTAAAATATTTGCCAAAGCATCTATTTTATGCAAAACCTAGTATACTATATCAGATTTATCTTTAAAATGATAGCAGTTTTTAAATGATTTTTGGGAGCAACATTTACAAAGAAAATCTCAAATACACTTATGCATATAATGCACATATAAACTACTAAATACCCCAACATGTCTTTTAGAATTCTGTCTCTAATTTAAAATCAATACACCAAGTTATCTATTTTTCAAGTTAAACAGCCCCTTCAAAACATACATTGTTATACATACTTTATAAGTCAATTATATTGTTCCAATGATAACATTACACCACTACAGAATGATACCCTGTTTGGATCTGGTGCTTATGACCAGGTAGAAATTGTTTAACCAAAGTCTTAAATAGGCTATTTAAATTACCAAAGTCTTAAATAGGCTATTTAAATTACCAAAGTCTTAAATAGGCTATTTAAATTACCAAAGTCTTAAATAGGCTATTTAAATTACCGTGACCATTTCTGATGTCACAAGGTAGGGTTGAGGTGCAGGGACTTGATAGGCACTGTAGAAATAATGTACATTCATGTATGGTCACAGTGGCTGTCAATTTTAGGTTGATAAAAAGAT
Organism: Unio delphinus; assembly: GCA_029339505.1. Taxonomy (NCBI): domain Eukaryota; kingdom Metazoa; phylum Mollusca; class Bivalvia; order Unionida; family Unionidae; genus Unio; species Unio delphinus. Next base: position 1,920,503 of record JAQISU010000259.1, read on the forward strand.
TCTTACCACATACCTCGCTCGATAGTTCAGCATTTATTAGTCTCTGCATACAATAAAAGACTATACTAGAAATACAAAATTGCATGGCCTGTAATATTTTGAACAGTATCATTCTTTTTTTTGTTTTCTAGTTTCAGTACAGAAAAACATTATTTTGTGTAAGATTATAAGAATGTTTGGTACTTTAGAATGTAATGAAATTTAAATTACCTTATTTTTTTTTTCACCATATTCCATGTACTGTTTAAGCTCATCTGATATTAAATCATAATGAAACTGAAAAATACCAGATCTGGAACATTTATTCCAATATTTGACCACCGCTTGCTAGTTTTCTCATTTTTCAGTTTCTCACTGAGTTGCCAAAGGGACAATTTAGATATCACACACAGTTGAAGCTTCCAATCCTTCAACAAGGTTTCACTTTCAGAATTTGAAATCAACAAGTCCATATTTCCTATTTAATTAAGATGTTTAAATGGCCTTAACACTGACAGAGGAAGAGTAGAGGTGAATGGCTATAAAAGGTCTTCCCTGATTCCACAGTATGAGAGTTATCAACCCAAAGGTATGAGAATTATGAGCATTCAGAAAAAGTCTGCCGTATCTATCTTAAGTCATGCTTTCTTAAAAGCAGGCAATACAACAAGGCATAGAAAACAATAACATTGTAAAAATAAAACTTATTCCAGTTTCAGCATTTTATTCCATATGTTCATTCACTTGTGACAAATTAAATGCAAATGCTAAATATTTTTTTTTGGCAATGAACTTTAATATTGAAGCATCTAGCAAGATTAAATTGTGCATAGCTTAAACAGCAGTTAAAGTATAATACACAAAATGACTTCATTCAAGTTCAATTATCAAAAAGATGCTATGGACATAACAATTATTTTAGATATTATTATATACTCTCTTATAATTTGAGTATTACATTGCCAAAATATTTACATAGTAAAAGAAAGAAATTCAAAAAAGAAGAAATCATCAGAATGAAATTAGTTCATCAAGAAACAATGTCAAAACTTGAACAAATAAGTACTAACTAAATCCAGCTCTCAGGTGATAAAAACACAAATGTGATAAATTATCTTGCGTTTTTTTATATTAAGACCTATCTTTGTGCAGTCCTACCAATCCAGAATTAAAGCTAACATTTGCTTGAAATAGTACTAATTTGTACCTATATAACAAATTAATAGATAGATAATAAAGTTGTCTCTTAATATTTTTGATATACAGTGGAGCCTCGTTAATCCAGACTCTGTTTATCCGGAAACCTCGCTATCCAGACATAATTCAAGGGGAACGGAATTCCTAAACGTTAATTTGCTCCATTAATCCAGAAATCCGCATTCCGGATCCGGAAATCAAAATCAGGGACCAGAGTGTAAAATTACATTAAAACTTGTCTCGATAATCTGGAAATAATCTGTCCAAAAAAACAGAAAATTCAAAAAATCGTATATGAAAATATATTCAGTAGAACAATAAATAAAACACAATAGTGAAGCCCTTGAGAATCTATGGCCACTATCAATAACTAAGTAATGTAACTATATTGTAATCAGCGATTGTATAAACAATGTCTGTTTTAGCTAGTCGGCTACGGGGATGTTAATAATTATATAAACACACTGGGATCAAATTGTTCACGCTTTTTGACATAACATATGGTAAAAAGATTAAAAGTGTCATCAAGCCTCTTTGTTGTTTACCAATTGTATGTAACAAAATGATAGTTTATTGATGGCTGTACAAACAAAGTTGAATGATTTAAGGCATGGACAGTATAGGGCTTCATTTCCAAATAAAAAAAAAATTTGGCCATGAATCATGACTTTAATTATTGAGATCCACTTTGAATACACATGCCCATTAAGCTAAAATATCAAAATCACGGTAGCAGTGTTGAAATTCCATACATAGGCTTCCATTGAATCAAGGACTGGTATTATGATGACCTTATTACAATCATGCAGGACAACCCAAGTGCTATAAATAGCTGCGTTAAAAAAAAAAACACCAAAACATGTATTAGTACGCTCAATTAAGATTTATGTTTCTTAATGATGGAAACAAAATAACAGTGAAATTTCAATTAAAAGAGTTTAACGTTTTTCCTGCGTTTATCGTGGTATAAACTGTCAGTTGCCGACTCACACAGCTTACCCTTTGAGCATTATTGTGGTGTGAGTCAGCAACAGACAGTTTATACCACGATAAACACAGAAAAAACGTTAAACTCTTCATTGTAACAGCTGTAAAATACAACTTAGAAAAATGACTGCATTTTATTAGTTTACCATAACGAATTAAACTGCGAGATAACAGTTTGTAACAGTTTGTACTTTTTACAGTACATTACATTTAAAGCTGGCATATACATGTACATATATATACGGTGTGATGATATCGTAAAATAAAAAAAAATGTGCAAGATTAATTATCCGGAAAACTCGTCATTCTGGACATATCCACAGGGAAAGAATGTGTCTGGATTAATGAGGCTCCACTGTATATGAACCCTAGTCTAATGATAAGAAATGAAATCAACACTGAAGGAAAGTACATGTAATGATGTTAATCCTTTTCTTGTAATTTTCGGGTTTTCTAATACATGTATTATGTTCTGGTTCCCGGGTTGGTTTCTCATATCCCTTCCACTTAATGAGAAATTGTTTGCCTTATCCTTTTTTTTAATTTTAAGAATCTTCTCCACCTCAAACCAATTGGCTGAAATTAAAAGATTTTAAAATTATTTTTTTGTCTTATTATATTCATGTAATCAGCAGACACAATAAGTATGAGTCAGGCAATATTTTAATTTCAATAACAGTTAAATCCGATATATTTTCACAAACAACCAGATAGATTTTCTTAAAATTTTAATTTAATTGGCACCAAAAAAGCATTATTGTTTGGACATGATATTATACCTTAATACATACATACATACATACATACATACATACATACATACATACATACATACATACATACATACATACATTTAAGATTCAATACATACATCACTAATTCAGAACAAAGTAAATAAGCTCAATACAGCTAAAGATTCTATATTAAATCACTTAATATTTACCAATGAGAATACTTTTGTTAAATTTGCTCTTTGATTTCTCATTGTTATCCATTATAATTTGCACTTCCCAAATTTTGCAACATAATTTAAGATATGCACAATATTAACATACAACATATGCAAATCGTTATAGCTTACAACATTATAATTCAATTTTCAATAAACTATCATATATAATAATAAATCATCTGTCAATCACTGTACATATTTACAAGAAGATCTCAGGCTTAAATTATAACAAAATATGTAATAACAAGTCAATTCATTTTCCAAATATATGAGGGGTTACGGGATGCATTGAATACGACTTACCTGTCTTTAATATCACAAATGTTTTGGTATCTTTGGGATTTTGATAGGTTTATAAAGTCAATTTAGGGTTTTCAAGGTTATTGAGGTCAAATGAAATATTTTGACTTTCAAAGTTTTTGCGTTCCACTTCTGACACTAATAAATTCTTTGCCCAGCACTGAAAATACTTTCAATAAGATCAAAATAATTAAAAATAAATTAAAAATCTGGATTGAGAAGAATACATTTTCAAAAAAACTGTTCATGCTGTTGAGAAGGAAAACCAAAAGATTCTCAAGGTTGGCACCTCAGCAGCCATATGACATGCATGTCTGACGGGCAGAATTTTCATTTTCAGCCATTAAGACCTTGCGACGAATAAGAGTACAGTTTCAGCAACTATTCCAGTTTATGGTGAGAAGAAGCAATAATAAATTAGCTCTAATGGCTGGACAGATAGCATGTCATTGCATAAGCATGTTTCAAGGACATATGACCTAAAGAGCTAAAAATCGTGTAAACTTGTTACAACAGATTAATATACACTCCTAAAACAAGTAATACATGTTGAGAGTTCCATATTCTCTATCCTCTGAATATGTGATGTATATCAAAAGCTCCGCTTCAAATGTAAATAAATGATAAAACTGTGAAACAAGTACAAAACAATTATCAGTCAGTAAAACTTCCTTTATTTTTGTTGAAAAAACTGGTGCAAATTGTTGAAAATCATGATTTATGATTTCTCTAGTGTAAGAATAAATAAAACATTTTTTATTTTTATAAACAATGGTCCAAATATATTCAAAATTTGCAATAGTAAAAAAAATATAGGGGTTCCTGTATTAAAAAGTGATTTCAATTGCGTAAGGTGGTATAATAGCAATAAAGAGTAACCTAAAGATGACATTGCACTTTCCCATCTTATTTTAAGAATTCAACTGAAATCATCACTCAATTTGCAAATCATTACTGTAAGTATTAAAAAAGCAATCTCAATACAAGAATGTCCAAATGACTGAGACTTTAAAAGATGTTTGTGCCAATAAAAATAACCTATTGAAATAACAATTATTAAACAACTGGACTGTTTATAAAACAAATGCAGCAACAATTTATTGCATGTTAGTCCCACAAAACAAAAAAAATTATCATAATACAATGATTACATCGTCTACATATGCATAGAAACATGCCTATGTATATTTTAGTTTGGCAGAGAGCTACCAAGCAAACAAGTGGCCAACAGCATATACTACGACACAATGCAATGGGAGCATAAAAATGAAATGAGACCTTTGTTTGAAAATTACCTGGATTAGGAACAAAGGCCTTTTGCTTTCCCTCATCTTCCATTGACTCTTGCATTATGTTTGGAACTTCATTATGATCTGAAATAAAACAAATTTCATAAAGTTTTCTGACGTTAATAAGTTATGAAGCTTTTTAAAAAAGAAAATGTACATGTAAATAGCCTGTTAAAAGAACTGCTATTAAGCATACTATATACTACTTTATTTATAAAATGTATTGCATGCAAGTCCAAAATAAAGAAGGTAAGGTCATTCCAATGCAATGAAAAACCTCATCATCTAAATATGCATAGAAACATGCTTACTAATCTAAGTTCAGCTGAGAGTTACCCAGCTAAAAATTTATGGATGAATGGCCAGTAGAAAAAAAAATGCAATGGGAAGGTAAAAATTAAATGATCATTCTTAAGAAAGTACCTAGATTGGGAAGAAAGGCAGTTTGTTTTCCATCATCTTCCGGTGAACCTTGAATGTCATTTGAAATTTCAACCTGATCTGAAAGAAAACAAAAAATTGTCGAGTTTCCAGATCAATTGATGCTTCTTTTGCTTTTATTCATCAGCATTCCACTACCACCAGGTAAATTTTGTCACACAAAAATTGTGCAATATATACAAATGAGTTACTTCCTGAATTAAAACACTACATTCCAAAGCATTCAGAATTCATTTAAAAAGCTCACAAATCTGATCATGTTGACTATTAATATAAAGAAGCCTACTAAAATCCAAAGGCATAAATTAGTATTTGAGAAAAATACCAAAATGATTTCACAAAATAATACTTAATTTAAAAATGTGCCAAAATGGATAAAAAAAATGCAATGGCCTAAATTACACATTCCTACTTCATCTTTGATATGCATATGAACATGCTGTGCACATTTAATTTACAGCAGTTTTTTAATTGCTTCAAAATCTGGTCAGTAAATCTTTATATGAATACAAAATACAAAACAACAAAACAACTGAATCTGTGTTAGGTATGTCAAGAAACAGATTCAAATGCATGTACAAGTAAAACAAATGTTATCAGATAGCCATTAGAACTGATCATCACCGAGTAAGCAATCTACTAACTGGTTACCTAAGTGTATGAATTCTAATATACAATATGGATAATAATCCAGTGCAAATATATTCACAGATCAGCCTTATCATGATGTGAACACACTAAAAGATACGTCACAATAGAAATTACCTTGATTCAGTCGGCAAGGCTCATCTAATGATGTACTTGTGGCTACTTTATTTGTCCTTTAAAAAAAATTTATAAAGAAGTAACTAACCATAACAGGTTTTTTATAGGCTAAAGTAAAAACATTTAAAATAAAAAAAAAAACAAACACAAAATCTAAAATGATCATACATGTAAAAGAAACAAACTCAGGGTTAGTATCAAATCCTGATCTACAAAATTTAGGCTTTCTTTAGGTTTTTTTTAAGGTCTTTGTAAAAAAAATTTAGGTTCAGGAATTGCAGTTTTCAGGCTTTCACGCACACAAATAATAGCATACTCATCAATTTTACATTATTTTTAATAATATAACTTGGAACTTCTTTTCCACATCCTTAGCAAGGTAAGATCTAAATGAACTTAATGAACAAGAATTGAAAGATTAAATCATATATTCACAAAAGTAGAGCAATGTACACTGCACCAAATGTCATGCAGAATTCATATATATTTCAATGCTTCAAGCTTATCATCGATCTGCTTGTCCAGCTTCAACTGATCTTCCAGGTTTTTTTTCCCAGAGATGTCCTTAAGCTATTTGATATGCCAATGAAAGTAATGTTACTCTGATGCTCTGCTTTTAATGCATAGTCATCAGCTAAACAGTTCATTGTTTCTATATCATAAGTTTACGCTGATTTTTTTTTTTTTTTTTTTTTTTTTTTTTGGCACTATCTGGAAACATGGACTGGAATACTTTTGTTATTCCGGAATTTGATGAAAAGCTTCAGTGTCTATCTATTGTATACAATGTCTAAATAATTTCTGCTTGCAATGTGTCTTCTTTTGCTACATGATCATGCATAGATGCTGAGGTAGTAGACACCTATGAACAGGATGGCTGAGAATTCGGAGTTTGTGGTGACAGTACTTTTCCTGAATCGGGCTGTTGACACTAGAAAAGAAGACGAAAAAAAATTAATTATGTATCATTAAGAATATATTAAATATTATTTATTGTAATTTAATTCTAGCTGTTTCGTGCATTATTAATTTATATGGATCCCACCATATAAAAGTAATAAAAGGTAAACATCTTGACTAATTATATATAAATTGTAAAATACGAAATTAGGGGAGGTAAGCTTATTGTTACAGTTATGATGCAGTTGTTTCCCTTTAAAAAACACTTGTAACTACATCGCTCCCTCGATAACTCGTGCACAACGGGGCCAAAAACATGAACTGCACTATAAGCGAGGACGTGAGTTACTGAGGGACCTGTGAAAAAAACTAATAAAGAGATGCAGATCGACAGAGACGCGAAGGGGGGTGGGGGGTGGCTTTCATCGTTAAATACTCGTTTTATAATCGTGCTGAAAATAACTGTGAATACATATTTCTTTATAATGGTGTTGTTCATTTTTATAAATTACCTTTAATTTCTGGATAAAGTATCTTGAAAAGATCGTAAAAACAAACATTATTCCACGAGGTATCAGTACTCTTAACATGTGTATCGCTAAAAACATTGTGTATTACGTCACTGCTTTTTGTTTGTGTGTGTGTGTATGTTGATTTGGATACATTATAGTTTTATTGTTTGTTCAAAATGAAACGAGATTTCTTTTATCAAAAAAGATAATATTCATGTCGAAAAACGACAACTCGAAACTTGTGTTGCTCTAAAAACAAAATTCTGCTATGACTAGATAGATAGATAGATAGATTGATGGATGGATGGATGGATGGATGGATAGATATATAGATAGATAGATAGATAGATAGATAGATAGATAGATAGATAGATAGATAGATAGAGTAATAAGTAAAAAAATAAATTCACAAAGAAAAAACATTACAACCATGAATTTAATGGGTCTAAACGTCAGACATGTAAAAAAATATATATATATTTAAATACAAATATGCGAGTGAGAATACGACAATATTTGCACAGTTAACAAATATCAATTCACATTTCGAAAAAATCTGTTAATTTTTTTTGTGTTGTCAGTTGATTTCTCTGCCGCCGAGCAAAATCTCTTTGGTTCCTCAACTGAATGATCTTCACAGAGTCAACATTTTGGGTCTCCAGCTACCGGATAGCAACATTAAAAGATTCTATTGCTTCCTGTGCAGAGGGGGTGGGGGAGATGGAGCAACATCTGAATCGGCTTCACTCTCGACACTAGGGGTGCTCCAATTGGAATCGTCTCCCAATGCGACTCTGTTTGTTACAGAATGTACAATCTGTTCTTCTGTCATGTACTCAGCTGTGGGACAGTCATTATCAGCACATAATCACCCCTCGTCATCGTCGGGATTAACATCCATCTGAACACCATGGGTCTGTATAAATTTCTACCAAACAGCATCTGCCTGAACGACATCCGTTTCGCTGAAACCTTCAAAGTCACTCTCGGCATCACTGTCTTGATCAGTGTCCTGCTTTATATCAAAGGCAGCTCCAAGACCCTTCATCCAGCACCCCTCTATTGTCTTAGGTGCGATCAATCTCCATGCTTGACCACCCATGAAAACAGTCTCCTTCAAACTCACACTCTTGAGAAAGGTTGTAACACCTACTCCACTGTCCAGCATGGACTGTATTAACAGCCGACGGTAATTCTGTTTTTAAAGGTGCTTATAATTCCCTGGTCTAGTGGCTGGATTAATGATGTTGTAATTTTAGGGAGATATTCCACACAGATCTTTCCGTCGCTTGTTTGTAGTGCATCAGCGGGGGGGGGGGGGGTCCGGGCAATTGTCTAATAGCAATAGAGCTTTCTCCTCTAAGCCCCTGGATCGCAGGTGGTTTCTGACGGCTGGGACTAACATCTTAGAAAACCACTCCGTAAATATTGTTGCAGTCATCCATGCATTTCCACTATTTCTATATACAAATGGAAGTCTGTCCATATTTATGTGATGAAAACAACGGGGAGACTTGTATTTGCCAACACATAATGATTTCATTTTATGTGTGCCAGTTTTGTTAACACAAAACAAAAGTGTTAATCTCTCTTTGTTCAGCTTGAAACCCTTCTTTTTGTGTGTATCATCTCTGGTAGCAAGAGTTTTGTCTGGCATCATCCGATAGCATAGACCAGCCTCATCACAATTATAAACTTGGTCATCTGTATATCCATCACGGGTCAGTGTCTCTCGGAGTTGGTTGGGATAACTAGATGCGGCTGCCTGATCTGCTGATCGTATCTCTCCCGACAACGAATTTTGTTTTATTCCATGTCGGCGCTGGAATCTCCAAAGCCATCCGTGGCTTGCCATGAAATTGGAATCACTATCCATAGTTTTGGCCATTTTCACTTCCTGGGCCTTGAGAATTGTTCCCGAAATCGGAACACCTTGTTCACGTTGCTGTGTGAACCAGGTGAACACAGCATCATCTAATTCTGTGTCGTTTGCAGTGCATGCCCGTTTCTGTTTAAGTCCATCATCAGAATCAACTTCATGCAAATAATACCGAAATTTATGCTCATCCTTAAGCCAACCTCTGAGTGTCGACTTGGCAAGTTTAAGTTCATTACAAACTTTTGATCTTGATGCACCATTACGAACCCTCTCTATGACAGTAAGCTTTTCATTCACCGAGTAAGCCTTTCGCCTGATATCTTGCTTTCCATGATCACATTTACAAATAATTAGGATACATTACTGATTAATATATACTTTAATGACAATAAGTACATACTATTTGAAACCATGTTCGATTGGTCCAATTAAATTGATTGATGTTGAGACACGATATTGACCACAAGAGTTTATGCATGTAGGTTTTGCAATTCCTTTGAGCTTTTGTATTGTACATTGTACGTCTTTTACCTGATTTGATACGCAGGTCTATTTGAATTGATTTTTACAATGCAACAAACACTTCCCTATGTCGTCGATCAAAACGCAGCTGGCACTTAATTAGGTTCTGACAGATGTGCTCTAGGGCATCGATGTGACGGTCAATTGACTCTTTCCATGTTTGAATAGAAGAGAACATGCAACGATTATACTGCTTAGTGCAAAAAACACTTTGCCAAGTTTGTTAATCAAAACAAAGCCGGCAGGTAATTAGGTTCTCACGGAAGTACTAGCGGGTTTCGATGTGACGGTTGATTGACTCTTTTCATGTTTTCATAGAAAAGAATATGTTGCAATTATGTTTACATTGAAACGGAAATAAAGGATTATTATGTGGTTTTCACACAGCAAGATGTTTAATTGTTGTTTAATTCATTATCTGTTGCCACCTGTTAGCATTTACCGGACGTTTTCATTGATTGCTATTTCACCCAACTGTTTATTTATGGATATCAACAAATAAACCAAACATAATAAATGATATCTTATTTAGAATTTGCAAATTTCACAATATGGAATCGATCTTCATGGGCATTAATCACCGTTTTTAATGATAAAACGAGAAATGTATAAAGGTTTAATTTACCAATTCTTATCGTAATTTTTTCACGTTCAGCATATTTTGAAAGATTTAAAAAATATATTTTATCTTTGGGGAAAAATCGGGATACACACCAGACACCGTGTTATAAGCGGGTTCGCGAGTTATCAGGGTGCGATTTATCGAGGGAGCGGTGTACTTAGTCTGACCGGCTTCAAATTCAATGTAATTTCTGCAAAATTAAAAATTATTTTTGAAGCTATAGTTCAGACAGAAAAAAATAAATAATGTATAGTTATACTCACAGTCAAGAGTTTCTTCAAGTCGAATGTGGAGGATGCGCTCTTCTCATTCGCTTGATGTTTTATTCCTCTTGCGTGTATTCGTAAGCCGCTTTCACCCAATCTCTTAATACTAAACGATAATTTACATTTAGCAGAAAACACATCTTCATCTTTTTTTCCAACCAAGGAGTGTACTGCGTATTCGACAGCCAACTCATTTGAAACGTGTCTTGCTCCACAGGCACTTGATTCTGAGTAAATTCATGTATACACTCAATGGTGAGTGTATACATGAATTTACTCAGAATCAAGTGCCTGTGTCTTGCTCGCCATTACTGCAAGCCAGGATATACCGGATATGCAAATTACTGACAACCCGGATGTACGACAGCTGTAGTTGATTTCAGGTGCAGGTTACGTTTTTTTTCTCCTCGATCATGCAGTGCCGACTTTTTCTTATAGAAACTTTAATTTTAGCTTTTTACTGCTGACTCGTGTTGAAGAATTTTAAGGTTTTCTTTTAATTTATAAGGTTTCTTATAAAAATTTAGGCTTTTTTTAGGTTTTTTAGGCTAAAATAAAATCTTAGGCTTTTTTAGGTTTTTTAGGCTCCCTACGGATCCTGCAAACTAGTTAATCTACATAATATAAATGATTAAACTATAATTAATGGACATAAAATCTTCACTGTATAGAAAGCTTATAATCAACATCAAACACTATGCTTCTATGCTTGGTAGAGATTTTCTCTTGATTTCCAGTCTGTCCTGCTGGAGAGCGGATTAAATTACAAATTTATGGTGTATTGTCCACATGTAACTTTAAATTGTTTCCTAAGATTGCAACTCTCTGACTTTGATCATTTGTGAGCAGTTTCAATGGCCAAGTACCTTGGGACGGAGAATTCCAAACTGTCTCTTGCACTAATCGTTTCTTTCAGAGTCGAAAGGTCCATACTGCTTGGGTCCCTGGCACATAAAAAAATATAAATGAGACACAATCTTGGACAGTTAAAAAAAAAACAATTCATGATCATAAAATTACTTCAATCAACAATAATTCTGCAGGATGTCTTGCATTCTAGGCTAGTGAATAATGTACAATACATACTCAAAAGCTCATTGGCTCTCTGCTTATTTTCCAATACTGTAATATGAAGGGTTTACTAGTCATTCGTACAACAAAGAATATATTTTTTAGAAAGATTTTGTATTAAGGTATACTGCAAAGAGGTTAATAAGTCTGATTATACATGTATAGTTCTTTTGAAGGATTACATGTTTATTCTTGCTTTTTCTATTCCCAAATGTTATAGCAATTTTAAAAAAAATAATCTTTATTTTGTAACTTTTCATCCTAATATAAACAATGGATTGTGATAGAATGTCCTTTTATCCGATTACATACATGAAAACATCAAACTAATAAAAAATTCAAAGGAATTATATATTTGCTACGCAACTTGATACAGAGATGACCTCGTTTCTAGAGGGTTACTGTACGAGTGCAGGTAAGGGTGCATAAATTACATTCCAAGATTAACAGCCAGCCATCCCTAGGTCTCGGACTTTTACCATATGCATAAACTTGAATGAAACAAATAACCAATGTTGCTGTTGCACCCATTGGTGAATTAATGTGATCTGTGTTTTTCTATGTTCGTTTGTTTTATCCACTGTCGCATAAGCCTTTTACAAAACTCAAAAGATGGCAAAAACGTGATACATAGTATGAGTTTCGTCAGGTACCTTATACACGGCAACAGAACTTGAAACATCACATCAGCATAATCATACGAACCTAATGCAGTACCTTATACATTGCAACATAGCCTGATACATGATATCAGCAAAATAACAGTATACTCAGAATGAATATAAAGCTTAAAGAACACTTACCTAAATTTAATACCATTAGGCAAGTTCTTAATCTCTACCTGGTACATGTTATCTTTTATTGTCTTATATGGCACTTTACTCTTTCATGTTGCCTTGGCTGAAATAGAGATTGTCACATAATGACAGACATTTGTTCATAGTAATTGTATTCAAAGCATTAAGTTGTACAATGTTATTTCAGATGTTGAAACTTATAATTACATTTAATAAATATGTGAATCTAAAAAATTAAACTGAAGCTTGAATCACATATGTAAACAGTCATTCAAGATTTTAAATCCATAAAAGCCTTCATATGATTTGGCAAACAAAATGTCATCAACAATGAATAGACATGGATCTTAAATCTAATGTGTAAAATAATTTTATACAGTGCTGTAATTGCCAGAAAAACTTAAAAAATCAGATGCAAATACAAATACAAAATATACTAGCCAAATTCCTGTTGTATTTGTTAATTTGTTTCTTTAGCAGTCCTAATTAATTTGGCTTATATATGAATGTGTAATCTGTCTTTATTTCCTAGCAAGTACATGTACAAAAGGAAGCTTTTAAAAAAGAGTGTATTTACCTTTTTAACCTTGTAGCCTTTGAAACAATATCTGGACCCAGACCCGCACATGGGGGGGACAACCATGGCAATTGTCACGGGCCCGAGCTAGATAGGGGCCCGCGTTTTAAAATATACGCACATGTTTGAAACACGAAAGGGGCCCGAACTCTGTCAGCTGCCTGGGACCCAGAGTTTCCTAGGTGGGGCCTGCTGGACCTACCGTACTTTCGCGTATATGACACGTCTTATATAAAGTTTTATGTACCCCGCACCCAGGGTACGTATTATTTTAATGGGCGTCTTATCTAAGTATTTTTTAACACAAACGAAGGTACAGTGTGTGATATTGAAGGACGATTATTGCAGTAAATATTCATGTTTCACAATTTTCATTCCTAGTTGTAAAAACAATTGGGCAAGTGTTCATAATATAATAAACTGTTACTAAATAGTGTTAGACTTGATAAAAAAAAAATCAATGTACCGTATTGTTCTATTCATCTTCATTTTCAATGTCATCAGTTTCGGCTTGAAATCCATCAAAACTTGAATCAAATTCACTACCGTCATCGCAGAATAACTACATAACTGATGTTAATTGATCCTCATTAGTGTCAGTGGATCGGTTGCAGCCGAGTCATCATCCAAAGAACTGATATAGCTAGCCGGTTCGGAAATTATCCCACGCCTTCTGAAGCCATTGATGATTGTCGTAATTTTCACTTTCTCCCATGCCGTATATGATTTTCGCTTTGTCATCGTGACAATTTTATAAATTTTGAAAATGCTAAGCAAATTGATCACTCATTATATATAACAAGAGACTGTTCCCACATTTCTATATGATAACCGCATACATCAGGCGTTTATTGGTCTATGTTCTAATCCCACCCGCTGAAGACTTGGCCTAACGGATCAATGAAGCCACCTTTACATCTGGCGTTTATTGTTCTAGAATCTAGATACCAGGTACTAAACCCATCCGGTATTGGCCTTTGATCTCAACTAAAAATGGTAATGAAGCCTTGTTTACATCCGACGGGTGATGGAGCATTGGACAAATTTTCATTTATGATAAAGGAAAGGTAACCAATGGAGATAAGTTGCTCAGTTCAACGGATGGCTACCCGCGTGCGTCTTATATTTGTGGGCATCTTATTTAAAATATTTTTTACACAAATCGTCAAAATCCGCGTCTTATATAAGGGTGCGTCTTATAATTAGGTGCGTCTTAAATGCGCGAAAATACGTTAGTCTGAAAGTAATCGACATCATCTTCAGCAAACCAATATAAATAAGCAAGCAAGTAAATAAATCAGCTATGCATTGATATAATTAAACTAATTAACACATTTATTACATGTAATGCATTTTTGCCCAAAGGTAACAATGTAATGTAAAACTTGGCCAAGAAACACATCTATTTTCTGCCACTGAAAAATTGGTCATAAAAATGATATAAAACTGATTATGTGTACAAACCCATCATGCTGGTTACAAACTCATCTTTCCATTCAATATTCTGAAAAAATTTATAGGTCCTCATGTTTCCAAATACACCAACACGTCTAGTACTGTCAGTAAAAAGACCACCAATATTTATACCAACATCATTAAGAGCTTCACACTGAAAATACATGATAACAAGAGTCGCTAAAGAAATGATGCTTTATTGGGCAAACAGAATTTTCAGGAATTCAAGATAAAACCATTTATTTCTATTGACTGTGAAGTTTTGAAACTACCTCTGGTGTTAATGTTATTCATTGCTAAGATTATCAAATTAGCTGCTGTGAACACTTAGGATTTCAGATTGAAATCTTTTCCATTGATACATCATTAGTCTTTGGTGAAAAGCCACCATTTCACTAGTACCAGTTATTAAAGGGGAACGAGGACAACAATTTTCAAGACTGCCATCATGCCAGACATATGGGATGTACCATTGGCAGGATCTGCATGTTTAGAATTATCTAGCTAGCAAAACAGGTCTTATGGTGAAATCCCCATATTCATATAGCCATCCATCTGGTGGAAAGATTGAGAACTAGTTTGTATCATTATCATTAGTACCAACTAGCCACATTACCATCCATTAATATGAAAACCCACCATGCTCAAATTACTTTCTATTTACAGGTAGCAATGACAAGATATCATGGAAGCACTATTTGACTTCATAACAGCACTGTTTTAATCTCGGACCAATAAGCCATTATATAAAGTCTTTGGTGAAAATCACAATCTTGATATAACCAGCCATCTAAACTATTTTGGTCTCTGATATGACCAGTAGAGACAAAAACCAAAGTAAGAGCACAAACAAGTAAAAGAAAGAAAGAAATGGAGAGGACAAAATAATGGGAGAGAATGTATTAGTATGCAAATTTGGCCAGCTAAATGGCAAAGAAAGTTTACAAAATAATGCCAACTTCAGCATCAAAATCAAAATTCCAACCAATGAGTAAAATGTATTTAAACGAATCAGTTCTCAATGAAATTCAGTCTTATCATCAGTGAAATTAGCTTGTTAAAACTGCATTTATTAAAAATAGGACCGAAGGAATCTATAATATTTACATTGTTATCTGAAACACTATAGAAGTAAATTGTATAAATCAATGATTGTTAAATACAGGTTCTCTTTCTCCAGGTTGAAGTATTCACAGGATCTGCAAGATGACCCCATACATAGGTTTATGCAAACTGAACAGACATAGCTTCATAGTGAATCAAGAAACATGACTTACCGACTAATTAGTTTTAGGTGGTGCTTTATAAGTTTTGGGATGTCGACAGATGTTGATTAGTTTTGTTTCTGTTCCTCAGCAGTTTCCATATATCTTGCTTTTTCTGAAGCACGCAGATGGTTCCATTCATTTGCTTACTGAACAAAAGTTGGTCCTGAGGATGATGGCTCTTTAAATAATATAAAATAATTTCAGATACTGTCATAAACAAAACTACCCACACAAAAATAATTCAAAAAAGTGAAATAGGCATATAAATTGAAGTTTACAATAATAATACACAAAATTCATTTTACCATGTAGGTATTAGTATGCATTAAGAATTACACCTGTCATTAATTTTAAACACCATTAGCATACAGTTACAAATATATGTGAATATAATTTAAAGCTGCATTTTAAAAAAAATATCTCAGAGTATACTGCAAAGAGATTTAATGAGTGAGTATAGATGTACATACACAAGGCTAGATAAGAATATAAGCAATAATACTTGAATAATAAATTAATAAGAGAACATGCCAAAATAAACAGGTAAAGCAGTACTTTCCACACATTCACTAAGTCGCATTATCAAAAACAAGACAAAAACCAAATGATCAGAAAGAAAGACTATAAAATTACATTTGTACTAAACAAACTGCCAAAAACACCATTATCAGAGCGAATATATCACTACATCAAAGTTTTTTTTTACCTCTTAAAATTACATACTGAAGAAGAAAAAAATATGAGTAATATAACAAGACTGTAATAGATTTATGAGACTCCTTCATTATATAAAATTTGCAATATGAAGCCATTCAACACAGATGCATTTGAGTAATTTAAGTACGATACAGTTCATCTGTTTTCTAACTTTTGGCAATAACCCATTAAGAGTTTATACAACACACAACTAATGACCTTTAGTTTTAATTTCCTATACAAACAAACAAAGAAATATCATTCAAGTTATGAACCTAATGTTAGGTTTATAGGTTCATAATTTGAATGGTATTTCTTTGTTTGTTTGTTTTGTTTTGATTTTTATTGTTTAACGCCATTTTTCAGCACAATACAGATTATACATGGCAGCCAGTATTGATGGTGGAGGAAGAACCCTGAAAAGCCTGGAAAGAACCACCGACCCTCGAGAAGCTACGGGCAAGCTTTCTCACATACCAACATTGGCTGAGATTCAAACGCATGCAGAAAAAGGTGAGATGGCAGTGATCTGCAACAGACAACGCTTTATACCACTCAGACCCCTTGTATTTCTTTGTAAACGTATGCACAAATTCACTGTTAGATCATGTGAAATGTACCTTTAGTTGCCACTGTATAGACACTATTGTGCTGAGGTGTCATAACGTTTAACATACATGCATAAATACATAAACACATACAGTGGGACCCCACTATAACACGCCCCGTTATAACACGAATTCGGATATAACACGATCATGGCATGGCTCCCAAAATTTCAGGTAATTTATTACAGGTATTTTTCTCAAAGACCAAAAAAAAAAATCTTTTAAGTATGAAAAATAAAATACATCAAGAGTTTAATTATCATTCTCATACTCGTCTAAAAAGTGCGAGAAAAACCTGTAGAAAATGTATTATCATTTTGGGGAGAAAATCACACACAAAATCAAATATAAAATAATCGTTGTATGGCTCCTAAAATTTCAAAAAATAACAAATATCTTCTAGTTTTGTGCCAGAATGAACATCGGAAATACGAACCAATTGCTGGACCTACTGAGAACTTTGATCTTTGTTTATTGTTGAAAAATGACAGCTCATAAGTGTCAATATTATTATTACTGATCCCTGAGCAATGAAGCCATCGTGTCTACTTTGTGTTTGTCTTGAATGCATTCCGAATACAATCGTTGCTCTAATAATCTCCGATGTATGTTCTCTTAATTTCATACACAATTAAGCAACAGCCAATGCGGGGGTTGATAAAAGATCCTCGCCAGAATGTATAAATCAATTAATTTAAGTACATTGTTTATCATCTGAGTGAACTTCCGAGTTAAACTTGTTCAAATCAGGGGGAAACGATTTTATACAGCATCAAAGCAACAAAAGCCGCCAACATGTGTGCGTGGCTCGGCGGTGTTGTTTTATGCAATCTGTTGACTAGTAAATTCGAATTCTGCAACTGATAACTATAATTGACTTTGCCAAGAGAAAACGTGACATTAGCAGAAAGCAGCTAAAAATCAGAGTTTTTCAAAAAATAATAACTATTGACAGATGAGAAGTGTAATGGTATAAAATGTATACGACACAGAGGTCTCGGATACGCTTAATTACGCGTATTTGAATGCAAATATTTGATCTGGAACACATAAATCACTCCATGCAGGAGTCCTCCGTACGCATGCAAATAGCTGGGAGACATGTTAGTGTTGATTACTTTATCATTTTAGCTGTGCTGATATGTGCAGTGACATAATTCAGTGGTTAAAATACAGCCAGTTTTGCCTGATGTATTTATTAGAGTGCATCAAAAGAACATGAGCTGGGCGGCAAGTTCAAAGGACTTTGACTAGCAGCTTGGGTGGGAACATGCGCTGAAATTAACAATAACTGAATTCAGAGACAGAAAGATCCTGAGATGTACATGTAGTTATTATAAGAATACACTTTAGCTTCCATTATTTAATCTATGGATATGTACTATTTCATCATTCATTACGTACACCCGTTACGTAATTTTTGTTAATTTCTTTTCATTGAATTCAGTCACATAATGATCTGTGACAAAATTATTGAATATTTTACATCCGTGTGTGGATATTTATGATGGAAATATTTGTATTATGGATTCAATGTATGTTACAAGATTCGCTGGTGAGTACACGGTGTTGATACTCTTTTCATGCAATAGATTATACATGTATACATAAATTAGATACGTGTATGTACCAATGCATGGTTCTCTGAATAAAGTAATATATTATAAAATGCATAGTTCTCTGAATAAAGTAATATATTATATCTGGAATTTCTGTTACCACAGCAAATGTTTTTCTCATTTAATATATATTGATCAAAAATGGCAATTGTGCCATGCATTTTCACACCCGTCTTTATGTACCCCCCCCCCCCATTAAATCCAAAAATATGCTGGTATTTTACATGGTTGCTTATAACATGGTTCGGTTCATAACACGGTCGGATTCTATGGCTCCCAACAACCGTGTTATAGCGGGGTCCCACTGTACATACATACTATTCATACATACATACATACATATATAAATGCATGCATTCATTCTAATGAAAATTCACCAAAGATGATCACTATCTTACCACCAGTGTGCAAATAAGTTTACAAGAAGAAAATAAATAACTTGCAAATGGGCAAACTGATGGTCAGACAGATCAGAGAAAATCTCAGTTTATGCAAAATAATTAAGCAAATTATTATTATACAGTCGGCTACAAATATGTGCATATTGTATAACTGCATATTACGCCTTATTGCATAGCTTTGTGCCGGTCCCAATTTGTTACCATTGTTTTCAATGGATGTCAATGTCAGACAATTGCATATTGTCTCAGAGGCGTAGCGAGGGAGGGGGGGCGGGGGCGCCAAGGTACAGGGGCGTCAAAATGAGTCTTGCAACGTTACATTACAATAAGAAAACAAGGGTAATAAATCTGTCACAAGATCGCTTGGGCGCCAATTTTATAGTTTGTCCCCGGGCGCAAAATATCATCGCTACACCTCTGTAATGTCTATATGCATATTTCGCATTATTGCATACATTTTTGGGGTCAGAACATGCATTATTATGTGTTAAAATGAAAAGAAACCGATTCCGAACATTGGTAGTCCAGGCTGATTATCGAGGTCTGTTAATATCAGCATCACAGCCATTAGATCTACGTTGGTCACCAAGAGACAATATAGTAGATAACCATAAATATTACCAAGACGGCATTAGATCTCTGATTCTCTGTTGATCACCAGGAAGCACGATAGTAGACAACCATAATAATTAGCCAAGCATGGTCGACAGCTGTAACACTCTTTAGCTTTAACACAAACTCGCATCAACCTCGTTAAGAATCTGATCCAGTCTGGTCATTAAATTTGATAGATTAAGACTGGATCGCTGACCACAAGTCTGCTCTTTGATCTACTGACAGAACTGACCTCCATATGATTCCAGAGCAAATCACGTTACATTTAAATGAACTAGGCCAAAAAGGGGTTTGTTTCAGAGAAATAATGGGTATCAGTATGCATGCTGCAACAGATACACCCTATAACATGAACGCCGGTTTAATGCATACGCTGCCTAATTGCATATCATAGCATCAGTCCCAAGGCCATGCATATAAGCGGAGCCAACTGTATACAGTTTTACACAGCTATAGGAGTGGCCGAGTGGTCTAAAGTGCTCACCATTATGAATCACTGCAATCTCACCTCTGTCTGCATGGGTTCGAGTCTCAGGCTCGACTAATGTGAGTATGTGAGAAAGCCTGCCAGTAGCTTCTCGTGGGTCGTGCTTTTTTACGGGGGTTTTCCCGGGTTCTTGCTACACCATTAATACTGGCCGCCATGTATAGCCTATCGTGTGCTGAAAAATGACGTTAAACCCTAAAGCAACAACAACAACCCTGCTATAGATATCAATGAAAATCTCAGTTTATACAAAATAATTAAGCAAATGATGACAGCATAAATCAATATATGCAATTTTACCCTGCTATAATACACTCCATTATTATATGAATTTGGATATAACACGGTCTTATACAGAGTATAACAAAGATTGCCACATTCTGGTGTTACACTTGGTTCAAAACAGAGCAACACTTTCAAAAAGAATAAAAAATAAATTTACTTTTTCTTCCATTTTTGGAAATAGTATGGTTAAGGAGTGGCTTCAACGATGCACTGAGCAAAGAAAAAGTTTGTGACCAATAACATATTTAGCCGACCAAGTGATTTTCCCTTGCAAAACATACTGTATCCACTAGGCCCTTTCAATTGCATTGGTACTGGCTTGGAAGCGGAACTTGAGACAGCAGGCTGCTGAATGCTCTGCTTCGTTTTTTCGCCGCTTATTTCCAATCCAGTCCTGAAAATAATAAATAACCAGACTGTATGCTATTCATTGTGTCATCCACATTATAAAATTTATGCTTAGATAATAAGAGCTTCCATTGACCAGCTGCACACTGTTTCACGTTTGTGTCCTGCATAATCTGTCTTTGAGGTTTAATGGTCCTGGACAAAGGACAATCCAATATGTACCAACCTCAAAAAACCAAATTGCAAAGCGTGTGGTTAGCATATGGCTTTTAGGCAGACTAAAACAAATTCAAAGATGCAATAATATCAGTTTCCAAGAGCAGATGTATTTAAATGATTTACATACTACTGAATACATTTACTTCTGCACCCCAAAAAAGGAATATGAAAACAACTGAGAATAGAGATCAAGAAATCTAAAGAAATGTTAAAGCCAAAGATTTTAATTATTAGAAAGGAAATGTAATTTTGAGAAGATTCACTTTCATTTGAAAATTGAGAAGCAAACGCTGGACATATCCTGCAACTCTGACTTACGAAATTCATTGATTAATATAAAAAACTGTGTTGCTTTTAAATTATTAAGAAATGAAATTCATGATGCTGTTTGATATCAAAACGTTGCAAGAAAGAAGAAATTCTTTTAAACAACCAACCCTGATTTGTTGCACCGTAAGGTTCAGAGAGTTGGCCAGATTATTGATTCTTCTGCCATCCTTAACACTTGTCAAACCTGCATTCCATTCTGCTTTCAACGCATGGAGTTGCTCATCTGTAAAGATGTGGCACAGCGTTTTGGATGCTGACTGTAGCAGATGATAAAAAAGTATGAGTTATTGCATTTCAGGGGAAGTAGCTAAATGATTCTAAAGATGATTGTCCTAGCAGATGTATAATGTCTGAGATGTATATTTCATTCTGAATCAATAAGACATGATAAGAAGTCTTTCAGTGAAAATGCCAAATCAACTAAATTAACAAAAATGGCTGCAATTGTAGCATGTTTGCATGCTATATACTATTTTTCATTTCATTTATGCAATCTAAAATGGCTTGAGGGGAAACTCTATGTAGATAGTACAGTCAGTTCAAAATACAGGTCCAGTGGTTATAAGATTTTCATCAAATAAAACGCCATTTTAATTTTGGGTTATCTTTGGTTAAAACACAATATCTACATCCATTGTGAAGGAGTGGTAATATAATGATTTTCAAATTAAATACTATAGTGCAAATATTAAATGTTTTAAAAGATTTAAGGACCAATCAAACAGAAACTTATAAATATTTTAGAAAATGACATGTAACCATATTATCATGCACCCTCTAAGAGTATCTGTACAATTTTCAAGATGACCACCATGGCACATGTATTTCATGTCAGAAGGGTATTATTTTAATTCTGGATCGAGCATTAGATTTGATTTGCATGTTTAATGGTGCAGTAACAATTTGAGTCGTATCGCTATGATGTTTGCAGTATCAGTCTATACTGGTGATGCAACATAAAGTGAATTATTATAGGCTTAAACATGTCACACACGATGAGGGCAAAAATTCAATTACATATATTGTAACAGGTGTGTTAAGGCAATATTAGGAAAAATATACCTGCATAGTATGACCAGTCTTTTGTGCATCAGTGGACATATTTTCCATTTTAAAATCTCAACGCTCTGCTATCACCTACTTAAATTACGCTCAGCTTCCTCAACCGGATGTAATATTACGCACATGCGCAACAGAGAAAATATGCCAACAACATTGTTAAGGCTTGGTAGCGATATAACGTATACTGCACCGTACGAAAGTATACGTTGCTGAGGGTTGAAGGCCTTAACAATATCAACAATTCCAGGCTTGTAGGCTGAAACAATGGACGTATCGGGTGGATACGTTGATAGGTGGTGCTCTTCAAGAATGATTTACGAAGATTACAATAATCTTATACATCTCATATTGGTTGAAGAGTTTAAGAATTTGATTCACAAAATTATTGAGACTTAAGTTATTAAAAAGGCGGAAAGTTTACAAGAAGTAGTGAGAACTGCTGACAATTATTCCTTGACGTAGAAAGTTTTTTTCTCCTCTGTAAGTTCTCCACTCAGAAGGTAATTGTTCAAAAGCCATTTAAGTATCACATTTGAATCTTAAAGTGGAACAACATTTAGAAATCAAGTTTCTGATAAGACTCACCTGACATCCTTCTTTTCCTATGTGTACGTTTTACAAGAAGACAAAAAGTATTATTTCTGATTGCTACATATTTAAAACTAATAAACAAAACTAAGACAAACCTATCCAAAATACTCTTATTTCTAAGAGTTAAACGACACGGTTATGTAATGAAAGCATATACATGTATGTCGAGTACAAACCCCACAACCTGACTGATAATGAATTATGAATCATGTCAAAGGTTTTCTTTTTATCACTCGTTTGTGATTTTGCCAAAACCTATGCCTGTTAAACGTTAAAGGGATACAAGTGGTTTTCAGTTTATCAGTTTCTTTGCCTTGTTCTAATAAATTTTCAACTGAAAATACTTTTTATTCAGGTTGTAGAGTGTGGTTTACTTTATGTTCCTGTACATTGTGTAAATTTGTTGACATACATGCTATTATAACCTGTGATAGTTGGAAAACTATCGTCTTTACCCATCGAGGGCATTTATTTTATTACTAAGCAATAACATAGATATTAGTTAGTTATCATTCTACTTGTAACGGACAATGTCTGTTTTGGATCAGAACATCAATACTACTGAAAACGAAATCATTTATTTATGTCATATTGTATCGTTACTAGATCTAGTTAACACATGTATTGCTTAGGCGTTTGATGATGTCTCGTTTGCATCCCGTTTAAATCAATCCAAATGTATTTAACACAGTGATCTTTATTTTACGGAGCCCCTTAAGTGACATGGATGAAAATATTTTTATTTCGTTATTTCGAAATAGTATTTCGTTTAAACGAAATAGTATTTCGTTATTTCGAAATATTATTTCGTTATTTCGAAATAGTATTTCGTTGAAAGGAAATAGTATTTCGTTTAAAGGAAATAGTATTTCGTTTAAACGAAATAGTATTTCGTTATTTCTAAATAGTATTTTGTTTAAACGAAATAGTATTTCGTTATTTCGAGATAGTATTTCGTTTAAACGAAATAGTATTTTGTTATTTCGAAATAGTATTTATCGCCCTTTGCATTTCGGTCTCTTCACGTGGAGGTAGATTTTGCAGTAAACAGTGTTGTTCCTGCGTCTCGTCTTTGATTTGAAAGATACGAAGGTGAGTCAAGTGTAGGCTTAGTCCTGTGTAGGACGTAGATTTAGCAATAAATACAGATAAGTTATCGTTGTGTTGTAGTAGCCTGCAAACTCCGTATAGTAAAGTATGGGTGTATACTCTTGAACTTAAAAGTGCGTGCTTTTCTTAGTAATGTATAAAACGCACATGACCTTGAAGTACTAAACAGTTGCATGGTGCATGTTTTTCTTAGTTATATATACCACACACGAATCTAAATCATTAAACAGCTGCACAGTACATACTTTTCTCAGTAATGTGGAGCACACACAGGTCTTTCATTCACTATCACTGTTGTAAGAAAATGCAAGTAAATATGAACACTTTTTCTGGAATTGTTTCTCTGAGATATTTCATTTGGGTCCAGATTTAGTTATTTGTAATAACTAATATCGCTATGAATATTAAAAATCCCAACAATGATACTGCATGTTTGTGAAGCTGTAATAGTAGTGGTTGTATTCTTGTTGGTGTAAGTGTATTTTAGCATTGTAAATAATTTGCCAAAAAATGGTGTGCATTTGTGGCCAGCCGATCATCCCTTGTTTTTGTTTGTCAACCATATCACTCACCCCGCACCCACCCTATCTAAAAGAGAAAAATATATTTTAAAAAATATCTGAAAATGTTTTGTGCCTAGTCCAGTACTTGAAGTACTTAATACATTATATATTCTAATCATTACAATATAAAATATAACATTTAAAGAAAAGAATTGTGAAAAAAATACCTACCTAGGAGGCTCCCTACATTTAATACCAATGGAATAGGAAATGTTTTAGGGGGCTGTATGAATGTTTCAAATAAACAAGGAGGTATTGGGTGAGTGATTTTCATCTCCACATGATTCCTGGCTTGGTTATCTTGTTTTTAATAGTTTATGTCCTACCTTTGCCTTGTGGTGTTTGAATGGAACTTTAAGAATATGCATCAATGTTTGATAATAATAGCTTTAATAGATCAATTTAATCCAATAAATTTATCTGGTAATATTTATTTGTACAGATATTATAGAAATTAAACAGCGTGATTATTTGTATTATTCTGTCTATTAAAATGTGGCAATTCTAATCATAAAATTATATGAAAGGTCAAAGTAAAAATATAACATTCATAGAGAAACAACACATTACCTCTTGATAAAAATTGTATTTACATTTTGTATTGATCAAGATCTATGGGAAATTCACTGTTCCAAATGTATTAGTCTATATTTTCTAGCAACGCTTCACAATTGAAAGTTCATTATCTGATAATTTTTCACCCGTGAACCAGATAAGTATTTTAAAATGAGTAAATGGATATAAAAGTCAAAAGGAATCATGATAATTATATAAGGGGTAACAACTCCTAATGTATTATAACCTGGGTTTTTAAAAGCTACATTTTTTCATGAATATGTTTTAAAGTCATAATGTCATTACAGTTCCTGTGTTATTATGTTGAAAGGAAAAACACTGAGCATTTAATGCATTCACTTTAACCAAAGCAATGCTATTTTTGTCAAAACACTCAGAGTTGAAATAACTCTTTAAATATTATACACCAGCTTTTTAAAAGCCATATTTTTATGAATACATTTTGTTTTTAAACTTAATATCAAACAAATTAAGAGCAATTTCAAAAACATGTAAAACAATTCAGGATTTGGTCATATATGCTAAATACCATTGATAAATTAAAATTTTAAAATTTGTTGAGCTCTTTTTACCTTGAAAAATCAATACCAGTTTTCATGTGAGAAATGCACAGATATCTTATGAATTATTTTGGGAGTGGGCTAATATTGTCAAGATGTTGGATGAATTTTTATTAAGAAACACGTATGCATATGCATGATGTGATGCTGCAATTGATCTGGAGATTTGTATCAATCTAAAGACTATTTATGATCAGATTTTGACCACCATTGGCAATCAGGATGTCTGTCATCAAGATCTTGGTTGAGTATGATTATGAGAGACAAGCATGTACATTAATGGTGTGATAATGCATTTAATTAGCTGAAGGTGTTAGCAGTGTAACAACTATATTTTTAATCAGATTGTAATCAAACAAACTTGATAAATAGTCTTATATCATACAGATTTTTGCATGACTTTGATTATTAACCTGATCAACACATAAACATAAAGTGATCTTTTAGCTATTGGACACGTTTGGTAACACTCCAATTAGGATTTTTTCCATCTTAAGTTGATATATTTTTGTATGAGCAAGAGACTATGCGTATTAATTATGCTTTATATTTAGAAGGAAATGTTATCAGGATAAAATAAAATCGGTTAACTCAACATTATAACAAGTTTTGAAGATACCAATAGTTTACATTGGATGTTTTCTTCCAATACTACATGGCCTATCCACCAATCTATGTTTAGCTGCCTTGGTCTGTCCATGGGAATGGCACTTGGCTTCAATTTTCTTGGCATGATATATGCAATATTGTGTTTATTAACCCTTTACTCCCCATATGAAAATCAAACCATAATATCTGTGCCTCTCAAATGACGTTCACGACGTCATACCCTTGCACCCCATAAAAAAAAAACACGTAAACTGAAAAGCAACGTCATCTTCACAAAATTATATTCTCCCATTGCTCTAATAGCCTCAAAATAACCTAATCATTTCCACCGCAAGTTATTATTTGTTATAAATGACAGCTTATCGTAAATTATTATTTGTTATCAATTCTTGATAAAAAAACTACTACCGATGCACAAGTTGCTTTGTTTTAATCACATCAACCTGTGCTTCGAAACTTTAAACGTCAGTATTTAAATGTTAATATGTACTTAATTAGCATATTTGGTAACATTATTTTGTAAAATATTTAACGGAAAATTTTCACAGCCATATTCATGTTATGTTCTTTGTAATATCAGATAAAAATCACAAGTGAACCCGACAAGAGGCAGAACAATAATAATGGCGGACATCGCGATATCTTGTCAGTGCTTGTTCATTAGACAGGCCATAATTTTAATTAATTTGCCACATAAATGAAGTAATATTTGAAATCCTTAAGAAATATGATATAAACATTATGTGAATAAATATTTAGCTATTTAACAAAAATAATAGTCCGTAATATATTACACTATGCGACGTTGGATAATTCAATATGCCAGGTCATGGCTGTTTTCTTATATCACTTTTTTGTAATGATAATAGCAATAAATAGCCCCCCAAAAAATCAGAACGAATAAAAAAATAAAAGTAAAGTACCAGTACATAGTAATCAATATAACTTATAATTATCAATAATTTCTTTTCAACATCATTTAAACGTGTATGGTTATATTATGAAAATCCCTGTTTCTAAAAACAGATTCACCCACATGGCATGCGTGGCGTCATTTTACTCTTGGCCGTAGTGTGATTCAGTTGGATATATGACTTTATTTCATGCAAGGATGGACTTGAATGATTCATTTCATCGTCGATGAATAACTCAGGTACTGTCTTGTGAGCATCAATGAAATTAATTATCAAAGTTTTGATGTTATTAAAACTTAGTAGCTTCAAATTATTCGGACTTTTATGCATGACTAATCTAGATTTTTCAATCAGAATCATAAATTTTTTTTTAAAAAAAACATTGTACAAAGTCATTAAATAACTTGGCATGCTTTCCAAACATGGGCTTATTGAAGGTTATTAAAAATATTTCATAACGAGTTCTTGCTATTTGTCATTAGCGATGTGGTTAAAAAACTGAAGGATATGTAAATCTAGTAGGCCTATGGCTATGCATATATTTTAGGAACAAAATAAATAAGTATGACAATATGAAAAAACGACAATTGTAGGGCACATTACAGCTACTCCTTTACTAGACCAGCAAGTTGGTATCTAAGCCTTTTTTTAATTTTGACATAGCTGCTACGTAAAAATAAAAAAATGGCTTAGAGATCAATTTGCTGGTCTACTCCACTACAATCATGTTTTGATGAAACAGACTGTGACATTCTATGCAGCATAGATGGACATTGCAAATGACAGCCAATTTTGGTTTCTTTACGTCTCTTTTCTCCATTCGTGGTACAGTATTTGCAGGTGGATTTTTTCCTTTTAAGTGCCTGCAGTCTGTGTGTCTCAATATTAGCCTGTGTCAACGGGGCTACAGATGTTAGATGCATGGCAACCTTCCTACTCTTGAAGCTTCCTATGAGCTGCTTTGCCAAAGTAATTCGAAAATCTAAAACTGTCTGAATCGTTTTCTTCTTTCCTGACTCTCAGGATGACTTTCCACCATAGTTATAAAACCATTTATTATACAAATATTTATAATAAAATGAAACATACATAGTCACCATTTCTTTGATGATCGTCCAACTGGATATTTGGCCCTGAGTTGGTCACATATGTCAACCCCTCTGTAGTATTGTTGGTAATTTGTGATTTGGTAATTTGTGAAGGTATTGAAGGAGTGTTTCAAATCTTCTGCGTGGCATTACATTTTTGATTCCTTCATTTGATAGAAAATTGTCATTTGACCAATAAAAACTATAATCAGGAGCTTTGATTATTCCCATTAAGATCAACATGTCAAGAAAGGCAGACTTTTCAGGCACACTGGTCTCTGTCCAGGTAACATCAAAAATTTCATGATCTACATTTTGTTTAGCTGCAAATTTATTTGTTTCACTAACAATTTTTTCAAAAAGTCCAACTGGAAAATATAATTGAAAATAGTCTAGTTCTGATGCTGTTTCCTGCAAAGAATGTGATGGTCCTGACCGCTGAGTAAATGGACTTCTGTCAATATCTTGCACGTCTGCAAACCAAGTTGGCTGATCATCATCAGTGTCACTAGAGTCTGATGACATTTCAATATCGATGTCTGATGACATAATTTCAGATACTTCGTCATTAAACGCATCATTGTTAAACAAATTTGGTATTTCGTCGGAACTGAATCCAGAAAAATCGTTTTCACTTCCAGACAAATCACTGTTATCAACAGACGAGGACGATATTGTCATGACGAAATCAAGGAATTCCCTTCGTAAATAAAAACAATTCACTTCCGGTATCGTCTGTTGTACGATTTGATTAAGACTTTGTATATTAAAATGAATGGAAGAAATGAACAACACAGACATTTTTAATTGTGTTATTTTATTTTGAATTCCGGCACTTTCAGCCGATTTCATGTTTTAAGCACCTAAATGCTACGTTAAACATTACAATGTATGGAAGAAGACTTGTCGGATTTGCCGCGCATTTTAAGAATGTGATTTTGTATCTAAAATCCGGATGACATAATGAATTTATACAACTAATGTATAATTCAGCATCATATTTGAATATATTACGATTATGAATAACTTACACGTGTTGGAAAGGTCATAATATTTACATCGAATTGAGGTAATATAATCGACAAACGTCTCCATTTTTGATGCGACCGTGGAAAACCCCACTACGTATAATTTGGTCGGTTAAATTTAGATTTATATGTTATAATGTTACGAATTACGTAATTAAAATCAAATGTTAGTAAAGATTATTTATTGTTTTGACGAGCGTTTGGTTACTGCGCGGCGAATCAACATTTAAATGGAAGATATATCATATTTATTGGTCGATACTGTGTAAGGCGTAGAAAAGCGTAGATGGGGGGCCAAAGGTAAAGGCGTAGAAATGCGTAGACGGGGTGCAAAGGTAAAGGCGTAGAAAAGCGTAGCTGGGGAGTAAAGGGTTAAAAGTAGCATTAAAACAAAAAGAATAAAAACATGTTTTGTAAAATGGTCCATAGTTAAGCTGTGTTATCCAGGTATGTGATATCAGTCCACTAGGACCTTTTGTTTAATTGTTGACTGTTTATGTGTTGAGCTGTTTCTCATGCACTGTTCCCAGCAGATTCATGGAGCTTTGTATGTAAGTACTTAAGAAGTAAGTACTTCACCCATCGATCAAAATTATATCACTGTGAACTATATTTAACAGATCAGAAATCTGCATCTAAATTACTGTATTACACTGGGAACAGTTTCTTAGACACTATTACTGCATATTTATGTAACATGATATATGTATGTAGGATACAACTTGATATATGTATATAGGATATAACATGATATAAGTATATTTTAGTACTTTTTGTTATATGGTTTAATGCCATTATTTGGCACAAGATAGGCTACATATGGCAGCCGGTATTAAAAGTGGACGAAGAACCCAGGAAAACCCTAGAAAGAATTACCGAACCACAAGAAGCTAGCTGCTTCTGACAAGCTTTCTCATGTACCCACATTGGATGAGCTCGAGACTCGAACCCATGTAGAGGTGAGATGGCAGTGATCCATAACAGTGAGCACTTTACAGCACT
Source organism: Unio delphinus (assembly GCA_029339505.1). NCBI lineage: Eukaryota > Metazoa > Mollusca > Bivalvia > Unionida > Unionidae > Unio > Unio delphinus. Next base: position 1,950,993 of record JAQISU010000259.1, read on the forward strand.
CGGGGTTCCCAATAAAGCGAATAGGATAAAATATGATATATGTATATAGAGTATAACCTTATATATAGTGAAGTAATTGTTATATGCACCTTAAGAAGCACTGCATGACTTAGAAAAAACAAAACCTTTGCAACTCTAGTCCTACAATCATTTGCCTTTAACTGGAGGTTGAATAAAAAAATGCCATTTTTTGCTTAATAAATGTGGAAATGGAAGCCTTGCTTCAGATATTTCAGACAGCACTATTGGATAAGAAACACTTTAGGGGCAGGTGCTTCCCTCAACAAATGTATGAGATATGGTCCATTGATTATTTGTATTATGTAAATACGACACATATTATCTTTTTCTTTTGCATTAACGTTCATATTAATCTTTCATTATTTTAGAAATGTGTTAATTTGTCTATTACAGAATAGAGGAATTCCTGAGACAAAGAAAGATCAGTGAAGACACCATCACAAGGATGAAAGAAGATGGGGTATATTTAATCAACAAATATCTAATAAATACAAGTCATAATATTAACATTTTTGCACTTGTGTTTTTCAGATGTTTATGTTTTAGAGAGTGCAATAATTAAAAGTGGAACACATAAACCTGAAAGGCTCAAAGAGAAAAATAATTTGTTGATCTGTTTGGCTTATAGATTGCTGTATTTCATAATGACTCTTTTACATCAGTGATACATTATCTGAATCAGTTCAGTCAGGGGTTACCATCTTCTTAAAAAACAATGTCAAATAAACTATGGATGTAAATCATCATATACTTACTAGTTCACAATAGTGCCTAAAATTTGGAAAGTGTCATCAAGGATGACAAGCCCATTATTGTATGTTTATATGGTAATAAGACTAACTCAAGGGAAATTACTGCAAAATGGATGAGGACATGCAATGAAGTGACATTTTAACAATCTTTAGAGTTTTTAATTTTAAAGTCTACAATTTGGATATTATTAGAGCTTGTATACTGTCACAATAAGTAACCTGTGAAACACACTATCAAACTAGGCACTATGTTTTGGGATAATTTTCTCATTTAGATCATCGTTTAGGCAAATTCAATGTGCTCTGTACTGTAACAACCGAGGTATTCCAAGGAAAGGAATTGTATTTCATGATTAAATTCAACAGCGTGAACAGTTATGTAAGTATACATACAAGACACTATTGAGTGAGAAACCTGCAAGGGAGTTAATAAATAACTAAGAACAAAGGCTATGTTGGTCTTCAATTTGTTCGAGATTTTGTGAACAGGAACTAAAACTGATGCCTTCAGCTCAGATTGGAGTCATCAATATTCTAAGCTTTTTGAACACGTATAGACCACTCGATATGAACCTAACGTTTCAAGTCCATATCTTCATTGGTGCAGATGGAGCTATACTACATTACAAAGTGACAGAAAAATGGATGGTTGTACAGATGGGCAGGATTACATAATTCCCAGTGGCACTTATCTTTAAAAAACATATGGGTATAATAAAATGCAGAAGGTTGAAGTTTAAATTTACTTATATGGCTACAGACCATTAAGACCAGCATGTTGTAATTCATATCCTCGTTTGTCCTGTTCTTTTATTTCAGATAGATGTAAATGTGATTTCCATGATGGATGTAGAACAGCTACAGACATATTTACCCAGATATGGAGATTGCTTAGCAACAATAGCTTATGCCAAACAACAAAGAACTCTTGAAGACACTGCAGAGTACTTGTAACATTGAGTTTTCATTGCCTCTTGATATTTGCTTTATATGTTAAGATTGTTTTATGGACTATGGCTGTTCTATCTAAATACTGTTTCTGATGCATATTTTGTTGAAATTAAGTGTGTTCTTTCTGTCTGGTCTCCATTAACTTTGTTTTGTAGCCTGGCCAAGCATCTAATATGTATATAGCCTTTGATTAGGCATACATGAAACTAGTTGAGAGTTTCATTCAAACGTAAATTAGTTACAGTCCATTTTTAGATGTAACTCATTACCACATAGGCTTTTTGCAACCTGCATAGATACTGTTATAAACTGAATGAAACGTTTGAATTCTTGGCAAATGCAGACTGTGCAAAAGAATGGATTAGTGTTATTTTTTTACCTTTCATTCAAAAGTGCCAGAACCTCAACTCACATAAATTGCTTTTGCTTGCCATTTGGCTAGGAAAGAAGCTTCTAGTCAGAATTTCATAGTTCCTCTTTGATGAATAACTACTTTGAAAAGTTTGTTTCCTTGGAACACTGTGTCTTTTGTATGAGACCAATTTGTCCTTTCCTCTGTCCCTCTTTCCTTTTAATAAAAATTCTAAAAGCCATAATTTGTAGCTCCCTATCAAGGCGTTCTTAGTGAACTTTGTACATCTACCATATGACATGGAACAAGTCCATTGTCAAAGGAGAAATTGTTTTCTCGATGGCCTCCAAAAAGCTGCGAATAATAATTACTGTATTACTGTTTTCATATTAGAATTAGGAATTAAAACAAATTTTATTAGTTCAGCTACATGTTAGTGTGCTTATTTCTACTGATTTGGTGACAAAGGTTGTAAGCGGAAATTTGTTTTTATTTCATTAGGAATAATGGGTATCACCATTTGTCAATTACGCTATAGGTGTGAATCGTACCCATACCGCTAGTAACTGCATCTATCATCAGTGTCCAAACCCACATGGCCACGTTTCTCCCCACCCCCCAACCCCACCATCATCCAAAAAAGATGAAAGAAGGTCGAATATAAAGGCCTGACAATCCATTCGCTTTGGCAAACGTAATGTAATACTTACCTATATGCTTGCACCCACTGGATATCTTTTGGGAAATGCCAAGGTAAACTAAATTTTCTTATCGGTCCAAATGTTGCATTGTCAGTTTACGTACCGTAAATTAGTGCACGCCTGTAAAATCAAATGTACTCTAAATGTCTTAAATGCCATTCAAGCTTTATAATTGGATCTCTACACCAACACTAATTTCTAAAACATTAAACCAAGGATACTTTATCTATTTATTTTGTTGTAACTTTAGATCTTTTAGATATTTATTTTAAACGTGTCAAGTAAGACAGATGTGTGTGTGTGCATGTGTGTGTGTGTGCGCGTGTGTGTGTGTGTGTGGTGTGTGTGAGAGAGAGATATTTGGATTATTAAGGTAGCTTTAACAAATTTTCAGTCATATCACTACGATATCTGCAGTGTGCAATTTTATTGTGAGGTCTAGCAGTGCGGCATCATTCCGCACGTAGCATGATGTCCCACCCAGTCACATTATCCTGACACCAGGATGACCAGTCCTAACACTAACATATTAATGCGGAGCTCCCAGCGAGACAGCTGTTAAGGCCATTCTATCAGTTTAAGGTATGACTCAACTTGAGTTCCAACCCGCTACCTCTCGCATCCGAGGCGGACGCTGTCACTACTAGGCCGCTATTTAAAAGATGAACAAAGTAAAATAGATTTTGGTGTTATCTTAATGAAATAAAATCAGTTGAAGGAGTGAAGAAACGACCAAAGGAAAGAATAGACACAAAAGCTTTCGTTGAGTTTTCAGGGATCGCTTTGTCTCGTCTGCTAATACTAATTCAAAGTTTGCGGTATTAATTTTAAGCACACAAGACATTACTAACTAAAAACGTGATTGTTTTTCAAACATCCCCATTCCGGTTACCGAGCATAAACATGTACGTTTGTCTCACTATCAACTGACGCCAGCCAAAGAATAGCAAATCCTGGTGCATACATTTATCAGAATGCATATATGTTTACACATATTGATGGACGCATATTTGCTTCACTCCATTAGTTCATTCGTATTCAAATTGATATATTTGCCATACAAAACGTCATCTAATTTCCTTTTAGACTGTACTGTCGGCTTAAGGTTGACGTCAGATGTTTTTAGGATTATGTAGATTTAATAGGCGCTGAAAGTTATATAAATGGCTTGAAAATAGTAACATATTAACCTTATATTTTATATTGAACCTTATCTGGCGTTTAAGTAATTTCACACATATTATATGCACACGTTTAATAACATTAGAAATTAAATGTTTATGTGAGGTGTTTAATGTAATGTTGGGGTTATCTGGTCAATCCAAACAATTTCTACTATTAACGACAGCGTGAGAGGAGGGTTGCAGTCGGTATCTTTTGTTTCAGCTCAGATTCTCTTAGTATCTCACTTCACATGTGTGAATCTTTCACAAGAAAGGAAGGGTAGTGAGGTTGGCAACTGACATAAAACTATTATGAGCCCACCTTTCTCAGTTCTAACAAAAACGGTGAAACAAGATTACGGAAAGCTCCGACTAATACTGACATTAATTTTCTACAAAATAATGCGAATCAAAATTGCTTAAAATAAGGTTTCAAAGTTTAAGGTGGGTGGGTGAAGGCTATACAGATTAAAATGATTTGGGCATAACTACAAGCAGAGCATTTGTTCCATGTTTTTTTTATGAAACTTGATGAATAAATTTAGATTGATCCCAATAATAATTAAAACATATATCTGTGCGACTGGAGGGAAGGAACGGATGCAGAATGATTATAGCTAAGAAACTGTTTACACTTCTTTAACTACAGTCAGATATCGCTGGTTCAAAAACAGAGATCAATTGTGTTAAATTTGCTAAATCAAACACATAAACACACCTGATGCCAATTAAAATAGATGCATACTATGTAAATGAACTTGAATGACCAAGAAATTTAGTTTTGTATTTATTCATTAAGCGATTTACGTACAAAATTTATATTTTTCTGATTATAAACACAAATGACAAATTTCCCTTCAATCTCAGATCTTATTATTTCTAAATATTGGTCTCACTAGATGAATATAATGACGGTAGATACATTATTAGGAGGATGCCCCTTACATTATGTCATTAATATGTTGCCGTAACTCCAAATACAGATCTAGAGCTTCATGTGCATCTTTTGCCATTTGTAAACCTTGGTCAGCCATTATATATACACACAGATTGTACACATCCTCGTCAGAAGCCATTCCATCGAGATACCTTGCTTTAGTCTGACATAACTGGAATTCTTCCTCATCTATCAGACACGTGTAGTTCTCCGAATCATACAACTCTGGAACTGAAAACATGATGTTTGGAATGCCACTTGGAACCATTAAGTTTTTGGATGGTCGAATCTCATGGGAATCCCATATTTCGGTTACTGAGTCTAATTCATCCTGGAAATAAAAGACAAGAAACATTCACATTTGAAATTCTTGACAATAGGGATGAAAAGAATTGAAAGGCTGAGAAAGAAGTTCCCCATGTGAACATATGACCTAGATGCGGCATAAAGAAACACTATAAATTAGATATTATTTGGTAACACAACTTTGTTTAATATACAACTAATGTATCAAGTCGCAACACTAACATATAAGAGTGATTTTAATCAGTGACATTAGCTCGTATAACAGTAATAATGATTTGGAATCTATCCTACATGTAAGACTTTGAAACAAATATTCCCAATCAGCATTAAAATACTCAAAGTAGCGTTATGTGTTAATTATATTGCATAGTGTGTGCTCTTTGAACATTGTAATCTGTAATCGGCACTTGTATTTTATTACGATGAATTAAGAATATTTAATATATATTCGCGCGCGCGTGTGTGTGTGTGTGTGTGTGTGTTTGAGAGAGACAAACATACAGAGACATAATTATGCTATCCGTACCTGTATCATACCAAGAAAACAAAATCACACCAGATTCTTGTCCAAATACCCGCCGTCAATGTTATCCGCAGCTTTTATTTGGTCGAAGAGTTAGAACCAGAACTCTACACATTCCTCGCGCAAGAAGCCCCACCAGCTTTCAATTCTTTGATTATTTGTGCTGCGCCCGTACATGAAACTGCGATCACCACAGAATGAATCAGTGCCATGCCGGCGAAAGAGACGTTGGAATTCAAAAACATGTCCATCTTCTGTGCTCCTGTCAGCTCGAACTATCAGGGGGCAACCACCGAAGCATTTAACAGCTTCAAGATAGTATCCCCCGATAACGCGAGGGTTACTGCTTGTGCAATATGCATATAACCATATCATTTTCCGTGAAAACCCATCAATACAACCACTGATGCAAATACCATCGGGGCGCAACTTGTCATAGGAGTCCATATGCCAGATATAATTAGGACCTTTTGACAGGTACATACGCCAATGAAGTCGATGTGATTGGCGGAGGTCAACATTTTTAGGGTCTAATACTCTCATCAAATGGCGAACTTCTTCTGGCGTCCTCACATCAGGTTTCACCTGACAGACTTCAACCATCATGAGGTGAGGCAAAATTGGTCTTTTCTTTTCCTCTTCTTCTTTCTTTTTTCTCTCCTTCTCTTCTTCTTCAATTCTGACCTGTTCTTCTAAGGCCTTCATAGCCAGCTCGTCCAGGAGACGTCTAGCATGATCGAGGTGAATATGAAGCTCACTAAGCTTGTTGAGTCTACTCATCTTCTTTGGGTTGATGGGCCAACGATAGGTAGCCAGATTGTTCTATCTTATCCAGTTAAATTAAAGTCGTATTCGCCCATTTGGGCATGTACGACTAGTTTATGCCCCCTTTGGGGCTAATTGATTTATTCGAGGGAGGTGGAAAGGTACCACACCTCCCTACGCATTAATGCACCACTTGGTGCTAGGTAATTAATCCGATTTTGAGACATTTCTGACTCACGGGATATAATTGATGTTCTAACAAACGAATGGGAATGGATACACTCATTCGTTGGCAGTGGTGTTACATGTCAAAACGAGGCAAGGTGGATCGGACTGTCTGAAAAGAGAGTGCGTGCGTCAATAGCATCGTCTGACGTATTTAAAGTTAGAATTAATCATATAATCATTTGTGACGTTTAAAGAGTAATAGAGGTAGATGGCATAGTTAGTATAGTTTTATATGAGGGCCCTGATGGCTGGGATTAAGCCACCTTATAATTGATATTTTGGTTTCCTATTTGTCTTAACTATTTAGTTACCGCATTGTGCAGTTGGCCCTGATGACCCTGGGAATTAAGCCACCTTATAAATCTAATTTTGGGGTTCTATTTAAAACCTATTATTCTAATTTTTTAGTTACCGCATTGTGCAGTTGGTTCTGATAGCTCTGACATTAAGCCACTTTATAGATCTAATTTTGGGGTTCTATATAAATCTAAGTAACATTTATGTCACTCTAGTGCGAAATTAAAACTGGTTAATCATCATTGTTATTTCTTTTGATTGAGAATCACACGGACATAAACTGGGCTGTTTATTTGTGTGGACTCAACCCAGGTATCTCTAGTATGATTTCTAGAGCCTCTTTGCAGAAATATGTGCTGATTGAACCATTATAGGCCCGTAAGTTTAATATAAGTTATAACTATATGTAATTTATACTCTGCTATTGCGATGAAGAAAAGAGAAGTAAGTATGAAGAGAGTATATTTATTATGTTTTTAAAATTGAGAATTAATATTAAAAACATTAATGCAAGAGAGAGATTCCACAATGATGTTACAGTCCACAACTGGTGTCTTACAACGAGCTATTTGGCTATCCAGTGTATTATGCAACTCCATCATTTAGTCCCACTCTTATTGATATATTATGTTAGATATTAAATGTTTTCTATTTTGTTGATTTCGTTAATAAATATTAATATAGTTTCGTCGGTCAGGTTTGGGATGGGGTTGGTTTCTCATAGAAATTGTGGATATGTAGTTTAGTTGGTGATCCAATTTTCTTGAGAGAACATTTTAGTTTGTTCCGTTGTTCTTTGTATTTGTGGCATAAGTTGAATACGTGTTGAAGATTCTCATCACATATACAGTGTGGGCATTTCGAGCCGTTGGTCTTCATGGCTGATATATATTTTCCCATACTGCCTGCAAGCAGTGTTTTTCCAGTTCGGATTCGGTTAATAATTCTTTGATGGTGTATGTTATTGATGATGGGTCCTTTTGTTTTATGACTCACAGTTTTTTGGATTGCATACAGCGTGCGACCCCTAGGGCATATATCCCATTCTTTTTGCCATTTGCTGGTTATCTGCATGGATATAATGCTTTAAAGTTCAGGGACACTGTAATCGATTTTTATAATTTCATGCTCTGTGAGTTTTTTTTGGGCTGCTAGGAGGTCTGCTTGTTCGTTTCCTGGGATGTTGATATGTGATGGAATCCACAAACATTCAATGTTTTGATTTAGGTTGGTCATGTTGTTAATTAATATAAGCACATCTTTAAGGAGGTTTTCCCGTCCGTATGAATGTTGCGATTCCAATGTCCTTAGTACACTGAGAGAGTCGCTTATATTCAATGTATTTTTGTGTTGTTGTTCCTGTGTAATTTTTAGTGCTTCAGAGATTGCCAAGAATTCAGCTGTATAGATTGAACAATGGTTGGGTAGTCTATTTCCTAGTTGTAGGTGAGATTCCGGGATGGTTAAAGCTGCGGCTGTTCTATCTGGGTTTTGCGTTTTTGATCCGTCTGTATATATTTTGACGTAGTCTTTGCATGTACTGTCTAACAACATCAATATACGGGATCTAATTTCGAGGGGATTAACTTCTTTTGATCCAATGATGTTACTGTTGTATTGACGTTGAGCAGCAGTGTGAGTGAACCATACAACTTTTCAGACAAAAAATCGATTGAGTCCTCAAAACGGAAAATAGAGCCTTCCTTCGAAATTTCATATTTTAACCCCAAAAAAAATAAGTCTCCATTTGGCAAACGGAGACTGCGATTTTTCAATTGATTTTGGTCGCAACGTCGTTGTCATTCACCCTCGTTGCTGCTATACGTTAACCGAATATCTGATCAAGTCCGACACGATATCTTGTCCGAGGGTCTGATAAATTTATCGTCACAAATCCGTGTGGGATTGTCTGAGCGCGGCTAAAGAAATTTCTAAATTTGTTATGATCCATATCACCTCCACACCAAGTTTGCCAAATATTTCTTAGCGTGTGAGTATCAACTCCGTTAAATACGCATAACAAATTGCAGTTATCTCTGATCACTTTTGGTATTTGAGTGTAACGTTGAGTGATATATATCACGTCTGTGTTTTTGTGACGTCCTCGTGAAAATATTCTAGCAGGATTCTTTTGATTATCTAACATAACATCGTCGTACACGACTAAATTGTTAATACTTACGTCGATGGAGTCAATGTTAGGCGCCTCTTCGATATCTGTTATAAACTCAATAATATCATCATCGCTGTTAATTTCTATTGCTTTCTGGTTAAAATCCTTTAACACTTCATAGCATCGTTGATCATCTACGCTCGGAGCAATCAAATACAACTTATCCCACTTCATCCATCTCGTTATCAAATTAAGTAGCAGTTGTGTCTTGCCGCTTCCAGATGGTCCGATGATAATCGCGCAAATAGAATTTGGTAACATTGCATGATGTTTAATAGGTTCCCGTCGTCTCGTAGCTGAAAAATCAATTATATCCATATCCTATATATAAATTATGGATCTATATTGTGTGAAATGTAAGACGCGTACTGGCACAAATGACTTGACGACGATTACAACAAAAAATAATTGATCAGCGCTTTCTGGTAAATGCGTACAATGTAGTACAAAGAAATTTAGATTTATTTCCCTTGGTAAATCCAAGGAACCTTTAAAAAAAAACGAGGAGGTGATATTGCAGCCAAGTTAGCAAAACTCCCAGGAACACCGTGGGCAAAGTTACCAACACAAACGATGATTGACCCACCCATATGTGGCAATGAAGTATTAAACGTACTTGATGCTATTTCACGAGAACAAAAACCACCTCATGTAGTAGTGAATGAGTATACTAGCAGTCGTTGGATTGAAAATCTTTGATGAAATCTTTTAGATTTTAAACAGAGAAAAGATTTCTATGATAACAATGATTGATATTTGGGGACGACCTTTATCAGCGCTGAAGAAACCGGATACTGATGGAGTTGAAATCAAAGATGTTAAAAAACTAATCGAAGATGAAATAGCCGAAACGTTGAACCTAGCAAGTGTTGATCCTGGTGAAATAGTTGTATTTGGCGATCGTCAGGGTAAATTGAAAACTAGTAATATTTCCCTAGATGATATTTTAGTTAAACGACGAGACGCAGCAGAGGATACTATCGCGCTATTTTCCGATCAGGGTAAACTCAAACCAGGTGTACTTGCTTCAACGATCACGGATAAATTAACAACACTCGATAACACAGCGAATTCATTGAAATCGCTCAATGATAAGTATGACGATCATATAGTTGTATTTGATCAGTTTACTGCAACACAAAGAAATATAATTGACAAAATTGATAAACCTATACTAGAATTTTTTGGAAATCCACCAGTGACCACACCAAAACTCACCTCGATAAAAGATTCTATGTTGGAACTAGCAACTCTTCAATCCGAATATGAAAAACACGTGAAACAGTTTTCAATGTTTCGTAAAAACATCATTGATAAGTTTATTGGAACCCCATTTGATAAAATTGAAATAACCCTTCCTGATATTAAAAAATCCATCGATGATCTAAAAACATTCAATAACGCAATGAAGGATGATACAACGAGGATGATAAGTGTTATTGAAAAAATAAAAATTCCTCATAAGAGCACCAACAATATCGTATACACGATTCAACACGGTTCATTTGCGTGGACTCCCACAACCAACATTTTACACATAACCGCAGCAGTCAAGGGTATTTATCGATTAACAATAGTATCACCGACTCAATTCAATATATCATCAAGTAGTTCATCTGGAGTCAATAATACGATATCAACGATCATCGACAAGGATGTATCTGAACAGTTCACGATAACGACCGCAGATAGAAATCTAGCCAGGGTTTCAGTAACGTGGTACGTAGAATTCGTAGTGGATTTAAGTAAACAATTAAATTGAAAACACTAATGCTGCTAAAATAAGATGACAATCCCTTCAGTGTATCAGTATCGCTATGATCAGGTCAGAGAATTTCAAACTAAACTCAGCTCACGCTGTGAGGAGTATCAAATAAAAATAAAAAAATACCAACGAAGAATAACCGCGGTTGATATCACAGTATATTCGGTGTCGGGTGTAATCACTGCTGCTGGAATAATACTATCTTCGGTTACAATGATTGCTCCGGTCGTAGTTCCAATCGCTATTTCCGCGGTGGCTACAATCGCGGGTATATTAACCGGAATCACAAAAAAACTATCATCGTGTAGCCAGAGTAAACTACACGACTATGTAATTAAATTTCACATTGCATCTACCGGTTACTCGCAATTATCCTCGTTGATATCATCGTCACTCGATGACACAACAATATCAGATAGCGAATTCTCAACAATGGCTCAATTGTATAAATCAACAATGCTGAAATTAGAGCGGAATAATAATAATAACAATGTCGTCACAAGAACTGCTTCAACAAATAGTAGAAAATACAACACCGGTGAAAACAAGCATGATATCAATAACCTTAACGCGTCCTGAATTCAGTGTGAATTTTCCAAACCCCGTTCCCGTGAAAGAGATCGCGCTAGCAAAACTACGAGTGTATCATAGCTGGCCCAATATCAGATCGGTAGCATTTGGTGGTCAACAACCAAATAATTCCTTGGTGTTCGCGTGGAAAAATCGTGAAGATGGAACCCCAGACTGGAACGTTGTCTCGTTGCCAACTCGGTCATATCAAATCGAACAAATCAATAACGAATTGCAACGAAGAATAAAATCTATCACTGGAAAAGAATCAAAAATCGCTATAACAGTTCACGAGCCGACGTTATCATCTGCGATCGAGATTAAATCACCCGGGTATGTTGTAGATATTTATCAGAGTTCTATAAGATCAGTGTTAGGATGGCCTGAACTACCCCCACCTCGACAAAAAGAAACCGTTGATTTACCAGAACCTGTAAAATCTGATTATATCACCGACAAGATAGCACCTAATAATCCATTGAAAAGTTATCAAGATCCCACAAATACTACAGATTTTTTTGACATCCTTAGAGATATAGATAGAAAAGAGAAACTTCTTTATGCTTACAATCTTAGAATCGATAATAATTTCACAGCTATGAAAAATGATTTTTCGCTGCTGTTAATATCTTTTAAATCTAGCTCTCTCACCCGAGATGAATTTATCAGCGTCGTAGAAACATGCAATAAAATCATCAATGACATGGAAACATTTAATTTGAAAATTATTCAAAGGGTATTAGATGACGATAATCCCACATCGAGAACAGATTTTGCAAGAGACTATAAAATCCGCGTCGAGGATATTTCAACATTCAAACTACCAGGATATAACGTACCAGAACTAAAAAAACTTCTCAGTGATGCCATCGATGTTGGTTTTAAAATAATTCACGATACATGGAAAAAAACAACATCACCGGAAATAAAAACCCTTAAACACAATAATGATCCAGAAGGCGGTGGGAGACATATCGCTCCTCAAAATGTAAATATATCCTTGGTGATAGCGCTGAATTTAGTATGTGATGTTATCGAAGGAAGCTATCAAATAAATCTCGAGCAATCAAATCAAGCTCAGCAAGGTTATATTTTATATTCATTTGCACCAACGGCTCCTCCAGGATTTCTAATTATTGAAGACCCAACTAATCCAGTCTTTATGCGATGTCATAATAATTCTTTAACGAGAATTAATTTCAAACTCACTGACCAATCTAATAATTTGATTGATCTGCGAGGTGAAGTTTTGCAAATTAGTCTGTTTGTAAAGTCCTAAGGACTTTCAATCGTAAATTGCCTTGCAATTTCAACAATGATTTTCATCGTAAAAAAAATTGTTAACGTATAGCAGCAACGAGGGTGAATGACAACGACGTTGCGACCAAAATCAATTGAAAAATCGCAAAGTCTCCGTTTGCCAAATGGAGACTTATTGTTTTTTTGGGTTAAAATATGAGATTTCGAAGGAAGGCTCTATTTTCCATTTTTAGGACTCAATCGATTTTTTGTCTGAAAAGTTGTATGGTTCACTCACTCTGCTGCTCGTTGGGTTGTTTAATCGTCCATGGGGTGGGGTTAGGATAACGGGTTTGTTCTGCTTGTAGTTTTAATATTTGTAGGTCTTTACATAGTGTATGGATCAATTTTCCGGATGGTGGGTTTGGTACTAATTTCCTGCTAAAAGCGGTATCACATTTGTTTATAATTTCTCGTGTTGGATGTTCTGTATTGTGTATGGAGATTCTGGCTGCATATCTGAGTAATAGTTCTTCTCTTCTTATTGCTAGTGGCATTTCTTCGGTGAGTATTATTAGTTCTTCCTTAGATGTTTTTTTATTGTGCCTGTGCAGATGCGAAGCGATTGAGTTTGTATGCTGTCCAAGCGCTTAAGCAAAGTAGCTTTTGCAGAGGCATATACTTGGCAACCATAGTCAATTTTGGATCTAATTAGGGATCTATAAAGCGTTGTTAGGGCATTTTGATCTGCTCCCCATTGAAAGCCTTTGAGATTTCTCAATAGGTTCAGATCTCTGTTGCATTTTTGTATTAATTCGGTGATGTGGTGTCTCCATGTAAGGTGTTGGTCATAATGCATACCAAGGAATTTTGCTGTCGTTTCGAATTTGATTAATTCTCCTTGTATGTATGGTAATGGTGGTTTTATCGCGTGTTTTTTGTGGGGTAAATATAATTAATATTCAGATTGTCGAGTGTTTCTCCATATTTGAAACAAGCGCGGACGTGAAGGAAAACACCACTATCGTCACCAAAACACGCGGACTTAAAAGAAACACTCACTCACATTTTTACTTTACTCACATGAATTATAAATTTAACAAGTTATTTGAAAATTACGCTGTGCTTATAGACGCACATCAAACAAAAGGAAAAAGAGACTGTGATTATAGACTCACTTCTATTTGTTTCTAACTTCCTCACATATCATTAGCAAATTGAATTATTAATTCTTTTCGAGAATATTGGGTAGCCTTTTAAAGGGCTGTTTTTGTGTGCACGAGGAGGGATGACAATCTTTTATCGTCTAAGATTGCGTTATCGTCTGGCAACAGGATTGGGTCTGCTTCTTCGGAAAGAGAAAGACAAATCTTTCGTGTCGACACGACAGTCGACGAAACTTCTGTCTGGTTCCTGCTGCTGTTGCTGCTGTTGCTGTTGCTGCTGCTGTTCTCTCTGCTGCTTCTGATGTCTATACTTCTCAGTTCATTCTTCTTTGTCTTTTTAAATTTCCTCTCTGAAGAGTTCTTCTATGCAGGTCATCTGTTACTTGCAGCATTCTAACATTCTCTATCTCTTCAGGCTTTGGCATCAGAATGTGTCTGATACGATGCAGAGTGACGTAAGCTTCGTTCAGCTAGGTTAGTTTTGAGCACATCTTCGTAAGAGGATGAGTCAAACAATGGATGGTCAGACTGATGATGATGATTTTGGTTTTAAGTGAAACCGGCCACGAAGGGTCATTTGTTCACTATTTTACACTAACAGTTAATATGGTGGTGATTTATTTTTTTCCCGTGAGGAAGGAATGGTGTCACATCCCCTCGTGAGTTTATGCATACATAGTATGCTATTTAATTTTTTGGGTAGTCATGTCGCGCCCCTATGAGGGGCTATCGACATGAATGAAAGACCAAGGTGAGTGGGAATAGTACAGCCACGCACTCAAACCCTATCAACCAATCAGAAGATGCAGAGCTAGAAGTGCTATGGCACCAAATGGTAATTAGTAAAAAATGGTTTCCACTTCTAGTCATGTGTTGGTGCAGAGGAAAAGGATATGTGAACTGGCAGTTTGATGTCGTTTGTCTTCCACGCCCTAGCCATTTCAAATCGAGTCCATTTGTTGCTAGTGCACACCCTATATAGATATTGTGTAAGCCACCTGTGCAATTGAGTCAATCTTCCAATTTATATTTTTTGCTAACGTCCTAACATTCCAATTCAATCTAGTACAGAGTGTACAATTGGTGCTATCCTTAACAATTTTGTAAACTAGGTATGTCAAGTGACATGTGAAGGTTGGTCAATGTCAGGTTTTGTGGATTGTTAATTTTGATGGTGGAGAGCCAAAAATGTTCAAGTTTGATTTTTGAAGAACGAGATTGTCGAATAGACTTTCCGAGCAAAAATAAAACTCTGTAAGTATACATGGTAATAGCCCTTATAAGGGCTTTTTTGATGGAGGGTTACAGGGTGTAACCGATGTTCCCTCATTCCGAGCGTCGAGTCCCGGTGTCTTTCTTGGGTGTCTTGCTTACTGTTGATCTTCCATCTTGATGTTCGCCTCCTCTCATCGTATCATTTCCGATTTTTCCCTAACAATTTGGGATACTTTGTGCTGTTAACATAGTGTATATAACCTCATATGACAGCCTATTTTCGCGTTGGTAGTTATTCAACGTAAACATTTAAATTAATTAATGCTATTGTGAAAGAAATTTATTGCAGCAGTGTGCTGCCGGGCTAGATGGTCAGGTATTGACCACCAATATCCTTGTTTTGGGCCTTAGTTCTTATAGCTTAGTTTATCATGCAGCATTGTTCTGCAGGGCCTAATAGTTTGGCTTTGACTACCTTATGGTAATATTAATTTGATGATCTGACATGGAGTAAAATAAATTTATATTGCAACATTGTGTCGCTGGGCCTGATAATCTTTGGACTTTGAGACTACCTCATAATATCTATTTGAGACCATAAAATGGGTCACGATTTAGTGGTAACAATCTAGACCATGACGATATCCCGGATTGTTCGTGTTCTAATTTGAACATGTTAATCATAATTTAGTTGTATACTAATGTTGTCGATGAGGCTGTATATACGGAGAGATTTAGGAGCAGATAGAAGAGAGGTGGATTTCTAGACACTTGTTTTATAATTTTGTATGGTCCTATATGTTGATATTTCTAAGGTACTTAAATGTTTATTTTGTTTGTCCTGGTAATTTCATTAGAGTGTTACATCATCCTGTTAGGTTTGGTTGCACAGGTATCGTCATGAGATCGTTATACCCAACGTAGTGTAGGTGGCTCCCTTTGAGGGGTAACGGAATACCTTCTGATCATGTACGCTCCCATTCCGCCATGATGTAACTATTTTAAAATATAAGGTTAAAATCCAGGACTAGTGAGTTATTTGCTCTTGATGTAATTATTTTTATCTTATATTTTATCAATGAACCCTGTTGTTCTAAGTAATTCAATTATATTTTGAAATGTGTTTTGATTGTTACTGTTGGTTAATTGAATTATTTCTGGGTATGTACTTGTTGCAGAAATGTTTAATTGTTTAGATCTGAATATGTCCCTTTCCTTTTACGTTTTATTACAGTTATTAAAGGTATGAGATAACTCTTCAGGGATGTTACAGTTGAAACAATTAATATTATGTGGAAAGGGTCTTATATATTTCCCAAAACTGTTTGCCAGTCTTGTTTTTCCCAAGATTATTCTATTTATTTCAGACAGTTCATAACTATTGCACCTAGGTGGTATGATTTTTCTATTGACTTCATTAATGTTGTTATGTAAAATTCTCCCTTGTTTGTTTTTGTCCCAATCAGTAAGCCACATTTTATTAATCATTGAGTAGATTAAATGATATATTTCAGTTTGACTATACTGGAGTGGCATATAGTTTGGTTCAGTGAGTTCGTTTTAAGCCAGTTGATCTGCTCAGTTATTTCCTTTTATGTCTATTTGGGATGGAATCCACATAAACTCAACTACTAGATTTTGAGAATTTAGTATTTTTGATATCTGATTAATTTGTTTTAGGAACTATTCTCAAGATTTGGTGTTGTTGTTTTGGATAAGGTAAGGACGCTGAACGAGTCACTAATAATCAGTGTCTTATTTGTTTTTTTTTCTTCTATCCATTTTAATGATTCAAATATGGCCCAAAATTTAGCTATATAAATGGAACAGTGGTCAGGAAGACGCCTGTCCATTTGTATGTTATGTTCTGGTATTACCCAGGCTGCAGCTGTTTTAAAAGGATTTGTAATTTTGAGCCATCCGTGTAAATTTTGTGTAGTTTTGATATTGATTATTTATGACTTCCAAAGCAATATTTGTAAATGTTGTTGTTGATTTTCTTTGTTTTCGTTATCTGTAAAGGAGATATTTACTTTTGTTGGTACATTACTCCAAGGTTCTTTAACATATATTATGTTAGCTCCTACTTGGAATATATCTACTAGAAGTTTGTTGTTTAACTCATGTACTATTTTTCCCATTGATGTATTATTTTCAAGGTTTTCCTAAAGGGAATGTTACATTTATTGATGGCCAATAGAGTGGGGTGCATTTTGTCATGGGTCCCCAGTTAAGAAATGCAGCTCGGCTGTAGAAGTCGATGGCAGTGCGCCAGTACCACTAGGTTGGTCTTTTCTTTGAATTTAATTAATTTGTTTAAGTGACGTGCGGATACCGTTATATATACTTGGCAGCCATAGTCTAGTTTGGATCTCATTAGTGCCCAATATAATATTAGAATAGTTTCTTTATTAGCACCCTACTGAGTGCCTTTGAGGCTTCTCATGAATGAATGAAAACGTTATTGTTGATAAATGAAAGGCTGGAAGCTGGCGTCCTTAATGCAGTTTAAATGTAGAGGTATTATTCCTTAATTCCGCAAAATTTTAAATGAATCAATTATGAATTTAAGTGAATTCATCCACGAAGGGTCATTTGTTCACTATTTTAGACTACCAATTAATATGGTAGTGATTTAGATTTTCCCGTGAGGAAGGAATGCTGTCACATCCCCACGTGGGTTTATGCATACATAGTATGCTATTTAATTTTGTCGTCATGCCGCACCCCTATAAGCGGCTATCGACATGAATGAAAGACCTAGGTGAGTGGGAATAGAACAGCAACGCACTCAACCCTATCAACCAATCGGAGGATGCAGAGCTAGAGATGCAATTTCACCAAATGATTAGTGAAAAAAAATGTTTCCAGCTCTAGTCATTTGCTGGAGTTAGAGTCAGGCAGCGGAGGAGGGGGAAAAGGATCTGTGAACTGGCACATTGATGTCATTCGTCTTGCACGCCCTAGCCTTATCAAATCGAGTCCAGTTGCTGCTAGTGGACACCCTATACCGATATTGTATAAGCCACCTGTACAATTGAGTCAATCTTTCAAGTTATATTGTTTTTACCAACATCCTAACATTGCAGTTTTTGTCTAGTACAGAGTGTTCATTTGGTGTTTTCCCTATAAATTTTGTAAACTAGGTATGTCAAGTGACATGTGAAGGTTGGTCAAAGTCAGGTTTAGTGGGTTGTTAGTTTTGATAGTGGAGTGCCAAAATTGGTCAAGTTTGATTTTTGAAGAACGAGATTGTCGAATAGAAACTCTAAGTATAAATAGTCCTTAAAAGGGCTTTTTGATGGAGTGTTACCGGGTGTAACCGATGTTCCATCATTCCGTCCGGTGAATCCCTGTGGACTTCTTGGGTGTCTTGTTTTTGTTGTTCCTCGATCTTGATGTTGCCTCATTCCGTCGTATCAATTTCGTGTTTTCCCTTAATTTGGAATACTTCGTGCTACTATTAAAGTTGAGTATACAACATCATATGACAGCCTATTCTCGCGTTTGTTGTTATTCAACGTAAAAATTTAAAGTAATTGGTTGGATGTTTGTGTTGGTGGTTGTAGGGGTTGTCTGCTCTCCAAAGTCCACTATCATCAGCATATTATGATAATTCAATTTTAGGTGTTGCCAGATTGGAGTCAAGGTCATTTATCATAAGGTTAAAGAATGTGGGGCTAAGAACACTCCATTGTGGAGTTCAATTTTCAAGGGAGTATTCTTCAGAGTAAGTAGCCAGTACCCTAGTTATAATTTTGCGGTTGGTCAAGAAATTTTCTATGAAATTGAACATTCGACTTGTAATGCCATAATGATTTAATTTGGCTATAAGGCCTTTGGTCCATACAAGATCGAATCCTTTTTCCAGATCAATAAATACCGCAATTAAGTTTCTATCCTCTTTTTTTGTTGTTGTTAAATGCAAGTTTTATTGCTGATTCTAATCTTATTAATTGGTAAGTAGTGGATCTTTTATTTCTAAACCCACATTGATTTGGAGATATTAGATTGTTGTTTTCAAGGTGGTATTTAAGTATGTTAGTAATAATTGCTTCCATAATTGTACAGATGTTATTGGTAAGAGAGGTGGGTCTGTACGAATTGGTATCATTCCGATCCTTATTAGGTTTAAGTATGGGTATTACTATCGCTGTTTTCCATATTTTAGGTAGCTTTCCTGTGTCATATATTATATTTAGATTGATTTAACTAAAGTTTTAGGTAAGTTTTTATATATAATATAACCTATTTGATCTTGCCCAGGTGAAGTTTCATGTTTAGTTTTTAGTGCCTGGTCCCATTCATATAATGTTATTTCTTTACTTAGTGATGAGGATTTGGGTCCAAGGTCTTGGAATAAATTGTGGAATTTAATTTCAGTTTTAGCCCTATGGTTTTAAAATTCAGTAGTGTAATTACTATTGCTGCTCATGTTTTTAAAGTGTATTGCTAGTGAGTCCGCATGTTCTTTATGATTGCTGGCATTATTTATTTTTGGGGTGCTATTGGTGCGCTTCTCCCTGATGGCTCTAATTTTATCCCACACTTGTTTTGAGTTTGTTCTAAAATTATTACTACTGCAGTATTTTTGCCAAGTTTTTTCTTTCGACTGCTTGATTGAGTATTTGAGCTTATTGTCATGATTTTTGTACTCTAAGAAGTGAGTAGTAATATTAGTTCTTTTAAATTTATTTAAAACTCTAAATTTGGCCTGTCGAGTTTGTTTAATTTCATCGTTCCACCATGGCAAATTAAATTTTCTTGATTGACAGCTAGTTTTAGGTATAATGATGGTGGCTGCCTGAGTGATGATCTTAATTAAGTTGTCATAGTAAAGGTCAATGTCATCTGATTCTATATCTGATAGATTGGCATTATTTATTATTTCTTCAAAAGTATCCCAATCGGCTTTTGAATAATTCCATCTGGGTATTTTATTATTTAATAATTACTGTACGGCCATTTGCATGGTGGTAATTACTTGGAAGTGGTCACTCCCGATGGGGTCAGATTGGTCCACCTTCCGTTTTGCCACCTGAGCCAGTCTGGGTGTGCATACGGTGAGGTCAATGTCGGAGAGGGTGCCGTCAACCGGTCTAAGTCTGGTTTTAGCACCATCATTGAGGACAGTAAGGGTGGATTCATTAACCATTTCTCCACCCACTTACCCCTTCCGTCCGTCACTTCCCCACCCCAAAGCTTATTATGGGCATTGAAATCTCCGCAAATGATCGCAAGTTCAGATTTAATATATTTAGCTAATTCCTTAAATGCTAATTGATGATTAAGTGTATTATTCTCCTGGGTGATAAACATTGAAGATTTGTAATTTACATTTTCTAGTATTGACTGAAAGAGATTGAGTTTCTATTAGTGAATTGCTAATTTCCTTTGATGTTATTGGTATTATGGTAGTAGATGGTAAGGTAATATTTATAAATATGATTAATCCACCCCCTGGCATTCCTTTTGATGTTGGAAATAACCCGGGAAGTAGCCTTGTATTGATGGCAATGTTTTCGAGTTATCAGAAAGTTTATTTTCTTGAATGCATAGGATGTCATGTTTGTTAACAATGTTTATTAGTTTGAGTTTAAGTTCATTGATATTTCCTGACAATCCTCGTGCATTCCACTACCATGTAGCAACGTTCCCTTGTGGTGTATTAGCCATTTTTATTAGGGTAGTTTATTGTAATTTGGTGCTCAAGTTGGGTTTTGACAATCTTGATAGACAGTTGTATATTATGTTGTGCATTTTGATCTATTAGATTTAATTTGCCAATCAATATGTCCAGTCGAGTAATGACTTCACCCAGTTTTTTAATTATTTCAGCTTGTTGTGGTAGATTATTATTGTTGTTGCTATTCTTGTTATTGAGCTTATCCTATTTTCGTTTTAATTTGCAGTACTGCAATTTCATTACTTGAGTTGTTTGTTTAGTTGAAATAGAGTCTTTATCAGTAACTTTAGCCATTTTGTAGTTTAGGTGTTTGGTGTTCATAATCCCTACATGAGTTTGTTCCCTAATTGTAGAGGGACAGTTAGGTAATTGAGGTAGGTGTGGGCCTCTACAATTAATACATTTTGGGGTTTTCCTGTTGCATTCCCCTTGGTGTTGCCCCCCCTCCCCCCATATTTATTACAGTTGGTCTGGAATTTACAGGTGATCTATAATATATTTGGGGCAAAACCTAGGTTTGTTTATGTAAGGCTCTATCTATAGATTGTTCATTTTATTCTTAGTTTGATTAGAGTTGGATGGGAGTTGGGCGTTTCCAGAACAGTAATGTTTTTACTTGCCTTTTTGTTTTCTATTTGATAATGTTTGGTAATTTGGTTGCCTCCTTCTATGAGTTTATTTGCTAGCTCTTGATTGCTAAGCACACTTAGTTGGCCAGTTAATTTGAGTACCGCTTTGTACGTAATCATTTGCGGTACATGCTTTGTGGTAGTGGTGTTGGTAGTGTTCTGGTTAATTTGCTTATGTTTTGGAGTGTTGATAGTACCTTGAACTTGTTTATGTGGTTCGACTATAACAGGCATACCACAGAGTTGCTCTAATACTAAGTATTTTGCTACTTGAGCTCTAGTGCTACAATGTTTGATAATGTAATGTTGGTTTGGCAAAATTATCTTGCTCTGTCCCGAGTAAACTTTTAAAAGGGCTCTAGCAATTATTGTTTGAAGATAAATTCTTGAATTGAAGTGTTTGCTTTTAATATACAGCGTCAAGTCCAGCCTGTGATAGTTGTGTTTCTTATGTGTTGCTTTCCTGGTTGGATTTTGGGTATTTACTGTTTTTTTTAGGGGTTGATGGGTTGTTTCAGAATGAGCGGGATTGTTATTTTGTTGTTAAATTTTGTCCTGGGACTGTGTTACATTTGAAGTTTTAATATGCGCTATTTTTTAGGGTTTAATGGCCTTTTCCATTCAATGTTGTCTTTTTGTTGGTTAATTGAGGGGAAGTGTTATTAATGGAGGGATAGATTAAGTCGACCTCCGTTAGTTGCTTTGGTGGTCCCGGAGTCTGACTAGAGTGAATTACGGTAGCTTTGGGTTTATTGCCTTCAGGCGAGTTAGGAACTCCCAGGGGAGCCTTTGTGTTTAGCCTGCACACATGGTTCGCATTAGTGCTAGAGAATTGTGCGTAAGTAGGCTTGTTACACGTGGTGATATTGAAGCCTATCGGTTTCTTGATAGGGGAGGTGGCCATGATGTTGAATTTAGGGGTTGGTGTGCCGTTTACACTGAGATCGCTCTGTTCCAAAGTGGCGTCCAGTGTTTCGTCGTTAATGATTTTATCATATGAGTTAAACTCTATTGGGGAGAGCTGGTTTAGTTTCTCCGCTTTTTTTAAAATTAGTTTTAGTTCTGGCGTCAAAATAACATCGAGTTTTGTTTTTTGCACCTCCCTATTGTTTTGATTTTTGCTGGTGTCAATTTGACCTATTTTCAAATCAGGCACGGCTTCTTTGTCTACTTTGGTGTAAAGTGGTTCTACTCTTTTCTTCAATGCGTTGCTATTCAAATTAAGGCGGCTTCTTGATTTAAATGTCTTCTTAAGTGATTTAGAGTCCATTTTCTTTTGATTCATTTTAAATTAAAGTTAAATGGAATTTGGAGTACTAAGTTAAACAATGGACTATTTATTACAGACTAAAACCTGATGTACACTTAAAGTTTAGAGTTGAAAGTGTCAAAGGATAGATAGTTAGAGCTATAGCGTTAAAAGTAAAAGGTAAAAAGTGATAACAGCACAAAGTTTGTAATTCCCGTAGGTCTATTGAAAATACCTGCAAAGTTATTGTTGATAGATAAAACGCTGGAAGTAGGCGGCCTTAATAAAGTTTAAATGGCGAGGTAGTAATCGTTAATTCCGCAAAATGTAGTGATGGTAGTCTTGAAGATGGAATGGAAGCTGGAGGCTAAATTAGCGTGGGTTCTGAAATCAGGCAACAGGTTCCTGGAGCACGAGGTGAAAAGTCCTAAGCAGAGCTGCACGTCTTAGCTTCATGGTAGTAAGGCTCTGACTAATGAAGGCTACTTATGAATGAATGAATAAATTATCGTTTTAAGTATGAATGAACGAATGAATGAATGAATGAATTATGGTTTTAAGTAAAACCGGCCACGAGGGGTCATTTGTTCACTATTTTACACTGCCAATTAATATGGTAGTGATTTAGATTTTCCCGTGAGGAAGGAATGGTGTCACATCCCCACTTGAGTTTATGCATACATATTATGCTATTTAATTTGGTCGTCATGCCGCTCCCCTATAAGTGGCTATCGACATGAATGAAAGACTTAGGTGAGTTGGAATAGAACAGCCACGCACTCAACCATATCAACCAATCAGAGGATGCAGAGCTAGAAGTGCAATGTGAGCTGGCACTTTGATGTCGTTCGTCTTGCACGCCCTAGTCTTATCAACTAGAGTCCAGTGTTGCTAGTGGACACCCTATACCGATATTGTGTAGGCCAACTGTGCAACTGAGTCAATCTTTCAAGATATATATTTTCCTAACATCCTAACGTTCCAATTTTTTGTCTAGTACAGAGTGTATATTTGTTTTTTTCTCTATCAATTTTGATAACTAGGTATGTCAAGTGACATGTGGACGTTGGTCAATGTCAGGTTAAGAGGGTTGTTAATTTTGATGGTGGAAAGCCAAAAGTGATCAAGTTTGATTTTTGAATAACGAGATTGTCGAATAGAGTTTCTGAGCCAAAAGGAAACCGTTTTTAAACATGAATGATTTATGGTTTCAAGTGAAACCGGCCACAAAGGGTCATTTGTTCACTATTTTACACTACCAATTAATATGGTAGTGATTTAGATTTTCCCGTGATAACGGAATTGTGACAGATCCCCACGGGCGTTTATGCATACATAGTATGCTATTTAATTTGGTCGTCATGCCGCACCCCTATAAAGGGCTACCGACATGAATGAAAGACTTAGGTGAATGGGAGTAGAACAGTCACGCACTCAACCCTATCAACCAATCGGAGGATGCAGAGCTAGAGGTGCAATGGCACCAAATGATGACTAGTGAAAAATGGTTTCAACTTCTAGTCATTTGCTGGTGTTGGAGTCAGGCAGCAGTTGTTGCTAGTGGACACCGTATACCGATATTGTGTAAGCCACCTGTGCAATTGAGTCCATCTTTCAAGATATATTTTTTCCTAACATCCTAACATTCCAATTTGTGTTAGTGCAGAGTGTACATTTGGTGTTTTTGCTATCAATTTTGATAACTAGGTATGTCAAGTGACATGTGGACGTTGGTCAATGTCAGGTTAAGAGGGTTGTTAATTTTGATGGTGGAGAGCCAAAATTGATTAAGTTTGATTTTTGAAGAACGAGATTGTCGAATAGAGTTTCTGAGCCAAAAGAAAACCGTTTTTAAGTAATGACTACCCCTGATTTATATGGTTAAAGTGCGGACTTGATAGAAAATATTCCTCTACGGTTTAGGGTTGGAAATATTTGGATAGTTTGATACGAGGGTTAGAAAGAAGTCAAAGAGCATCTCTATTAATACAAATGTAAAACAAACGACAGACGCATTGGTTTTGAAACACAACATTTTTCATTCAAATAACGAACAACGCACAAAACACAATTTTTATCAACTAACAAACATTTTTTAATTCACAAATTTTCTTTTCTTCAAATAACAAACATATTTTTCAAATAACAAACATTTTTTTCTTTAAATAACAATAACAACGAATAGTTAAGGACTGGGAATATACATTATTTAGCATCTCCTTAACTCATTTGGAATATGCCATAGCATCAGGGATGTCATTTTAATTTTTTTATGGGATGGGGAGGTGGTAAAATGTGATAGGCTTGTTAAGTTTCGTTATAGGCTACAGCAAGTTTACAGCTCATGCGTTACCAAAATGACTTCCATACATTATATTATTTTCGCGTGAGATACGGAAACGTTAATTGTGAAGAAAAACAATTTCCGGCTTCAAATTGACCTTCAATATTTATTATTCTTTAGATTTCTATTATCAGAAACGATTGCTTGACCAATGCCCTTAACCCCATAACATTAAATGGCCTGTCCTTTACCTATGAAAGGGTACACAACCAGAAAGATGACGTTGCAATATATATATATATATATATATATATATATATATATATATATATATATATATATATATATAGAAGCTAATAAAACTAGAATATTCTTGAGGAAGCAATAAACTGTACCAAAATTAAGAAAAGTATGACAGCATAAATCAATATACAGTCGGCTACAAATATGTGCATATTGTATAACTGCATATTACACAATATTGCATAGCTTTGTGCCGGTCACAGCTTGTTACCTTGTTTTCAGTGGATGTCAATGTCGGACAATTGCATATCATCTATATGCATATTTCGCATTATTGCATACATTTTTCTGGTCAGAACATGCATTATTATGTGTTAAGTTGCTTTAAGTTTAAGTTCATTGATATTTCCTGACAATCCTCGTGCATTCCACTACCATGTAGTAACGTTCCCTTGTGGTGTATTAGCCATTTTTATTAGGGTAGTTTATTGTAATTTGGTGCTCGAGTTGGGTTTTGACATTCTTGATAGACAGTTGTATATTATTTTGTGCATTTTGATCTATTAGATTTAATTTGCCAATCAATTTGTCCAGTCGAGTAATGACTTCACCCAGTTTTTTAATTATTTCAGCTTGTTGTGGTAGATTATTATTATTGTTGCTATTCTTATATATTTCCCAAAACTGTTTGCCAGTCTTGTTTTTCCCAAGATTATTCTATTTATTTCAGAATGTTCATAAGTATTGCACCTAGGTGGTATGATTTTTCGATTGACTTCCTTAATGATGTTATGTAAAATTCTCCCTTGTTTGTTTTTGTCCCAATCGGTCTGCCACTTTTGAATAATTTCTGAGTAGATTAAATGATATATTTCAGTTGACTATACATGAGTGGCATATAGTTTGGTTCCGTGAGTTTGTTTTTAGCCAGTTGATATGCAAAGTCATTTTCTTTTATGTCTATTTGGGATGGAATCCACATAAACTCAGCTACTAGATTTTGAGAATTTAGTATTTTTGATATCTGATTAATTTGTTTTAGGAAATTTTCTCTAGAATTGGTGTTGTTGTTTTTGATAGAAGTAAGGACGCTGAGCGAGTCACTAATAATCAGTGTTTTATTTGGTTTGTTTTCTTCTATCCATTTTAATGAATCAAGGATGTCCCAAAATTTAGCTGTATAAATGGAACAGTGGTCAGGAAGACGCCTGACCATTTTTATGTTATGTTCTGGTATGACCCAGGCTGCAGCTGTTTTAAAAAGATTTGTAATTTTTTAGCCATCCTTTTAAGTTTGAGTGTAGCTTTGATATTGATTATTTATGATTTCCAATACCAATATTTTAAAATGTTGTTGTTGATTTTCTTTGTTTCCGTTATCTGTAAAGGAGATATTTACTTTTGTTGGCAAATTACTCCAAGGTACTTTATCATATATTACGTTAGCTTCTACATGGAATATATCTACTAGAAGTTTGTTGTTTAACTCATGTACTATTTTTCCCATTGATGTATTATTTTTCAAAGTTTTCCTAAAGGGAATGATACATTTATTCATGGCCAAAAGAGTGGGGTGCATTTTGTCATGGGTCGACAGTCGGGTTGCATATCTTGAAATGCTTTCCTGCCTTCTGAGATGTAATGGCGGTTCCCCAGTTAAGACCTGCTCGGCTGTACAGGTCGATGGCAGTGCGCCAGTACCAATAAGTTGGGCTTTTCTCTGAATTTTAATTAACTTGTTTAAATGACGTGTGGATGCCGTGGTATATACTTGGCAGCCATAGTCTAGTTTAGATCTTATTAGTGCCCTATATAATATTAGAATAGTTTCTTGATAAGCACCACACTGAGTGCCTTTGAGGCTTCTTAATAGATTTAGGTCCTGACTGCATCTTTTAGCTAGGTCATCTATATGATAAGCCCATGTTAAGTGTTCATCAAAGTACATACACAGAAATTTGGCTACCTTGACAAATGTTAGTACTTTATTTTCAATAGTAAATTTGGGATAGGTTTTGATTTTTTTGCAAGGGGTAAACAGAACAGCTACCGTTTTTTGGTGCGACAGCATAAATCCCCATTTATCAGCCCATTTTGCTAACATTTATCATCATTCAAGCAGCGGTTGCGGACCGAGTTGGACGGCTTTTCTGGAGCTGGTGACCTGGTGATGTCACAATGGGAGTGTTAGAACAGCGTGGATTGGGGTACCTGGCGCTTAGCAAGGTGCCACGTTTGTTCATAGCATGATGATATCCCGGGCTTTGCTAAGGACAAATGTTGTGACATTATCCCGTCACAACTACAGAAAAGAAAACTGCGGGTTGAACAGAGGTGAAGACTACATAATAGACCACCATTTGTATCCCGTAACTCCCGGACTTGTCTGCGGCAGGGACCAAGTGGCGGGAAAACTGGAAGCCATGGCGGCCATCTTTGACTGGACAAGAAAGGCGCATAAGTCCCAAACTTGTTTTGTGGCCGTGCCTGGACTGGAAGGAAAAACTACGGCAGAGCTATCACCCCCTACAACACGCAGAAACTTTATCACCGGACCACACGGAGAGACAGATGGAGTGATGTATATAGCCATTGTTATCGTTGCTTGAATAATAGGGACTCATTTGGCTTCGAGTACCCTTTTTGACAAACTATTTGGCCCTGAAAGAACTAATATGACATTTTTTGGCACTGCGACACAAATTTATAACCAAATTCCCCTACCATTGACTACACTTTTATGTGCCGCTTAGGCACTTTAATTTAAATACAATAGGGACTTACACATGTACACTATCGTACTAGTCCCTATTTTTGATAGGATGATAAATAATATTTTTAACTCAGATATTTGGTAAATTGCACAGGTGGCTTACACATTATTGGTTGTTAGGTTGTCCATTAGTATAACTGGACTGAATTTGACTAATAATAGCGTGCTTGGCTCTTCGCACCACTGCTTCCTGCTGCAGTAATATATCGTGCATTCACGACCTTACTATGCAGACAAAAGCGATATGAGTAAACTATTTTACTCTCGCTTCGCGTCACTGCTATTGCAGAATGGTTAGGCACTCATAATACATGATGGATTGGGTGGGTGTGTGTAGGTTCTATTCCTACCCACCCTACGGCCTTACATTCACCCAGAGGCAGTTCAAATAACTGTCCCGTGGTGACGGCCAAACTAAATAAGTGCTTCTATTATAAGCACATAAACGCCTGCAGGGTGCGCGGCACCATTCCCACCCTCAGGATAAATTAAATAACTCCCCATTGGGAGATAAAACAGTGACAAGAGCCTTCGGGACGAATCACTATAAACCCATCATACTAACTAACCATTTTGCTATGTTGTTTAAGCTGGTTTGTATTTCAGCCATGTGTTGGTAGTTCGAGGGATTGCCTTCTCTCCAAAGTCCACTATTATCAGCAAATTGTGATAATTCAATTTTAGGTGTTGCCAGAGAGGGTTGGGCTGAGAACACTCCCTTGTGGACTTCCATTTTCAAGAGGTTAAAGCGCGGACGCAATATAAAACACCCGTCTACGGTTTAGGGTTGGAAACGTTTGGATAGTTTGATGTTTGGGATAGAAAGAAGTCAAAGAGCATCTCTATTAATAAAAATGTAAAACAAACGACAGACGCATTGGTTTCAAAACATAACATATTTATTCAAAAACAAACGGCTCACAAACACAATTTTTATCAACTAACAAACATTTTTCAATTCACAAATGTTTTTTCTTCAAATGACAAACATTTGTTTCAAATAACAAACATTATTTTCTTCAAATAACAATAACAACGAATAGTTAAGGACTGGGAATATACATTATTTAGCATCTCCTTAACTCATTTGGAATATGCCATAGCATCAGGGATGTCATTTTAATTTTTTTATGGGATGGGGAGGTGGTAAAATGTGATAGGCTTGTTAAGTGTCGTTATAGGCTACAGCAAGTTTACAGCTCACGCGTTCCCCAAATGACTTCCATACATTATATTATTTGTGCGTGAGATACGGAAACGTTAGTTTTGTAGAAAAACAATTTCCGGCTTCAAATTGACCTTCAATATCTTTTATTATATATTGTTTAGTTTTCTTATATCAGAAACGTTTGCCTGACCAATGCCCTTAACCCCATAACATTAAATGCCTGTCCTTTACCTATGAAATGGTACACAAACCAGGAAGATAAAGTTGTAATATATATATATATATATATATATATATATATATATATATATATATATATATATATATATATATATATATATATATATATATATATATATATATAATATATATATATATAAGCTAATAAAACTCACTTTTCGCGGAACGATTTGGACACATAATTCTTGCGTCTGTCTCAAAAGGGAAACTTTTCATTTTGAAATACCGTAATATGTCATATATTTATATAAACATATATTTTTATACAAACTTTTTTGTGCAAATTTGAACTTAAGGGCTAATATAAAGTTGATAATGTTAATAAATCTAAAAATTTATTAATGCTCTTACCTATGTTTGACAAAGTTGGATTATATTCAAAAACAAAAAGAATGATTTCTTCATGTCTTGCTTTGATTTTACATTCTAATTATTACAACTGTGAAAGAGAAGATTCTTTTTGAAAAGCAGTATTAATGATATCAATTGGGTAATTTCTATTTAAAAAATGCTGACCTAATTTTGTTAAAGATGATTTAAAAACAGTGTCATCAGAAATAATTATTCTATACCTTTTCACTTGACTATATGGTATCCCGTTTTTACATGATTTAACATGAACCGTAGAGTGTATATATATATGTATATATATATATATATATATATATATATATATATATATATATATATCTGACATTGATCATAGTATTATAAACTGCAGTTTCTCATTATGTTTGTGTATATCATCTGACAGGGAAATCAATTTCCGTTGGATACAGTACAGTAATTTTCATTTCTTTGTTGGTGCAAACTATGAAGCAAGCATAATTCCATCTGGCAGTTGTTAAATGATGTGGTTCATGCTTAAGTCTGATGAAGTTTTCGTAGCAAATCAACTCTGACATTGAAAGTTAACTGTATTATATTGTTCTATTTGTTCATATATTGATGAGTATAAGGAATATGATTCATGAAAAAATCTACAATAATTTTTTTAAACATAATTTTGATCAGATCGGTGTACCTCAAAATTGCTTATAACTCCTTTTTAATTTCATTATATAAAGTCTTTGGTGAAAATTACAATCTTGATATAACCAGCTGTCTAAACTCTTTTGGCCTCTGACATGACCAGTAGAGATATAAACCAGACTAAGAGCACAGACAAGCAAAAGAAAGAAAGAAATGGAGAGGCCAAAATAATGGTAGAGAATGTATTAGCATGCAAATGCTGCCAGCTAAATGGCAAAGAAAGTTTACAAAATAATGACAACTTCAGCATCAAAATCCAAATGCCAACCAATGAGTAAAATGTATTTAAACGAAACAGTTCTCAATGAAATTCAGTCCTATCATCAGTGAAATTAGCTTGTTAAAACTGCATTTATTAAAAATAGAACTGAAGGAATCTATAATATTTACATTGTTATCTGCAACACTGTATTAGTAAATTGTATAAATCAATGATTGTTAGATACAGATTCTCTTTCTCCAGATTGAAGTATTTACAGGATCTGCAAGATGACTTCATACATGGGTTTATGAAACCTAGACAGGCACAACTTCGTACTGAATCAAGAAACATGACTTATCGACTAACTGATTAGTTTTAGGTGGTGCTTTATAAGTTTTGGGATGTCGACAGATGCTGATAAGTTTTGTCTCTGTTCCTCAGCAGTTTCTGTATATCTTGTTTTCTCTGAAGCAGGCAGATGATTCCATTCATTTGACCACTGAACAAAAGTTGATCTTGAGGATGGTGGTTCTTTAAATAATATAAAAGAATTCAGATACTGTCATAAACAAAACTACCCACACAAAAATAATTCAAAAGTGATATAGGCATATAAATCGAAGTTTACAATAATAATACACAAAATTCACTTTACCATGTAGGTATTAATATCTATTAAGAATGACACTCATTATTTTTAAAAACCATTAGCATACAGTTACAAATATATGTGAATATAATTTAAAGCTGCATTTTAAAAAAAAAATATCTCAGAGTATACTGCAAAGAGATTTAATGAGTGAGTATAGATGTACATACACAAGGCTAGATAAGAATATAAGCAATAATACTTGAATAATAAATTAATAAGACAACATGCCAAAATAAACAGGTAAAGCAGTACTTTCCACACATTCACTAAGTCGCATTATCAAAAACAAGACAAAAACCAAATGATCAGAAAGAAAGACTATAAAATTACATTTGTACTAAACAAACTGCCAATAACACCATTACCAGAGCGTAAATATATAACTGCATCAAAGTTTTGTTTTTCCCTCTTTAACATCTTAAAATTACATACAGAAAAAAAATATTAGTAATATAACAAGAGTAATAGATTTATGAGACTCCTTTATTATATTAATTGTTCAATATGAAGCCATTCAACACAGACAAATTTGAGTAATTTATGTACAATACAATTCATCTTATTTCTAAATTTTGGCAATAACCCATTAAGAAATTATACAACACACAACTAATGACCTTTAGTTTTTATTCCCTACTTGAACAACTTTAACATCTTTCGACTTATATTTTATCTTATTGATACTAAAGTTCATAATTTAAATGGTATTTCTTTGTTTGTTTGTTTTGTTTTGTTTTTTATGGTTTAACGCCATTTTCAGCACAATATAGATTATACATGTCGGCCAGTATTGATGATGGAGGAAGAACCCAGAAAACCCAAGAAAGAACCACCTACCCTCGAGAAGCTACGGGCAAGCTTTCTCACATACCCACATTGGCTTAATCTGAGATGCGAACTCATGCAGACAAAGGTGATATGGCAGTGATCCGTAACGGACAACGCTTTATACCACTCGCCCCCCCCCCCCTTGTATTTCTTTGTAAACTTATGTACAAATTCACTGTTATATCATGTTAAATGTACCTTTAGTTGCCACTGTATAGACACTATTGTGCTGAGGTGTCATAACATGTAACATACATGTATACATACATAAACCCATACACACATACTATTCATACATACATACATATATACATGCATGCATTAATGCATGCATGCATTCATCCTTATGAAAATTCACCAAAGATGATCACTATCTCACCACCGGTGTACAAATAAGTTTACAAGAAGAAAATAAATGACTTGCAAATGGGCAAACTGATGGACAGACAGGACTATTCAATGTAACATTACCAAGTGGGCACATGGTAAGGTATCAGAGAACATCTCAGTTTATCCAAAATAATTAAGCAAATTATGACAGGATAAATCAATATACAGGTGGCTACAAATATGTGCATATTGTATAACTTCATATTACACCTTATTGCATAGTTTTGTGCCGGTCTCGATTTGTTATCATTGTTTTCAATGGATGTCAATGTCGGACAATTGCATATCGTCTATATGCATATTTCGCATTATTGCATACATTTTTCTGGTCCGAACATGCGGTATTATGTGCCACGTTGCTTCGGATAACTGCATTGTTCAAAACGGTTTCTTTCAAAATGAAATGAAATCGATTCCAAACATTGGCAGTCCAGGTTAAATAATTAGGTAGGTTAATATCAACATCACAGCCATTAGTTCTACGTTGGTCACCAGGAGTCGATATAGTAGATAACCATAAATATTACAAAGATGGCAATAGATCTCTGATTCTATGTTGATCACCAGGAGGCAGGATAGTAGACAACCATAATAATTTGCTAAGCATGGTCGACAGCTGTAACTCTCTTTAGCTTTAACAAAAACTCGCATCATCCTCGTTAAGAATCTGATCCAGTCTCGTCATTAAGTTTGATAGATTTGGAGCGCTGACCACAAGTCTGCTATTTGATCTACTGACAAAACTGACCTCCATATGATACGAGAGCAAATAGCGCTGCATTTAAATGATCTAGGCGAAATGGGGGATTGTTTCGGAGAAATAATGGGCATCGGTATGCATGCTGAACCAGATACATGCTAAAACATGAACGCCGGTTTAGTGCATACGCCGCCTAATTGCATATAATAGCATCAGTCCTGAGGCCATGCATATAAGCGACGCCGACTGTGAACAGTTTTACCCTGCTATAGGAGTGGCCGAGTGGTCTAAAGTGCTCACCGTTACGGATCACTGCCATCTCACCGCTGTCTGCATGCGTTCGAGTCTCAGGCTCGACTAATGTGGGCATGTGAGAAAGCTTGCCAGTAGCTTCTCGAGGATCGTGGTTCTTTCTGGGGGTTTTCCCGGGTTATTTCTACACCATTAATACTGGCCGCCATATATAGCTATGGTGAGCTGAAAAATGGCGTTAAGCCCTAAAGCAACAACAGCAACACTGCTTTTGATATCAAAGAACATCTCAGTTTATGCAAAATAATTAAGCAAATGATGACATCATAAATCATTATATACAATTTTACCCTGCTATAATACACTCCGTTATTATATGAATTTGGATATATGTCGGGTAAAAAACCCACAATCTGATTGATAATAAATTATGAATCATGTCAAAGGTTTTTTTTATCACTCGTTTGTGATTCTGCCAAACCTATGCCTGTTAAACGTTTAAGGGATGCAAGTGATTTTCAGTTTATCAGTTTCTTTGCCTTGTTCTAATAAATTTTCTACTGAAAATACTTTTTATTCAGGTTTGTAGAGTGTGGTTTTCTTTATGTTCCTGTACATTGTGTAAATTTGTTGACAGATATGCTATTATGACCTGTGATAGTTGGAAGATTGTCGTCTTTACCCATCGAAGGCATTTATTGTATTACTAAGCAATAACATGGATATTAGTTAGTTATCATTCTACTTGTAACGAACAATATTTGTTTTGGATCAGAACATCGATACTACTGGAAACGAAATCTTTTATTTATGTCCAGTTGTATCGTTACTAGATCTAGTTAACACATTTATTGCTTAGGCTTTTGATGATGTCACGTTTGCATCTCGTTTAAATCAATCAAAATGTATTTAACACAGTGATCTTTATTTTACTAACCATTCTGTTTATTCTAATTAGAGTTACAAACGACAATCAATTATCGTTGAACCGGAAAGAAGACCTGATATCTCCTGTTTGTTCCATATAAGGCTATAAGCAAAACTGAAGCCACAGAAGAACCTGTCTGTCCTTGTGAAAATACGGAAAGCAGCCGAGGAGCCTGCTTGTAACGATCACATTTTCTGTTCCAATGTAATATTGATAGGAAATCTTTAGTCTATTGTAAATATTGCAAATGATGTTACAAATGTCACATGGTAGGAAAACGCTATAAAAGATACATATACATATCTTCAACATTTTGTCACCAGTCACATTTAAGTGAATATAAAATCTAATTGCACATACTTTTACACGTGTAAATAATTATTATGTTGCTTGATGTATATTTTGTCTCATGATGTCTTAAATTTACATATTTTTATTACATGTATGCTTGTAATTGCTCAAGTTAAGCTTTAGAGTATAAATATTTTTCTTATCGAGAGAGGTGTTACATAATTTGTACATTTTGTTTACCCCACCCTCCAAATTGGTGTGTTAGGTCTATATGCACCTTGGACTTGCCCTGTCCAAATTCAAATTTATTGTGTTTTTGACTAGATGAAGTGATGATGTTTTAATTTTGTAAACAACAATATATAGGCAATATATTTTCTCTGTGAATTCGGTTAAATATTAGGATCATTAGAATAGAAGTAAACATATTTATCAGATTCTGGGTGATGTGTACTGGAATTTCCCCATACAAAATACACCGACATCAAGAGTTTCTAGACCGTTTAATATTAACACCCTAGAAACTATATCTTCTAGATAGACGTTTTCATGAAGTATTATTTTCTTGCAAAAGTATCGAGTTTTGTAATGTTGTTTACAGGGACAGCTTCGATGAAATTATTGTGTGTAATTGGAAGACTGTGAGTAAATAATCACAACTTAGGCTATTGGGATATTAGTATATTAAAATCTACAGGCACATATTTAGAACACAACTAGAATTTGTGTTCGTTGAGACTGGTGATATAACGTTTTTGACTAATTTAGATTTAATTCGCATTAATGTAGCTCCTATTAAAATTCTTAAATAAAATTCAGAGAAAAAATTATTTGCTGAATTTGACAAAACTTTCCTCTCTTTTCTAGAGTCGTAATACAAACTACTTTAAGTAAAATATTGAACTTAACACACATTATGTAATATCGGTGTTAGAAGGAACAAAGTGAATCTCTCAGTCATACACATATACATCTATTCATCCATCCATCAGCCGGTTGGATAGAAAAGAGAGATATGGCAAAATACATAATTTACAAATAAAAAGTATTGAGTGGAATGAGGTTTCTTTATTCATGATCGTTACCTTTATAATCTTGCATCAACATGTTCATCATGATACATTCAGTTACATGAACTTTTGACATATGTATCCATCTTTGTCGTCGCATTCTTCGTCAGCCAACCGATGAGATGTGCGCGATTCTATTTGTATACACGCCTCCGTTCCCCTGTCGGGTTCAAAGCGTCCCCAAAATGGGAAGTTATCGGGAAGAGCGTTTCCTTGCACTGTCGTGTATTTGACCGCTGGTGGTGTTCTAAAAGCTCCTACCCAGTAATCCAATTGCCCTTCTAAAACGAATAAATTATACCTATAAGTAAATATCTTCCCGTTTTAATCAACCTTTGAAATATATTCCGTTTCATCACAAGGACGAAACATTGAATGAAAATGGTAACACATTATTTGTTACGGTCGGTTAACGTTTTATTATCTCGTCATTTGTTTTTTCTTTGCAAAACATTTCTTAGCATCTAATCTCCACAGCATTGATGGCAAGATACAAAATGAGAAAGCTGATAATGTCTGCTTACTGTCAGGAGCTTTTCAATGTCAAATCCAAACAAATCGTTTCCATAAATGTCTTTCTACTTATTATTCAATATGTTATTTCTGATCATTATAATTTTGAAAAACATACAAATAAAAATAGCGTACCGTAAACTGAATGTTAAATATTACCTCATATTATAAAATGAAAGTAAAGGTAGTTTTTTTGAAAATATGAGCAACTAGAATTATTTACAAACATTGATATTGTACTCCCAAGAACGTGCTTAATTTAAGATGGACCTGTAGTAACTCTCTTTGACCATCATTGTTTTCTCACTTCTTTTATAATCTTCAGATCTCAGTATTGTTCCGTGATCTAACCACTTTGTAATTGCAATCTGTCCTTGTTTTTATGTCTTCGATGTGCGCTCAATACTAGTGTAGATGACATGAACTCTATTGGCTACGTTATTGTAAAGAGGGACATCTTGTCTATTCTCACCGCAATCACGAAACATTAAAAAGAGCTTGCTTACGTTGGTCATATAAAGCACATAGCTGATTTTTAAAAACTTTTCTGTGTATAGATAGCTTCATTGTTCTGGTAACCTTATATTTATATGTATCTTTGCCTGTCCATGGGTTTCTGCGTTTTCTTTTCTGAGTTACAATTTCCAATGCATGAAACCCTTAATAGTCAGGCGAGCGACATTAGTAACATTCATAATTCGTTTTGTATAATGCAAATGCTCCAAGATATCCGACGAGCACCATTACTTTTCATAGTCAATATCATTCTAAAATCTCTTACAAACGTTCAGACAATTCAATCGAATAATTCTTTAGTTATTTAAAAACACACACAAACTGATGTACACACATACATACACACACATACACACGCAACAGTGATAATCCACCTCTTCTCCAATGGTCGAGATAATGATTTACCTACATGAGAATATTTTATAGAAGTTCTCCGCAGGTGGCTCCTTTCTATGCTGATGCACACTGTATTTGAGATTAGATATCAAACAAAAAGTCAGAGTTTTACCGTTTGCTTGTATCGCAAGGTCCCGAAACAACGGGAAGGAACATACATCGGGCTCCAAAAGGTCAGCTTCTTCTGCTTTGCAGGCTGCTCGAGCACTCTCAAAGGTTGCTTTATTTTTGATTTCGAATCGATAGCATCGAATCGAATCGGCCACATTCGGTTTTGTTTAAGGTATATCCCGAGGGACATTCTGAAGTAAAATTTGAATATTGATATATGTATAGTCACTAATTAGATCGCGGGACTTGTGTGTAACCATGCACAGATTATCAATGTTGGTCATTCGATACCTCACTTCTGTATACTAAATATAATTGATATATAATCTACCACATATTTGGCATAGTGAAGTTCGGCGCATGTAATCATCGTGCATGTGGTGTAAATCTATAACCTCTCATGTAAGGTGTCTGACAATGTTAATACTGTTGTACCTGTTTAGTTTAGGGATGTTGTAAACAGTCTGATTGTGGATCCGCTTGTCTATTCTAGTATAAAAAAACAATCCACTTATTAAACATCCCTGGTCCTCGTTGTTTCCTTCACCTGTTGAGTTCATGCTAACTTCATCTGCCTGTATTTAACTGGATTATCGGTTATCATCCAACACAATCATACAGTATTTGTAAATGAGTACAAAACAAAATAGTTGAACATTTCCCAATCATTCATGTATTAGGATTTTGTTTTCTAAGAGACCGATGGAGGTTCTATTAATTTAGACTCGAAAGAAAATAACATTGTTCGAGACTAATCATAACCAATCGTTCAGTTGGACTAATACCGTTTGGTGTCTGACAGTCCGAAGTAGGTAACCTAGCCAGCACCGTGTTCGCATCTGATTTTGGACGTGACGGTTGGCAGAGAATGCTTTGGTAAAGAGACAAGTCGTGTTGAAAAGTCCACTTTAATTATCTGGTAATCGGGCCGTGTGCATCTAATAAATCCATTTATTTCGAGAAACCATTTGATTTAGACAGTACGCATAACAATTCAGCTAATGGTCAATTCCTTGTAATCATTAGCAACTTACCTTTTAAGTATTATTCCCTGTTAGAACAGTACACATGTGTATTCAGCGACAACAAAATCTTGCATCATCAATTCGAATGCACGCGTGATAAGCAGTATCATCCGAAACCAAAAGAAACGCACCATAACCACATAGTAGAGCCTATATCATGGGGAAGTGACGAATGCGAGGGAGCAGTACGAGGCATGTCTGAATTTTAATAGATGCTGGATATAAACACCTGTTACATTTCCAAGAACAACTTTCTAAATGATACCAAATTAGAATGTGGTGCATGACAAATTCCTTCTTCCAAACGTATTCTACATATACATAAGTGCAAAAGAGAGAGAGAGAGAGAGACAGAGAGAGACAGAGAGAGAGAGAGATCCATCACTTGCCTTTTGGGGGTTTAATTGTTGTTGAGGGTTTAATTGTTGTTGTTGTTGAGGGTTTAATTGTTGTTGATGGTTTATTTGTTGGTGAAGGCCGCAAGAGAATACTAAACGCAATGACTGCCAGGGCTGGAATAAAGAGAAATGTTCAAATGTTTACAACAATTCATTACAAATAGATTTAGTACAAGCTAACGCCATTAAGAGAGCAAATAAAACCGGCCGAAATTAAGGAAGTCGCAATAAATAAATATACAACTAAATAATTATCATATTTAGGTCATCAATCACTTAAGAAAGTTGGTCTATAGAGAATGTATGCACGTCAATTGTTGCTTTCTGACGTTATGGTAAAATAACAAGAGAATAGCCAAGCAAATGCTTCTTAAAAGTAGATAAAACAGAGCCAAGGTAACGCTCAAAGAAATGTGTTGTTTAACTGTTAATATCTAACCAGATTTTCAGACAAGCCATTTAGAAACAGAATATATGAGACATACATACACATATTAACCTATACGTATAGAGATAGAAAAGGAATTAAGGAGTCAACAAGGATATATATATATATATATATATATATATATATATATATATATATATATATATATATATATATATATATATATATATATATATAAAGAGAGAGAGAGAGAGAGAGAGAGAGAGAGAGAGAGAGAGAGAGAGAGAAACACACCTAGAAGTCCGAAAATTGATCCGGCCACTGGTTTAGGGTGATATACCGGTATTGGCAGTCGTACTGCATGACGTTGTCCAGGAAAGCTGTTGGTCATTGGACTAGTGGTGAGTAGCACAAGGAACCCCAACAAAGCCATGATCTTCATGATTTTCTTTTATCCTTGTCATAAAACATTATCTTAAAATAAACCATGCACTAACTATCTATCGTTTAGTGGTGATATATAGAATCTATGCTGAGGTTTGGACCGAGACAATAAAATCCCAGCCTAGGGGTTATATTATTTTTCTCTCCACGAGGCTTGTCTGAGTGGGGAGACATATAATGTAACCCCGCGGGTGGGATTTCATTATCTTGGTCCAAACTCCAACGTAGATTATTTTTCTCATCCAATATTATCCTTTAAAAAAAAGAACTCTTTACTAGTGTTCACGTCGCACTGTTTACATGTGGCGCATGAATACAAATATGCTAATGAGGGCTGTGGTGTGAACGTTGCGTCCGAAGTGCACAGTTCATACGCGTGAGCAAGAAAAAAAACAACATAAAACGTCGCATAGTAATGAGGAATTATCACATTTGATGTATGGATGTTATATGAAATTAACAATAAATAGTTATAATTTATTTCAAGAAAATGTTGCATATTGATCAGTTCCAATTAGACAATTATATTGAAAATATTGATGCGATACTGTGCCCACACCTCTATTGTAGTGTATAGGCTATTATTATAACGAAAAGTTACATGTAGAATGAGTGTCCGTGCTTTGGTTATTAACGGGTAATTACAGATCCGTGTCACTATTGTAAATAACTCTCCTTCTCTTTGGAGGTGGTGAAACTGTTTGTGACGTACTTGTGTTGTAATTCATATTGATCGTAAAATTATTACCCTGTATGAAAAGACCCTACAAATACAGACACTAACGGATAGCCATGTGATGAAGTTTCAAGCTCACGATATCTTGGAAAATTTATATTTTCTGTCTTGGAAACATGGCAAGTGTTGCTATTAGTAGTGGAAGGAATTGCTACATGGAAATTTGTTTGTGGAGTAACGTGTGGACGGATAAATGATTCTCTCTGGCTGGTAAGTTTATTATTTGTCACCAAAGATTGCATGCACATTTTTGATTCAACCGGGGTTCAATGGGGATCTTTAACAAAATTGGAAGAAAGTATGCTTGACATAACACATTTCTGGCTGTTATTAAGTTTTCTGTAGTTGTTGAAAGAGTTGGGATTTTTGTGACCAGTGATGTGTATAGCCTGAGTGTCTGGAACATTGTTTTCTATTAATTTCTGACAGAGATATTTTCTCAAGCTAGAGTTGGTAATGCGTTTAGAATCAAATCGGGCCACAGGTGATCGACACGAGCTTAACATGAAGAAGAAAGAAATAATCTAAAGGAAACAAATCATATAGAGTGAGCAAAATACCTTAGATTACCCCCATTACCCATTCAGACATACGACCCTCTCTATCATACTTTGGTCAATTTTCTGAAATTACTAGTTCATGTTTAGCATAATTTGTGAAACGTCCATCGTCAAAAAAGCGGACTGTATACGGTACCACGGTACCAATTGTTTTTCCGTAGACCTCAATGCTAATATTTGGAGAGATACATATATTTTCTATACTAATTTAGCGTGCATCCCACACACTGTTATTGAGAACAATGTTATATTGTCAATTTAATGATGACAAAACCAGGTACTCCATTGCATTCAAGAGAGATAACTCTGCTGGAACTAGACAGGGGTATGAGCTATCTAGTCAAAACATACTTATTTTCAGTCATGTGTATCACATTTTCAAAAAAGTCATAAAAAATACAAAAATATGATCTATATAGGAATTAACATAAAATTACCATGTTGCCAAGAGGCTAAATTTTTTTCAAAGCCTAACAGAAAGTACAGCTTTTACATAATCCACCAATCATAGCTAGTGTTGTTGTTTATTTCTGCCTGCAATGTTCCCTACACCTTAAGCTCCTCCCACCTGGACTTGCGCAATTGGTACCGTTATACCATACATTGAAATGGTACCCAGTGGATGGTAAACATTTACGATTTTTGCACTCATACCTTTAAGAGTCAATATGTTTCCTAGTTTGTATTCCATTTTATTTTTGTCTTTTCATTATCGTTTTCTTTTTAAATCCTCTTTTTGGTAGTTATATTTTTTTCTCTTCCCGAAAATTATTTTCATAAATATCTCAAGGTGTTAGCGTTCGTTTGATTGGAAAATCACTCCATCAGGCCAAGCATAAGACAACAATGGTTGTGTCCCTTGATAAAGTAGTCCCTAGCTCGTGGACTGAGACGATATGTACGAGATGATTAGACTGAGATATGAAAAGTAAGGTTAGCAAAACAGCTAGATTTCTCTGTCTCTTGGGTGAGAAACTGAGAAACTTGGCCTTTTAATTGGTCGCGGAAATTCGGACATTCTCTTGTGAAACAATTATTTCGCTCTGGATCAGCTCCGACTGTTATTGTTTGATGGTTTCCTTAGTTTTTAATTTATCCGGTCTGTCTTGAACTACTATATATTATTCTTTCTTTTTCTCACAAAGATGATTTACAACACATCACTACATAGTACATGTACTATCGGGTGCAAGCTTGTTCAGGTACCTTAGCATGTGTTCTTGAGCCTTGTCCAAAGAGTCACGCATGTAAACATTCGGTAACTGTGGCAGTAAACAATTGACAACACTTTATCAGATTATTTAATTCTTTTTTTCCCCCAGTCATGAACTTTTATGTCATTAACTCATGAGAATTGGTTGGAACGATTATGTAAGTGCAGATATAAATTTGAAGATTTCATATATATCAAATATTTAATGAGTATATGATATAGTTGGATGTTTTCTCTTCATGTTTTGTGTTTGAAGAAATCACATACAAATGGACGAGTTCACATTTATCTGAATCAATTAATGATTAGCGGAACATTAGTACATTCTTCCAGAGTTTGTGCCTGAAGTATCTTAATGTATTTTTGACGAAAATGCAAATGACTCAAGCGGACAATATTTTTTGACAATACCTACCTTTTCTTATATGTTTATATATTACTCATTCTTTAAGAAGTTTTAAACTATCTCACTTGTATTAACGGGAATTCTCTGAATCTGCTATTTACCAGATTGTCACGGCGATTAAGCATCGTGTACCTTGGATACC
This sequence comes from Unio delphinus, assembly GCA_029339505.1. Taxonomy (NCBI): domain Eukaryota; kingdom Metazoa; phylum Mollusca; class Bivalvia; order Unionida; family Unionidae; genus Unio; species Unio delphinus. The sequence goes on from JAQISU010000259.1 coordinate 1,993,582, forward strand.
ATTCCACGTCTTGCCTATCTTTCTCTAAAAAATGACGTTAAAGCCATATGAACAAAAGAGCAATTGTTCAGTTTTTACTTCTTGTTCACCGACAACAGATGGAATGCCAGAACTAGAAGTATTTACTACAATCAAGTCAAGCAAAGAAACACACGTGTCTTTATGAAGATGTAAAACGGATTAGTGATTTTGGATTGTATCTGTTAATAATAATGCAATTCTACACATTAACCGAAAGTCCATTAATGAATAATAAGGTTTTGAAATTAAACAGATTTCAGAAGGTTTATGATTTTTAAAATAATTGGTACGTATTTTACGGTTGTGAAACAAATGTTTTACAGCTGTGATGAAATTGCAGTTGACGTAATTCCAGGAACTGAATTTTAGTGTTCATGTTTTAGCCCTTAAAACTGCTGAAAAGGTTGTTGCACATTATCTACAAGGGTCTAGTTCGTTTTCAAATTACACCTGCTATAAATTGATTTAATGGAAGATGGATATATCAGTGGCGATGGGATATTACTGCCAGTTTTACCTCTGAACACATCACCTGACCTTTGAACTCATTTAGCGTATAATAATAATCAATTTCACAAAACAGTCAAAGAAAGTAGCTAAATATGCAACCGTTTTTCTTCTCATTTTAAAATATCGAGAACATATACGAGCGATATTACCAAATAATAAGATTAAATTGCATTTGGAGACGTAATATAGGCCGAAGTATGCGCTTCTCAACGATGCACTTTTCTTTGACCGCTCCCATGGTGACCTTGCTTTATCGTTTCCACCCGTGTATTGTTACTGAGATTTCCGAACTAGTGATTAGTAAAGAATCTCTGTATGTTATATATCAGTGCCGTTTGGACCTTGTATATGCTATGAAAATAAAAAATGTCACGGTACCGACAGTCCTGGTTTCAGCGTTTGAAAAACCTGCATCAGAAAATTGTTCGCAGAAATCCTTCATTTAATTGTCAAATAATTGAAAATATTCGCAGTCTAGATTTTGCGTCACATGGAAAATCACTATGCACGTTCCCAAAACAGTTTTTGTTCTTTAAGTTCAAGATAACGATTCATATCGCACTGAAAACATCAAAAAAACATAGCAAACGAGATGACGTCATTGGAAATGAATGACACATTATATATAAATATATTTAAAGATTTAAATATTCTGCCTCATGAAAAAAAACGATATAAGTGTCGATTTAATTACAAAATGAATGGAAAACGTCTAAGCAAAGGAATGGATAAGTTTTGACAGTGCTGTGTATGTTATCAAATGTGTGCAATGGTAACACGACAAAAGATAAGATGCACGAGTGTCAATTTAATTGCTAAACGTGTGACATTTTAACCATGATAATGGATAAGCTGTTAGAGTGCCAATTTAATTACAAAATGTGTTGAGTTTATACTTAGGGAATGTGTTAGGTGAATGAATGCCAACAATTATAACAAGGGCATGGATAAGCTGAGTGAATGTTAATTTAATTACCAAACGTTTGTGATAGTTAGTTACCGTGTTTTCGTCCGTTCAATAAGCATACTAAGAAGAGAAACAAACTGAATTCGGTTGCGAGAAATGATGTTCAGTTTAAGAAAGTTATTTCCATCTATCCAATGATTGTGACCAATCTTGTAAGGCAGCCAATATATTAAATGTTTTTTTTAAAATACAAAATCACTCCAATTGAAGATTTACAACATGCTGTAGTCACCAATAATATATTTGCCTCCATATTCTATTATTTTCCAACTTATGTATTCACTATATGTTTATAAAGCTTAAATATACCTTATTTCCAATGATTGGCCCGTCTTCGTATCCCGCATCAGTCAAAATATCTTGGTTATATGTATGTATGTATGTATGTATGTATGTATGTATGTATGTATATATATATATATATATATATATATATATATATATACATATATATATATATATATATATATATATATATATATGCATCATTAGGGTGGCTTATAATCGAGGTCAATGAGGCGACATATTGATTAAATAATATTACAGGAATATGAATCGGATTTATTGCATAAGAAATTAATTTTGCTATAACAGATCAGAACATACATATCATATATTCCGTGCTTCCTTAAAAGTGTCACATTCAGGAAATTGAAATATGAAAGTGACTTCCGGATGACAACCCTTTGATGTAACATAATGCATACCTGTGATATAAGCGATCATTAGCGATATGATTAATGTGTTCTCTTAAGTATGTATATGGTATGGTGTAAGGTACCTTAGAGTGAAAATCTGTCTGCTAAAGATGTTAAAAGATACCGACACGTTTTTGTTTTAATTTCTTGCTATAGTGATGTATATCTACACAGATACTGATAAAGATAAAGAATAATTCATATATTAATTAGCTTTTAACAAATGTTTTCCGTCTAGAAAACTTATTTTTCGGTAGCCTGATCATTGCTGCTGACAAGACAAACGTATATTCACAACTGATACTAAACGAGTCAGGCTCAGGTACCTGGACAATCGAATATTTTTCATTAAATAAAACTAATGCATTTAACACTCTGTGGACAGATTGACTACTTTAAGCGATTTTTGGGCTCTAGCTTCGTTTCTCCTTTTCTTCAATTTTATATTATATTCTTTAGAAATTGGTTCCAAAAGGTGTTTCATCTACTGGCGCAATCTTATTTAAATATATCTTGTCACTCTATGCATATTTGGAAAGTAGCTGCTGTTTGGCAGTTTACAGGAGAATTTGTTTTTCGTCTATTACTTTGACATTTATATGTTGCTGTCATTAACTTATGTTACATAACACACGTATATTCATGTTTCCAACGTCCAACAATACTGGTTAATTCAGTAAAACTCATTGCTAGAAATTGCGTATCTATTTGTAGTGTTGTTAATTATGCAACATGTACTTAGGAGACTCTCTACATGTCACAGACGCTGATACATATCACAGGTGTTATTGACAAATGAATATTTGGCTAACTTCTGAAATGTGAATTTTGGTTTTAAATTCGGTGCATCTTGCAGCGTAACTGTAGCCGGTGTGCTTCCGTTCGTCCGTAATGAAATAAAACCAACCTCTTTAAAGTTTCATCGTATCTTCACTGATGTTGCAGCATTGGATTCAAGGTTTTGGTCTATAGAGGTTAATGACAATTCTGAGACGGCATATCGTTATTACACTAACCACATACTAAGGGGATGAAATGATAATGACATAATACTATAAAACTACCAGCGTACCTGCTTTTTAATGTCCAAATGCAACAAAAGTAATTTAAGGCGATGAATATGATTCTTAAGTGATATAAATCGAGTGTGGCGACTTTCTGGCAGATGAGGGTTGTGTGTATGAGTGTGTGTGTGTGTGTGTATGTGTGTGTGTGTGTTTTGCTATACTTGCGAGGACTTGAGTTGGGCTGCACACCAACATCTCGAGGACTGTACTACATTTCGAGGACTTACACACTAGTCCTCGAAATTATATATCGGAAAACGGTTGAGAATGATCATATGAGATGAACCACGTGTTTTTGTAAATGTCCTCACTAAGTCGGTAATGCTTGACATAGATTTTCACTTGTGTGTAAAGGTCACACAATTTGCGGCCTTCCTTTTGGGCGCTATCGAGGCTTGACTAGTGTGCAAACTATTAGCCAATCAGAAGGCGTGTGATCTCAGGCTGTCATCCAATCAGAACATTACTACTTTGCAGTGTAACTAAATATTATATACAGATAAATGTGACTTTTCAAAATAATTACTTGTTTGAAAAAATAATTTTATAATAATTGTAAACTGGCGATGCCTGAACATAGTGCGGTATTTTAAGCCCGGGGCTTCCGTTTGTGCGGTGTCTTGGCGCGTTTTTTAATTTTTGTTATATTGCGTACATTGATTCCATTCCTGCAAGGATTATAATACACTACAGTAAATTCTTGGAAGATGGCAGGACATGCTGAATCAAACTGGTAAGTAATAAAACAATTCTTTTTCAAGTTGTTAACTGTATTCCCCCAAAATATCTACTAGTTTTATTTTAGCTACGATGTCGTAGCCTCAACTTGATTTGTTGTGTTTGAGTGTCCACGATGTAGGAGTAAGGGTACAACTAGTTTTTATATTATTATTTGTGACAACTTGGTTTTATCCCATTTTCAGCAATGAACTTATATTGATGTCAGTACAGCTCACGTATATTTTCGGAATTCCACGCAATGCAGTGGTGGGTGGTGCAGAGAGAGCAAGAGACAGAGGGGGTTGGGGTGGGTGGCCATCTCTCCATCGTTGTAGTCATTCAGGATGACACCACCGCAGAGTGGGCGTGAGTTAATGTCCCAGGCACCTGATTCTGGATAAATTAATGTATACACTCACCATATAATAATTTACCCAGAATCAAGTGTCTGTGGTTAATGTGTATGACCCTGGAGAGGGTATTCAATTCATGTATCTTTTCATGAACTATTCTTTTTTACCATTTTCTGATATTTTGTGTAACATCTACATGGATAATTTATGCATGTTTAAAATTATTATTTGTACCGAAACATATTCACATGTCATCTAAAGAAAATGTGTACCTTGAGAATGTTAACAACTGAACTTGTTTCTTTCTTTCACTGGCTAGATTTCATATACAATAAGGCCGTAATGCTGAGGTTAAACTTTTTACCTAATGTTTACTGTGTTTGTAATTGATATTCACTTGTAGCTGTTGCTGTTAAAGCAAACTAAATAGTATGGTAAACTAATATATTTGTTAGCGTGAACTCAAGATCCTAATTTCAATGTTTCCTTTTGGCAGTATAGGTTTCTTATCATTTCTTAAATGGTAAACAGTTGAATAATTTGTAGTTAAAATAGTATCAATGGTTGGTGAATCTATCATCCAAAATGAAGAGGGATTATTTGTTTTGAAGGTAAAAGCTGCAAATCAGTTGTTAAGGCAGAGAAGAAGAAAACAGCAATAGTAACATGGCTAACGAAGGATAAGGCAGCTGTAGCAAGACAACCTGGACAATTAATCAGAACAGCTTCACTACTAGGAATAGCAGCATGCGAAGAGGCAAAGAGCAAGATGCCTATTCTGCAAGGCATCCATGGACCCAGATCAAATATTTTATAAAATATTTAAAATATAAACCTTCTGTGTTAAAGCTAAAGAACTAAAACAGCTGCCTAAGAATTTCACAGAGATAATAAATATCTGCTGGCATATTAGTCCATAATGTTGGATCATAAAGTCTGGGCTTTGTCTTATACTCTTCATCAAGCTGTATTTTTAATTTGCCATTCAAATAATTTTTTCATTCAATTTTGATTCAAAACGTTAGAACCCAATATTAGAAGGCTGTCAAAATATATACATGCATTTCGGTATTAAATTCTGGTGCATCTTATGTAATTGTGCGAAAGCAGCATGTACTAGTAATTTGATTACATACAATAGATAAGTTAGAAAATGAATATCCATGACAAAGACAGGTATTCAATCCATTTTTATTTTTGTACCTTGTGATATAATATGGCTTGATATGAGAGGTTTCCGGAGAATTGTAGCCTGCATTAAAGTTAGATGACAATAGTGATCATACTCCTTGTACAAAGGCAATGCACCATTATTAATTGATATCATTGTCAACAATTCGTTCTAGTCTAAATTATGGTATCCATTGTCTCAAAAACAAAATCGTTTGCAGTGTTAATTATATGCTCATTAAATATAGTAATGATTTAGTCCGGTCACTCTTGTCAAAACCGGTGCGAACTTAATGTTTGTCAGACAAGATCAGATTGGAAAATTAGGCTACCTATAGGATATTGTGAATATGTTACCATGTAATACCAGGTGCTTAATGGTGTTGGTTTCTCAACCAGTGATGCATTTTGTACAGAAATGTCATTTAGAGCAACAACTAACATGAGCAAATATAGAAACCATGTGCATCCGAACTACAGAATGTGCAAATATTATGTGTTAGGCATGGAGAGGTTATAATACATAAAAAATTAAATTACACAATGTGACCTAATGGTCATTTCAGAATTTAAATTGATTCTTTATGGATATAAATATTGTGATTACTTCAACTTAGAAACTGAAGAATTCTGGTTTGTATTTAATTTACATTGGCAATTTAGTTTATTACTGTTTTCTCTTTCAAGAAAACCTAAGATGAATGGGGCAGTAGTAAGGTATAAAATACCCTCTCTCATCCAAAAAGAACTCTGGAAAATATATTTTAGCATTAGTGATACAATTTCACTGTTGCCATAATCTGAAATACATACACATAGCTGCCAACCATTTTTGAGTGATTCACAAATTCACGCCTTTATGCAAAAATTAATTAATTCCCCAATTTTCAATTGTTTCAAATATTTTTTAATTAACTGCTTTCTCATTAAGGGCTAGTTATGATATCAGTAACATTTATTTTGTATCTTATATGTTTTCAGCATGTTTTTAATGTTTTCCAATTTCATTGTTTTTCTCTAGTGTAGTAATATAATTATAGATAGTGTAAGGTGCTTAGAGCTTCGAAGGATTAGGGAATTTAGGCGCTATACAAAGTCCTCATTATTATTATTATTTATTATATCGGCAGTTGCTGAATAGGTCTGGTACAACTGGTTGTGGTATAAGTGAACTATAGCTGATAGGTACTGTTTTTACCCCGGTAGCAAAAATTTAAAGGTATTTTAATATATATATATATATATATATATATATATATATATATATATATATATATATATATATATATATATATATAGTAGTCCCACTCTTGAATAGCCCTCCCTGACCAGTAGCCATCCGCTTCTTACGGGCAGAATCCCAAGGCACCAACAAGTTTGTACTAAAAAACAACTCTCAAGAACAGCCGATTCTCTAACGCAGCCAGCATTTTAGAACAAAATATGTAAAATGTCCCCCACATAAGCGGTCACTTCTGTTTCTTCAAATGTATCCCCAACCAATTATTAATTCAAATCTTGATGTAAGGTAAGCAATTGTTTATCTCTATCATCGATACATGTCTCCCAGTGTCAAGTTTCCGATAGAAGTGTTGACTAAAGATTAATAGTACATGTTCATTATCAATAAAAGGCTTTGTTTACACAAAATTGGCTCATTAATGTTTTGATAGAGTTTGGAGCTTAACACGTATGTTGAGTTCTATTTTGTTAATTATAACTACAAATGTAGATCATAACAGGGTCAGCATAGGCTATAAATAGATTTTGTGCATTGGCACACACATAGAACTTTGAAGAAAACAGGGTACGATACAGAGACCGAAAAATCACGTGACAATATAATTATGGCTTCCTTTATGAGAACTGCATTTCTTCCACTTGACACATGTTTTATCTGCATAAATAAATCACATACAGTTAGCAACACCAGACTAAATCATTATCAAATATTAACAAGTCATCATGTTAACAGAGATGTATGTACACAGATGTAAATGACGTTTTTGAATGTATTTTCATTGTGCATTACACCAATACCCGCTCGAATATCACACGTCAAGATATAGAACTATTAACATATATTCAGTTTAAATAAGTTTGTTAATATAACAAAAAGAACATTTAATGATTAATGTTCCTTTTAAACTAAGATATTAAATGCTTTGAAGTATATAGCTTTCATACTATGTACATTACATATACTTCTCATAGAAATCTATTCCCCCCTCTGGAAAGGTCACCCGTCTTATAAGGCCACTTTCAAGGTACAGAAGGGATGACTGTATAAGAGGGGGACTATAGTATATGAAAGATTAGTTTTACAATTCTTTAGGTGGCCCCAAGTGGTCTAAAGCGCTCTCCATTACAGATCACTGCCATCTCACCTCTGTCGGCGTGGGTTCGAGTCTCAGATTCAGCCAATGTGGGTATGTGAGAAAGCTTGCCAGTAGCTTCTCGTTGGTCAGTGGTTCTTTTGGAGGATTTCCTTGGTTCTTCCTCCACCATTAATACTGGCCGCCATGTATAGCCTATCGTGTGGTGAAAAATGGCGTTAAACACTACAACAACAACACCAGTAACAACAATCTGACGAATATCAGATATTCATTGTTCTATATAAAGATATGATGCGACTGCACAGGGGTCATGTTTTGTTGACCTGTGAATTAGCCATTGGAAATGCAGCTTTCAGAAAACTGAAAGCAAACACATTTTGAAAACTGATCACCAGATGTCACAAGTTCCAGTTTTTCTCAAAATCGATCACTTATTGCATGTTATTGTGGGATTGTGGTCTGCATTCAAGATTTACTTGCCTCCAAAATTGAAGAGCTTCCGAAACTAACGATTTGACAACAGACATGCTCCGTACGGCATGAGCAATATTACTTTGTTTGTTTGGTTAGGATTTTTAATGTAGCTTTAAAAGAAATGTAATTATTTCTCTATGATGTCTGCAGTGAGGCAGTTTATAGTGATGTCACTGGGGCATCATGCCACAGACATGTCATGGTTCACAGTCACATTATCCTGACACCAGGCCAACCAGTCCTAACACTAACTTCTTAATGCTGACCTTCAAGCGAGGCAGCTGTTAGTACCATTTGTATGTCTTTTTTTATGACTGCCGGGAATTGAACCCATGACCTCCCACTTCCGCGACGGATGCTCTAACCACAAGTTAAAACTACATTATGTTATTGATGATGGGAATGGAATATTGTTGTTTATCTCGTGATATGGGAATGAAAACTGGTAGTATTATTGGATACAACAGCCATTTGACACGCTTACATACGGACCTGGTAAATAATATAATACCAGTGACTGAAAAGCAGTCAGTAACAATTCGTAAAGAAGAGAGTGTGATTAGCAGTTATGATGACAAAAGGTAAAAAATGGTGCGAGATTGTAATTGGTCTATCCTTATCTCTACAAAAGGGTAACCAGTGAGAGATTGTAATTAGTCTAGTGTTAAAACAGCTGATGATTAAAAAACAGAACTAATTTACTTTAGTCAAGAAGTAAATAAACAAGCGTCTATGGTTACGTATGTGGTTGCGTGATCTGACTGAATTTACTTCTGAAAACAGTTTTTTTCTAACCCATATTATTAGTTTGTATTCATTCCTTTTGTTGACAAATATTAACATGAGTTTTGAATCGCATACAACAAGTTAATTACGGCCAGCATTTTAGAACAAAATATGTAAAATGTCCCCCACATAAGCGGTCACTTCTGTTTCTTTAAATGTATCCCCAACCAATTATTAATTCAAATCTTGATGTAAGGTAAGCAATTGTTTATCTCTATCATCGATACATGTCTCCCAGTGTCAAGTTTCCGATAGAAGTGTTGACTAAAGATTAATAGTACATGTTCATTATCAATAAAAGGCTTTGTTTACACAAAATTGGCTCATTAATGTTTTGATAGAGTTTGGAGATTAACACGTATGTTGAGTTCTTCTCTGATAATTATAACTACAAATGTAGTTTTAATTGTTAAGATCATAACAGGGTCAGCATAGGCTATAAATAGATTTTGTGCATTGGCACACACATAGAACTTTGAAGAAAACAGGGTACGATACAGAGACCGAAAAATCACGTGACAATATAATTATGGCTTCCTTTATGAGAACTGCATTTCTTCCACTTGACACATGTTTTATCTGCATAAATAAATCACATACAGTTAGCAACACCAGACTAAATCATTATCAAATATTAACAAGTCATCATGTTAACAGAGATGTATGTACACAGATGTAAATGACGTTTTTGAATGTATTTTCATTGTGCATTACACCAATACCCGCTCGAATATCACACGTCAAGATATAGAACTATTAACATATATTCAGTTTAAATAAGTTTGTTAATATAACAAAAAGAACATTTAATGATTAATGTTCCTTTTAAACTAAGATATTAAATGCTTTGAAGTATATAGCTTTCATACTATGTACATTACATATACTTCTCATAGAAATCTATTCCCCCCTCTGGAAAGGTCACCCGTCTTATAAGGCCACTTTCAAGGTACAGAAGGGATGACTGTATAAGAGGGGGACTATAGTATATGAAAGATTAGTTTTACAATTCTTTAGGTGGCCCCAAGTGGTCTAAAGCGCTCTCCATTACAGATCACTGCCATCTCACCTCTGTCGGCGTGGGTTCGAGTCTCAGATTCAGCCAATGTGGGTATGTGAGAAAGCTTGCCAGTAGCTTCTCGTTGGTCAGTGGTTCTTTTGGAGGATTTCCTTGGTTCTTCCTCCACCATTAATACTGGCCGCCATGTATAGCCTATCGTGTGGTGAAAAATGGCGTTAAACACTACAACAACAACACCAGTAACAACAATCTGACGAATATCAGATATTCATTGTTCTATATAAAGATATGATGCGACTGCACAGGGGTCATGTTTTGTTGACCTGTGAATTAGCCATTGGAAATGCAGCTTTCAGAAAACTGAAAGCAAACACATTTTGAAAACTGATCACCAGATGTCACAAGTTCCAGTTTTTCTCAAAATCGATCACTTATTGCATGTTATTGTGGGATTGTGGTCTGCATTCAAGATTTACTTGCCTCCAAAATTGAAGAGCTTCCGAAACTAACGATTTGACAACAGACATGCTCCGTACGGCATGAGCAATATTACTTTGTTTGTTTGGTTAGGATTTTTAATGTAGCTTTAAAAGAAATGTAATTATTTCTCTATGATGTCTGCAGTGAGGCAGTTTATAGTGATGTCACTGGGGCATCATGCCACAGACATGTCATGGTTCACAGTCACATTATCCTGACACCAGGCCAACCAGTCCTAACACTAACTTCTTAATGCTGACCTTCAAGCGAGGCAGCTGTTAGTACCATTTGTATAAGTCTTTTTTTATGACTGCCGGGAATTGAACCCATGACCTCCCACTTCCGCGACGGATGCTCTAACCACAAGTTAAAACTAGATTATGTTATTGATGATGGGAATTTAATATTGTTGTTTATCTCGTGATATGGGAATGAAAACTGGTAGTATTATTGGATACAACAGCCATTTGACACGCTTACATACGGACCTGGTAAATAATATAATACCAGTGACTGAAAAGCAGTCAGTAACAATTCGTAAAGAAGAGAGTGTGATTAGCAGTTATGATGACAAAAGGTAAAAAATGGTGCGAGATTGTAATTGGTCTATCCTTATCTCTACAAAAGGGTAACCAGTGAGAGATTGTAATTAGTCTAGTGTTAAAACAGCTGATGATTAAAAAACAGAACTAATTTACTTTAGTCAAGAAGTAAATAAACAAGCGTCTATGGTTACGTATGTGGTTGCGTGATCTGACTGAATTTACTTCTGAAAACAGTTTTTTTCTAACCCATATTATTAGTTTGTATTCATTCCTTTTGTTGACAAATATTAACATGAGTTTTGAATCGCATACAACAAGTTAATTACGGCCAGCATTTTAGAACAAAATATGTAAAATGTCCCCCACATAAGCGGTCACTTCTGTTTCTTTAAATGTATCCCCAACCAATTATTAATTCAAATCTTGATGTAAGGTAAGCAATTGTTTATCTCTATCATCGATACATGTCTCCCAGTGTCAAGTTTCCGATAGAAGTGTTGACTAAAGATTAATAGTACATGTTCATTATCAATAAAAGGCTTTGTTTACACAAAATTGGCTCATTAATGTTTTGATAGAGTTTGGAGATTAACACGTATGTTGAGTTCTTCTCTGATAATTATAACTACAAATGTAGTTTTAATTGTTAAGATCATAACAGGGTCAGCATAGGCTATAAATAGATTTTGTGCATTGGCACACACATAGAACTTTGAAGAAAACAGGGTACGATACAGAGACCGAAAAATCACGTGACAATATAATTATGGCTTCCTTTATGAGAACTGCATTTCTTCCACTTGACACATGTTTTATCTGCATAAATAAATCACATACAGTTAGCAACACCAGACTAAATCATTATCAAATATTAACAAGTCATCATGTTAACAGAGATGTATGTACACAGATGTAAATGACGTTTTTGAATGTATTTTCATTGTGCATTACACCAATACCCGCTCGAATATCACACGTCAAGATATAGAACTATTAACATATATTCAGTTTAAATAAGTTTGTTAATATAACAAAAAGAACATTTAATGATTAATGTTCCTTTTAAACTAAGATATTAAATGCTTTGAAGTATATAGCTTTCATACTATGTACATTACATATACTTCTCATAGAAATCTATTCCCCCCTCTGGAAAGGTCACCCGTCTTATAAGGCCACTTTCAAGGTACAGAAGGGATGACTGTATAAGAGGGGGACTATAGTATATGAAAGATTAGTTTTACAATTCTTTAGGTGGCCCCAAGTGGTCTAAAGCGCTCTCCATTACAGATCACTGCCATCTCACCTCTGTCGGCGTGGGTTCGAGTCTCAGATTCAGCCAATGTGGGTATGTGAGAAAGCTTGCCAGTAGCTTCTCGTTGGTCAGTGGTTCTTTTGGAGGATTTCCTTGGTTCTTCCTCCACCATTAATACTGGCCGCCATGTATAGCCTATCGTGTGGTGAAAAATGGCGTTAAACACTACAACAACAACACCAGTAACAACAATCTGACGAATATCAGATATTCATTGTTCTATATAAAGATATGATGCGACTGCACAGGGGTCATGTTTTGTTGACCTGTGAATTAGCCATTGGAAATGCAGCTTTCAGAAAACTGAAAGCAAACACATTTTGAAAACTGATCACCAGATGTCACAAGTTCCAGTTTTTCTCAAAATCGATCACTTATTGCATGTTATTGTGGGATTGTGGTCTGCATTCAAGATTTACTTGCCTCCAAAATTGAAGAGCTTCCGAAACTAACGATTTGACAACAGACATGCTCCGTACGGCATGAGCAATATTACTTTGTTTGTTTGGTTAGGATTTTTAATGTAGCTTTAAAAGAAATGTAATTATTTCTCTATGATGTCTGCAGTGAGGCAGTTTATAGTGATGTCACTGGGGCATCATGCCACAGACATGTCATGGTTCACAGTCACATTATCCTGACACCAGGCCAACCAGTCCTAACACTAACTTCTTAATGCTGACCTTCAAGCGAGGCAGCTGTTAGTACCATTTGTATAAGTCTTTTTTTATGACTGCCGGGAATTGAACCCATGACCTCCCACTTCCGCGACGGATGCTCTAACCACAAGTTAAAACTAGATTATGTTATTGATGATGGGAATTTAATATTGTTGTTTATCTCGTGATATGGGAATGAAAACTGGTAGTATTATTGGATACAACAGCCATTTGACACGCTTACATACGGACCTGGTAAATAATATAATACCAGTGACTGAAAAGCAGTCAGTAACAATTCGTAAAGAAGAGAGTGTGATCAGCAGTTATGATGACAAAAGGTAAAAAATGGTGCGAGATTGTAATTGGTCTATCCTTATCTCTACAAAAGGGTAACCAGTGAGAGATTGTAATTAGTCTAGTGTTAAAACAGCTGATGATTAAAAAACAGAACTAATTTACTTTAGTCAAGAAGTAAATAAACAAGCGTCTATGGTTACGTATGTGGTTGCGTGATCTGACTGAATTTACTTCTGAAAACAGTTTTTTTCTAACCCATATTATTAGTTTGTATTCATTCCTTTTGTTGACAAATATTAACATGAGTTTTGAATCGCATACAACAAGTTAATTACGGCCAAAAATAATCAGAATGACATCATCAGTTAATTAAGGAACAAATTGCCCAGCTTATTGTAAACGCCGTCTTTTTATGCTTTCAGAAATAAACAATCAGTGATGCTTGTGCTTTTAATCTAACTCGAACAAATAATGTCAATATTTAGATCTCTTGGTTTATATTGTCAATTTATGCTTATGTGTCACCAACTGGTGCTTATGTGTCACCTTTAAGTGTCCATTTCCTCCTATAAGACATTTTACCAAATTTATTATGTTTAGACCAAGGGTTTTCTGATGCCATACAAAAAGATGTATTTGCTTGTTGCAGGTGTCACACCTTGTTGAAAAATCATTTTAACCTTTCGCCAAAAAGTAAATTTTGTTATGTTATAAAAAAAATTGTATTTAAAAGTATTTTCTAAATCTGTTAAATGTTCAGTTAAATGTTTTTTGTTTGTTTGTATTTTAACAGTCCGTAAAATGTATCGCAGTTAGCTTTTCTTAGTTCCTTCGCTTCGCTGCTGATGTGTTTGATATCTTTTATATATTTTGGTTTTTGTAATATTTCATCCGATTTCACTAATACCATTTTGGTATAACTCTAACAAGTTCATTAGTCTCTACTTGTTGCAGATTTATAGTTTGGTTAAATAGACGATATGTTGTACCTTTCTCACTTTAAATAATATGCGATATCAGGTTGTTTAATAAATATACTTGCTTACTTTAAATAGTTAGCGATTACAGACTGTTCAACAAATCCCACTGCATACTTTTGCTACTTTGTGATAACAGGTTGTTGAATAAATATTGTTGCTTACTTTCAATACTTTGTGATTACATATTGTTTATTAAATACCAAAGAACACTTACTTTTCATCTTTGTTTTGTCCTAAAGGCATATAGCTTACTTCTAAAGCCACGGTATTTTATATTCAGCTAATTACACGATCAGACTATTTTTTTTTCATATGAGGAACACCAAAATATCATCTTTTTGTAGTTACGTGTATCATAAAACATGGTCATTTTAAAGTGTATCTGTTTCTACGGGTCTGCATTAATACAAAGAAATCTATATCTGCCATGAGAATATAATGCTCTTAATGTGTTGTGGTTTTTGGGCTTGCTGCAGTAGAAGACTTAATTGACTAATAAAATGTTTACCTTTAAGTGTTTTCTTTGGAAATGATATATCCTTTCGAAGTTTAATACATTTTGCTTTAGAGTACCAATCTTTGTACTTGCTTGCTGTTTTTAAATTGACCCACCAGTTAACTGTACACAACAATATTCATCAGTTTTAAGAAATACTTTTTTTTCTTCAAAAGTTACGTATTTCTTTCTTTGCTTTAAAGTTGTATGGATTTATGTGGATGATTTTAAACATTGTTCTTGAATATACTGTTATATGTATCTATTTTAGTTTAAATCCTCACTGAACATAAAATTGGAATTCCGACAGTGGCTAACGTATGGACTCGTTTTTTTGTTTTTGTGGTTTTGTAAGGTACTTGATAGTTTAGGTGCTGAAGGCTTGGTACATTTTATCTTCTAATAATTTCATTTTGATTTGTGACAAGTCAACCGATTTAGGGAAGTGTTATTTTTCTTCTTCTTCTTCTTCTTCTTCTTCTTCTTCTTCTTCTTCTTCTTCTAGTGGAATGGATACTCTCTAAAATAGTAGTGCAAAAGTATCAGTCAGTGTCTGCGTGGGTTCGAGTCTCAGATTGGGCCAATGTGGGTATGTGAGAAAGCTTTCCAGTAGCTTCTGGTGGGTCAGTGTTTCTTTCCAGGGTTTTTTCCTCCACCATTAATACGGGCTGCCATGTATAGCTTATCGTGTGCTGAAAAATAGTATTATACCCTTCAACAACAACAAATGCTTTTAAGAGAAACTGGTGCCCAACCAAAATGTTGTTCCTTACATGCACATGCAACTAATCTTGAAAATGTCTCACCATTTTCTCTGACCCTTGTTACCCCACTTTTACTTTGGATATTTGTTTACTGTCCATGTCACGGGACTATATGGCCTAATTGACATGAAGGTGGCGAGATTTGTATAGTCATGTCATTGGGACAAAAATGGCCAGATCCAAGTCAAATGTCAGCAAGAACGCATTTTCATCTCACATGCTATGTTCATGATTTTTGAGAAAAAAAATTAATTTTCCTATGGATTTCAAGTAGTTATATCTCAAGGAAAGGTCTTTAAAGTTTGCTGTGCCAGCTAGTAAGAGGCTACAGCATTTTGACACCAAACAGTGTCGGCAAATTCCAGCTTTTTTCGATAGGGAATGGACTTTGACCCTGCACACACATCCCCCCCCCTCCAATAAAACTCCAAATATAAAAAAATGGTGTGGCAAGTGACAGGAAACTCGTAATAGTGAAAGGAAATATATTACGCATACAGTGAAGTTTAGTTTGGAATATACCAAACACTTGCCATGCATTCATTTGTATCGACAAATATTCGCAGACTAAAGGATCACGTCGTGAATTAATGTCAAAATTCACTAATTTTTATCACCATTTTCACAAAATTGTGAGTCTGGAGGGTCGGCAGCTATGCATACAATGTAATATTCCTGAAAACAGAAGTTGCTATTCTACATTTCACGCAGCATTACAAATTTTATCCTATCTGTAACTCTGTAAATTTTCAGGTCATTTGTGGCTAAAAGTATCCTATTTGTTTTAGATATTTGGTATGAAACAAATTACCGGTAAGTTTGTTTTAGCTACATTTAACTATGCTGACTGGTAAATTTGTGGAGTTACAGCTAGGATAAAATTCATGTGTGTGTCAAACAGTAGTGAAACAGACAAAGTTGAGGTATTGCTCTGGCCTTGTCTTATACTTGGCATCTGCTTCTTTATGAATGAAGGACAGAAACTGGCTAAGTTGACTTAAGCTTCACAGTGACTTATAGGCCAACAAATAGGATAGATTCTCCAGTTGTGTTTATGGTGTGTTCGTAGATTTCAGTTTGGTCATTTGATTAATTTTGCATCCAGGCCATGAAAGTTTAAATTAATGTTGAGATATATAGTTTTGTTATTTGCTTTTTCTAAATATTATTCTTAAGCAAATATATTTTCAAGGCAGTGAAGTTCCTTTGATTTTTGTCACTCATTAAAAAAAATTGAAATATTGCCATGTTTCAAAAATATAACTTTCAATATTGCCCAGAAAATAGTGTAGTCTCTGACATCATGATTACTTCAGTATAATAACTATTTATTGTGGTTTCTTAACATGATGTTTAAATTATGTTGTTTTTAAAATAATAAAAAATATTACAATTATGTTATTGTATATATTTTTCATATTAGATTGGATTTCAATTTCTTTTCTCATAGTACATTGAGACATGTTTACTTTGGTAAGAAATAAAATGCAGTTTTGAAATGGGATATTGCATCTTGTAAATGCATGTACAGTAAAATATCTTTTCTCCAAATTAAGTTTGTCTGAATTTTATGAATGCAAAACATTTTTCAGATGAATTGGTTTAGGTAACAGTTGTATTTGTCATATGTTTAAAATGTCAACCAATGCCACATCTGCATTTTTTACTTGCATTTTAGCACCAGTTTTGAATGTGTTCAAATGTCTGCTAGTCATTAGTCATTTATTATTAATATTCTGCAGTTTGGACTCAAGGGCACAATCTAACGAATTATGGTACAGCTAACTTAAATTTTGTTTGCTTCTTTCATTAAATAAGTAAAGATGAAATTTTTTTAATTACTAAAATGCATTTACACTTTACGAAGGAAATTGTCATGCTTCCTGATGTTCCTTCCAAAAACAAATTGACAGTGTGACGTTTCATCAAGGTTTGAAGGAATTACCATATCTTTACATACTAGAGACTGTCCATGCAAATATTAATGATAAATAAGATGATGTTTTCATTTAACAATGCAGCAGTATTGCATGTCTTCCTGTGATGCCATTTTTTGTCAAGACTCCTCCACCTTACATGGAAGTTGATGTCCTTTCATTCATCTGTCAACACCCTTTAATTACCTTCAATGAAACAGTTGTTTTACTTTATTTCACTTTAATACCATTGTAACCAACATTTTGAATGTTTGTGACTAGACTTAATATGCAGGCTGTGGCCAGCCTTTTGTATTTATTTAATAATGACATACATAATGACTGAAATGACTTTATTTGGGTTGCATCTTTTATATTAAACATTTTTGTCGAGATGAACATTTACTTTATGCAATGAAATATGTCATATTTGTATATGCTTCGCTCAATTAAATTATAATGCAATTTAACCATTTAATGTTTTTTTCTTTTTCTTCTCAACTTCCTACTGTTTTATATTTTTAATTTGTTGGTTTCAAACAGTATTAGATAGGTGGCCATAGCAGCTCAGTAGGCGGATACTGCATTTTGTAATCTAATGGTTATGAGTTCAGTACACTGGATAGAACAAGCAAAGCCTGATTTTACATCCTAAATAAGAACACTGTGACCAGAGTTGTGCTCAGACACAGACAATGTACCTGATAATAAAAGACTGAAAAGCTCCTGTGTCCCTTAATATTTTTATTGGGATAGGTTTGGTAGAATTGCTCACAGGTGATAAAGAGCCTTTCAACATAAATGGCTTATAATTATCAATCATAAAATCAGACTGATTTGTTTGATCCAACAAATTGATTGCTTTCAGTAAAGGTCTGTGACCTTGGCCTCTTAATATAGGAGCCTTTGATTAGTCTGTTTCAATTATGTTGCTTATTTTTCAATCTTTAGAAGTCAGCAATAGCATGCACTTTCTTGTTGTAATATAGATTTATCCAGTTTCCATTTTGCAATTTTCTAATGTGTTCATATACTTCAGGTACCAACTCTTCACGCCTCAAGTTATGTACCTGAAGCACATCATTATTAACACTTTGTTGCAATGGCAATGAAGTGTAGATTGTATTAATTTTGCCAATAAGTACACTTTGTACAAATATATTTCAATGCTGTCTTGGCCATATTGATCTGCTTCCTCTTCTCTAATAATTTATACTAACCTATTATTTATGATAGCATCAAAACACAATCATGTATGTAAAAGAAGAGTTGCTTTATTCACTTTCAAGTTCTAAATATTTAATCTAACTTGCATTTCTCCATTTGACTGTTCTCTCTGTACTTTATCTCTTCTTTTTTATTTCCATTTGCCTTATAGACCACTCCGGTAGTTTAGTTGCAAGAGTGTCAGTCCTAGATTGGGGGGGGGGGGGGTTTGCTGGTTTTAACCCAGGTCGAGTAATGTACCAAATACATAAAAATGGCAGCTTTTGCGATAGATGCTCAGCAGTAAGAGTTTAATGTTGGCACTTCTTATCCTTGTGTTAGAATAATGTGTCTTGGTAGGAAAGCAGCATGATACACAAGTGCTAGACATCACTATATACTGCCTCGCTGCAGAACGTATAGTGATATGACAGAAAAATCGTTAAAGCTATGATAAATATCCAAATCGCACACATGCACATAACTCAGTTTGCATATCTTCTCGCTCTCCTCTCTCTGCAACACACTTTTTATGAAATTGCACTTGACTTTCTCTTCAAATGATATCCATTAGTGATGCAAGCCAAATTCCAGTACTGAACTAGATATGTAAATAGCTTAGAATATACTAATGTGCCAACATTCTTCATGTCTCGGTGAGGTGGGTGGGGTAGGGGATATAATTCAAACGTCTTAAATCAGTTCAGTACCATTCAAAAATAGTAATTTAGTCTAATATGTAATGATAAGAACCTTGAAATTCCAGTTCATAATTTAAAGAAATTAGTTTCTTAAATATTAACACATTAACCTCTAGTGACGACTTTACGGGGCAGAAGGTAGTAGCCTACTTCCAATGTTTGCAGTGTCAAGGTCATGCATGATACACTAAAATTAGTGGTATTATAGAAAGGTATACAGATGTAGCTCTACAATCATAGCAAATAATATGGACCTTTTAATTGCACTACAAAATACAGTTTTTGGACCCGGTTTGTTTTTCTCGCCCATATTCGCCCATGGTCGGATTCCGAATTTGTGTCCATGTTTTTGACTTTATGGCCACAGATCTACGGCAGACAAATCTGAAGCGCACACAGACCGGTAAACCTGTGCATAAAAATAGGATAAGGTGGGCATTTTGAATAAAGAGTCTTCTCCATACGAAAATTATGGGTCTGTTAAGCCAAAAAAATAAATAATCCGATTTTTCACCTTCTGCCTATGCGCCAGCAAACTAACCAAAGAAGAACATTTTCTTTAGCACAACTAGCCATTTGTCTTATGGAATATTGCTTGGAAGTCGTTTATATTTGGACGTATTCAGAAAAATTCCCAAAATGTGTTTCCAACTCGCATTGCATGCGAAAACAGCAAAAAACTCCAGGGGTTAATATGTTAACTAAAATGCAACCCAAATTGAGTCTCAAAAAATGTTATTAAGACATGCAATAAGGAAGTTATATTTCTTTTCCTTTAAATGCCTAATCAATCAACCTAAACACTTGCAACTTAATCAATGTTTATTATCAATTGTATGACTGTTTACCTGCAAATTACAGACGGCTGATAACTCTTTATTGTTTGAAAGACAAGTAAATTAGAATAAATGTATTTGACTCCTCTTAATTCAACTCGTCAGAGAGAGTTTAAATGCATAACGCAGACTTCATGGTGACTAGATGATTATTTATATGCAAATGAATAAGCCAGTGTTCTGAAAACAATTAGTATTTAGAACAAAATATTTTTCCTAAAGTCTAGCTTTCATTACTGCACATGTTGATATAGTAGCATATCATGGCGTATATAAGTGAATTTAATAACGGTTCCAAAAGCAAGTTAGATGAAGCCGTTAGAAGACAAAATATTTAATGTTCCAGTTCAATGTATTTTAACCCCCTTTCTATCTATAAACTCTCTCATTTCTAAATATTTAAAAACCATACCATATTTATGTATGTATATACAGATGCATATATATGCATTCTAACCCTTCCTTTTCTTCTTACATACATATTTTATCTTCATTTATTATTTACACTTTTTGATAACTTTAATTATGGGCGTATGATTTTAAGGTATAAACAAATAAAAAAATTAAGAAAAAAATAACTGTAAAATTAATGGAACGCAATTTCCTTAACTTCCCGTTTTATGCTGCATAATCTTTAAACTTTTGTAGTGATATATCATCATATAATGAGTCAAGCGCAGATTTCCCAAAGGCAACTTCAGTTCCAGTGAATTTGCATTGGGCAAACTGCCTTATGGCATTTGAGTTGCTTTGGTGTCAAATTACACTTTTAGAAATCACATTTTTTTATTTTATAGGATGAATTGACAATTTTGATATAATTGCTATTATGGATGGTAGTTTTCATTATGTCAGTAAAAGAGGTCGCAAAGTTGCAAAACCGTGCTTGAGATTTAGATTTTTGCAAAGGAACTTAAAACTTATATTTTAATAAGATTTGAACATTTAAGCTCGTGTATCTATTTGTCTATCTGGAGTTTTAATTGCAGATAAATTTGAACCTAAATTTTTAAATATCTTCTCATGTTTTTTTCCAGGATAGGTGCAATAAGAAGTGAAAAAAAAGTTCAGGTCCTCGGGTTGATGGTAGTCTTTGATTGTGTGTAAATTAGTCCTCACCATGGCGTCCTCACAATGATGGCAAAGTCAGAGTAGTCCTCATAACGCATTAAGAAGTATATGGCAAAAATGAAGTGATACAGATATTGCCTATCTTACTTTCTTCTAGAAAGCACCTGAATCTGATGACATTATATAGTACCTCCTTCAAGTCCTCTATTTTATTATATTTTGTTTAAATAAGTCTTCTTAATTTCGTGACTTCCTCCTCTATCATACCTTCTAATAGATCTCTCGCTAATATCAAACTGCTTACAAAGTCCAGGTTACACTGAAATTCTTCATCAAGTCTTTTCTCCACATATTCTGCATCAATAATCCCAAACCAGCTGTCTCGGATTTGGATAAACAGTCGATGGCCATCTTTATGTGTTCAAAATTGAATGGCTCAAATGACGGACGATTGGGTATATATATATATATATATATATATATATATATATATATATATATATATATATATATATATATATATATATATATATTAAGCACAGAAGTGAAGGAAAACATCCCTTACACTCACTTTTCATATTATATACTAATCACAAACCATACCTTGTACTATCCACACACAGGGAAGCAGCCAAACCAAACCATATAATTTACTATCCAATATCACACCATCTACCATGCACACACACGGGAAGCAGTCAAACCAAACCATATAATTTACTATCTAATATCACACCATCTATCATCCACACACACGGGAAACAGCCAGAACAAAACCACATAATTTACTATCCAATATCACACCATTTACCATGCACAAACACAGGGAACCAGCCAAACCAAACCACATAATTTACTATCCAATATCACACCATCTACCATCCAAACAAGAGTTAGTGTTTATAATCACACTACTCATCTCTCATACCCATTGGCAATTTTGAACAGTCTCTTTTCTAGAGCATTGGGTAGCCCTGAGAAGAGCTTTTTAAAAACATTTCCTAAATACACCGGGCTAATGCTTGCATCTCCCAGGTCTAGCCCCGCACACACATCTCCAACTCCAATCATTCTCTCAATTGACTCTTGTGATTGGGAGTGCCTAGGAAGCTTGAGTGGCTTCACTATCCCAATCTTCCGTTTGAGGGATAGTGAAAGCCTGTTCACGTCTTCCTTTATACCGCAACCGTGGATAAAGTTGTGGTTGTGGATGTTGCGACTACGGCTGTGACTGTGGTTGGCGAACTATTCTGGTGGTGAAGGCGTCCTCACATCAGGTTTCACCTGACAGACTTCAACCACCATGAGGTGAGGCAACTTGGTCTTTTCTTTTCCTCCTCTTCTCTCTTTTTTCTCTCCTTCTCTTCTTCTTAAATTCTGACCTGTACTTCTAAGGCCTTCATAGCCAGCTCACCCAAGAGACGTCTAGCATGATCGAGGTGAATATGAAGCTCACTAAGCTTGTTGAGTCTACTCATCTTCTTTGGGTTGATGGGCCTACGATAGGTAGCCAGATTGTCCTATCCTATCCAGTTAAATTAAAGTCGTATTCGCCCATTTGGGCATGTACGACTAGTTTATGCCCCCTTTGGGGCTAATTGATTTATTCGAGGGAGGTGGAAAGGTGCCACACCTCCCTACGCATTAATGCACCATTTGGTGCTAGTTAATTAATCCGATTTCGAGACATTTCTGACTCACGGGATATAATTGATGTTCTAACAAAAGAATGGGAATGGATACACTCATTCGTTGGCAGTGGTGTTACATGTCAAAAAGAGGCAAGGTGGATCGGACTGTCTGGAAAGAGAGTGATTGCGTCAATAGCATCGTCTGACGTATTTAAATTTTGAATTAATCATATGATCATTTGTGACGTTTAAAGAGTAATAGAGGTAGATGGCATAGTTAGTATAGTTTTATATGAGGGCCCTGATGACTGGGATTAAGCCACCTTATAATTGATATTTTGGTTTCCTATTTGTCTTAACTATTTAGTTACCGCATTGTGCAGTTGGCCCTGATGACCCTGGGAATTAAGCCACCTTATAAATCTAATTTTGGGGTTCTATTTAAACCTACTATTCTAATTTTTAGTTACCGCATTGTGCAGTTGGTTCTGATAGCTCTGGGATTAAGCCACCTTATAGATCTAATTTTGGGGTTTTATATAAATCTAAGGAACATTTATGTCACTCTAGTGCGAAATTAAAACTGGTTAATCAGCATGGTTATTTCTTTTGAATGAGAATCACACGGACATAAACCGGGCTGTTTATTTGTGTGGACTCAACCCAGGTATCTCTAGTATGATTCCTAGAGCCTGTTTGCAGAAATATGTGCTGATTGAACCATTACAGGCCCGTAGGTTTAATATAAGTTATAACTATATGTAATTTATACTCTGCTATTGAGATGAAGAAAAGAGAAGTAAGTATGAAGAGAGTATATTAATTATGTTTTTAGAATAGAGAATTAATATTAAAAACATTAATGCAAGAGACAGATTCCACAATGATGTTACAGTCCACAACTGGTGTCTTACAACGAGCCATTTGGCTATCCAGTGTATTATGCAACACCATCATGTAGTCCCACTCTTATTGATATATTATGTTAGATATTAAATTTTTCCTATTTTGTTGATTTTGTTAATAAATATTAATATAGTTTCGTCAGTCAGGTTTGGGATGGGGTTGGTTTCTCATAGAAATTGTGGATATGTAGTTGGTGATCCAATTTTCTTGAGAGAACATTTTAGTTTGTTCCGTTGTTCTTTGTATTTGCGGCATATGTTGAATACGTGTTGAAGATTCTCATCACATATACAGTTTGGGCATTTCGAGCCGTTGGTCTTCATGGCTGATATGTATTTTCCAATACTGACTGCAAGCAGTGTTTTCCCAGTTCGGATTCGGTTAATAATTCTTTGATGGTGTATGTTATTGATGATGGGTCCTTTTGTTTTATGACTCAGTTTTTTGGGATTGCGTACAGCGTACGACCCCTAGGGCATATATCCCATTCTTTTTGTCATTTGTTGGTTATCTGCTTGGATATAATGCTGTAAAGTTCAGGGACACTGTAATCGATTTTTATAATTTCATGCTCTGTGAGTTTATTTTTGGCTGCTAGGTCTGCTTGTTCGTTTCCTGGGATGTTGATATGTGATGGAATCCACAAAATTTCAATGTTTGGATTTAGGTTGGTCATGTTGTTAATTAATATAAGCACATCTTTAAGGAGGTTTTCCCGTCCGTTTGAATGTTGTGATTCCAATGTCCTTAGTACACTGAGAGAGTCGCTTATATTCAATGTATTTTTGTGTTGTTGTTCCTGTGTAATTTTTAGTGCTTCAGAGATTGCCAAGAATTCAGCTGTATAGATTGAACAATGATTGGGTAGTCTATTTCCTAGTTGTAGGTGAGATTCCGGGATGATTAAAGCTGCGGCTGTTCTATCTGGGTTTTGCGTTTTTGATCCGTCTGTATATATTTTGACGTAGTCTTTGCATGTGCTGTCTAAAAACATCAATATACGGGATCTAATTTCGAGGGGATTAACTTCTTTTGATCCAAATGATGTTACTGTTGTATTGACGTTGGGTTGTTTAATCGTCCCTGGGGTGGGGTTAGGTTTGTTCTGCTTGTAGTTTTTATATTTATAGGTCTTTACATGGTGTATGGATCAATTTTCCGGATGGTGGGTTTGGTACTAATTTCCTGTTAAAAGCGGTATAACATTTGTTTATAATTTCTCGTGTTGGATGTTCTGTATTGTGTATGGAGATTCTGGCTGCATATCTGAGTAATAGTTCTTCTCTTCTTATTGATAGTGGCATTTCTCCGGTGAGTATTAATAGTTCTTCCTTAGATGTTTTTTAATGTGCCTGTCCAGATGCGAAGCGCTTGAGTTTGTATGTTGTCCAAGCGCTTACGCAAAGTGGCTTTTGCAGAGGCATACACTTAGCATCCATAGTCAATTTTAGATCTAATTAAGGATCTATAAAGCGTTGTTAAGGTATTTTGATCTGCTCCCCATTGTAAGCCTTTGAGATGTCTCAATAGGTTCAGATCTCTGTTGCGTTTTTGTATTAAATCAGTGATGTGGTATCTCCATGTAAGGTGTTGGTCATAATACATACCAAGGAATTTTGCTGTCGTTTTGAATCTGATTAATTCTCCTTGTATGTATAGTAATGGTGGTTTTATCGCGTGTTTTTGTGGTGGAAATATAATTAATAGCCAGATTGATGAGTGTTTCTCCATATTTGAAACAAGCGCGGACGTGAAGGAAAACACCACTATCATCACCAAAACACGCGGACTTAAAAGAAACACTCGCTCACATTTTTACTTTACTCATATGAATTATAAATTTAACAAGTTAGTTGAAAAATACGTTGTGCTTATTGACGCACATCAAACAAAATTAAAAAGAGACTGTGATTATAGACTCACTTCTATTTGTTTCAAACTTCCTTACATACCATTAGCAAATTGAATTATTAATTCTTGTCGAGAATATTGGATAGCCCTTTAAAGGGCTGTTTTTGTGTGCACGAGGAGGGATGACAATCTTTTATCGTCTAAGATTGCGTCCTCGTCTGGCAACAGGATAGGGTCTGCTTCTTCGGAAAGAGAAAGACAAGTCTTTCGTGTCGACACGACAGCCGACGAAATTTCTGTCTGGTTCCTGCTGTTGTTGTTGCTGATGCTGCTGCTGTTCTCTCTGCTGCTTCTGAAGTCTATACTTCTCAGTTCATTCTTCTTTGTCTTTTTAAATTTCCTCTCTGAAGAGTTCTTCTATGCAGGACTTCTGTTACTTGCAGCATTCTAACATTCTCTATCTCTTCAGGCTTTGGCATCAGAATGTGTCTGATACGATGCAGAGTGACGTAAGCTTCGTTCTGCTAGGTTAGGTTTGAGCACATCTTCGTAAGAGGATGAGTCAAACAATGGATGGTCAGACTGATGATGATGATTTCGGTTTTAAGTGAAACCGGCCACGAAGGGTCATTTGTTCACTATTTTACACTAACAGTTAATATGGTAGTGATTTGTTTTTTTCCCGTGAGGAAGGAATGGTGTCACATCCCCTCGTGCGTTTATGCATACATAGTATGCTATTTAATTGTTTTGGTCGTCATGTCGCGCCCCTATGAGGGGCTGTCGACATGAATGAAAGACCAAGGTGAGTGGGAATAGTACAGCCTCGCACTCAACCCAATCAACCAATCAGAACATGCAGAGCTAGAAGTGCTATGGCACCAAATGGTGATTAGTGAAAAATGGTTTCCACTTCTAGTCATGTGTTGGTGTTGGAGTCCGGCAGAGGAAAAAGATATGTGAACTGGCAGTTTGATGTCGTTCGTCTTCCACGCCCTAGCCATTTCAAATCGAGTCCATTTGTTGCTAGTGCACACCCTATATCGATATTGTGTAAGCCACCTGTGCAATTGAATCAATCTTCCAATTTATATTTTTCCTAACGTCCTAACATTTCAATTCTATCTAGTACAGAGTGTACATTTGGTGCTATCCTTAACAATTTTGTAAACTAGGTATGTCAAGTGACATGTGAAGGTTGGTCAATGTCAGGTTTTGTGGATTGTTAATTTTGATGGTGGAGAGCCAAAAATGTTCAAGTTTAATTTTTGAAGAACGAGATTGTCGAATAGAGTTTCCGAGCCAAAATAAAACTCTGTAAGTATAAATGGTAATAGCCCTTTTTTGATGGAGGGTTACAGGGTGTAACCGATCTTCCCTCATTCCGAGCGGTGAGTCCCGGTGTCTTTCTTGGGTGTCTTGCTTACTGTTGATCTTCCATCTTGATGTTCGCCTCCTCTCATCGTATCATTTCCGATTTTTCTCTAACAATTTGGGAAACATTGTGCTGTTAACATAGTGTATATAACCTCATATGACAGCCTATTTTCGCGTTGGTAGTTATTCAACGTAAAAAAAATTAAATTAATTAATGCTATTGTGAAAGAAATTTATTGCAGCAGTGTGCTGCCGGGCTAGATGGTCTGGTATTGACCACCAATATCCATGTTTTGGGCCTTAGTTCTTATAGCATAGTTCATCATGAAGCCTTGTTCTGCACTGCCTAATAGTTTGGCTTTGACTACCTTATGGTAATATTAATTTGATGATCTGACATAGAGTAAAATAAATTTATATTGCAACATTGTGTCGCTGGGCCTCAACTATAATTGTGGTGTGCACTACAATTTCTTCATGCTGCTAAATAATTAACACGTGCTTTGAATTGTCCTTCACAATTTTCCAAATTGACACCATTCCATTCATGCAGACAAGTCAAACTATGCATGATGAAAACCTCGCTGGACCATATATGATCATAAAGATGCATGTAGACGATCTTTTCCTTCTTTCTTAATGTACTCTGTATAACTCAATTCTCATCTGGCAAGTCGCTAACAGTTCAATGACAAACATAATACAGGATCCGTCCTGTACCCCCACGAGGTTAGAGAATGCGTTCTTCAAATTAAACACGTCCTCTTAAGAACCTCAAAACTAAGTCAACCATGACTTCAACGCCCAACTGGCGCAACCATATTGTCAAACAGAACGCTAGACTTGACACTGCCTTTTCAATCATCTTTTCACCATTGAACCGTACCCTACAGCAACACAAAAATAAAAAAAGAAGCAAAACACAGTCCAACAACGTCCAGACAACCATACATAATACCCTTTTTCTCCTTAAATTTGTTTCACTCCAAGCACAACCCAAACCACTAGACCTAATTTACCACCTGGTTCCATGCAGCAACCAACTTATAACACCACATGATTACAAATTTATCCAACTAATACATACAACAATAAAACACGAAGCAAGACCGACATCTGTCGTCACAGAATTTGAAAAGATAAAACAAAAAATCACACCAATAATCACACTATTTACATAGCCTTTGGGCGCATTCTGATTTCATTGTAACTGCGCGGCTTTTGAAAGTCACCCGTTGACAATATGTCTCAACCCATCCATGTAATAATTACGGGGAAAAATTATTACCCACCCATATAAAACTTTTATTTGCCGCTTCTACCGGTGTATGACGCTTATATCAAATTTATGTATGTTGTTCTTATTGTTCTTATTGCTGTTGTTGTTATCGCTGATGTTTTAAAATCCAAAATCCTCAATTAAGCACAACGCGGGTGGGGGTGTTGTTGTTGTCAAACCCATTCATTAGCGGTTCCTATCAGTTCGTACAAGAAAAAAACAATTACAGCCATTTTCATCATTCCAGCATGTTACAATTTCGTGGCCAATGATTGTAGACCACATTTTAGCAATTCCAGCCTATTAAAAGAACAAAAAGTATCACTTGGCCCTGTTTTCACCCCCACGTGTCGAGAAGGAATGGAAAATGCGTGCAATTAAATGAATTTATCACACATGGTAATCTTGCAACCAATACTCGAGATATCGTATCCTGAATTATTTCCTTCGCGTATTGATATCCAAATATCCGCACAGCACTAGTTCGATTAAATCGTTCAACGATTGCATGATCACGATGAATTGCGGTATGAACTCGTTTGATATTGACATGTATTTTTCATTGTTTTAAAGATAATACAACTTTTGTTGTATTTGTTGATAACGGATCTGCTTCTTTTTATCTAATAGCAACGTCAACGATAGGCAATGCGGATTTGTACGTTATTTGACGTCTACACATTTATATGGTATCATGTGGTAAAAATAAAATATCAGCTTGTTTAACTTCATTAGGAACTCTAACATCGAAATGTAGGTTTTAAGCTAAATTTGCCGTATTGCCTGTCGTGCTAACCAAGCTAACCTTTTATCGTGGATCGCACCAACAATTTTGCTGATGATTCTTTGAAAGATGTATTTGTTATGGAATTTATCGCGTGAATTAAGTTGACATCTGCAATATGTATATGCTGCAGATTGTTCATTTAAAAAGTTACATCGTGAGCATGATATGCTCTTATCAATTTCAATTATTGGATACTCACCGGGTCTTCGTTGATTCTGATTATCAATTTGGATATCAAGTCTGGTTCCAGGACAACATTAACTATATCAAGGGTATTTAGCCCATGTAATTCCAGCTAATATTTCTAATTTTGCTGCAACATCATCACCTTTTTTTTATGTTACTTGAATTATCAAGGGTAACACATTTAAATTTCTATGTACCAATCTTCACACTTACCCATAAGTGCTGGACTGTTATTTTTTTGTTGCAATAGTTGTTAGTATATATTAATGGATACCCACCCTACATTTAGCACATTATAGATCAATATTATTTATTAGATTTATATAATATGGTTGTATTTGATTTTTCAGCGACCATAAAACAATAACCGGTTAAACATCATTCAGCGCTACCAAATTATATCAGAATGAGTATCATATGTCCATTTGGAAGAGTTAAAACGTAATGTAATAATGAGTTGATTGAAATGTGATAAACTGTATTTAGTTTCTCCATATGTGGCTGATCATAGATGGTACGATGAGTATAAAGACTTTATTGAAAATGTGAAGACGACAAATGAAGACCGTGATGATATCAATAATGTGTTTACTGATATTGATGAAATACCGTCCATGTATGACCTTGATGAATTTATTAATAATTTAGCTGTGTACGATAATGTAATGCTGTGTAAACAATCAAATCCGGCAAGAATATTTATAGGGGCAGACAAAATGCTGTGATTTATGCTACTCAGCGGTAGACACAAATACCAAACGTGATCAGGGATAACTGTAATATTTAGCTGTATTTAATGGACTTAATACACATACTCTACGTAATATTCATCAAACTTGGTGGACTGGAGATATGGATATGATTACGTTTATACATTTATTTAGTCAGGCTCATTCAACCCCAAACGGATTGATAACTATAATTGTACATGATCCTAGATCACGATACCGAGTCGATCATGATATAATTTGTCATAGCAACAGAAAGAGCGTGACCTCGATAAGGTATCAATGGGTAAAGATCGCGCGCATAATAATGAAACAAATACATAATGACGAAAAAAAACAGTAACAACATTTACTAACCCAATACCGATTCTCTCATTTAGTTAGAGGCTTCTATTTAGTGTTATTGACATTATTTTTTTT
Organism: Unio delphinus; assembly: GCA_029339505.1. Taxonomy (NCBI): domain Eukaryota; kingdom Metazoa; phylum Mollusca; class Bivalvia; order Unionida; family Unionidae; genus Unio; species Unio delphinus. The sequence continues at coordinate 2,024,142 of JAQISU010000259.1, forward strand.
TTCGTTTCTGTAAGAAGATATAGTTTAGCAAATGTACGCTTCTTTTATGAGGTCCCTTCATCCTCTCTGCTTCTAGAGACTATATTTTTAATGAACATGTTTGTTAAATTTGAGTGCATACTTCAGATCAAGAACAGACAACAAGTATATTAAATATAATTTTGTTTCATCATATAATTGGAAATTAACAATTTAAAGGTGATTTAGATGTCATTACTTGACCCAAAATATGTATTAAAAGTTATTGACAGTGAAATAAATAGTCGTTTGCGTGAATTGGAGGATCATAAAATGAAGACACAGATGAAGATAACTTCGTTCGAGTAATTATCCAGTCTTACAAACGAGGAGGCAAGCATTTTTTTATGGTGAGTGTTCAGCAGGTAAATGCCATACTTTTCTTAAAACAGTAAGTTTATTGTCTTGTATGGTAATTGATTGCAATTATCAAGCACTAGAAAACCTTTATATGGCTTAAGTTGGCGGCTTGGTTTAAAAGTTATCTGACACGTACATTAAAAGTGAGATAAAAGTGAGTTATATATAACCACATTCTAAACAACATCATCAACGACAGTGTTGCAATATCAATACATATGAATATAAACAAGGTTTGGTCTCGATAATACTGATGAATGATGTATCAAAATCTTCATTTACAAGAAAATGTTATATTTTATCTTCACTATATTTTTCAAACTTTGATGCAGAATGTGTTTTCTATACTTTTAGAAAATAAAGGAACTACAAAAGGAGAATGAATCAGTGTAAGTGCTCTGTTTTCAATTTCCCTTGCACATGTTTCTTGTTCCCGTCAAACGTTTTTTGGAAATGAATGTTCTTTTAATTATCAATACATGTAATAAACACCATTCAAAATATATACTTCCAGCAATAAGATCACGACTCACCATATAAATCATCATTGGAGTTACGAGACTCAGGTCTCACTCTTCAGGATGTTATGGTACTGTTTTGCTGTGTATCTGAATTAATTCATTGTCGGTGATTTCAATTGAAATGTGCCAACACAACATTACAAATAGTCCTATAGTTGTCTGAATTGTATAGAAACACAAATAATACAAACGTTTGTGTTCAAGGACAGGAATAGTTTATTAAAGAAAATATTACATATTCAAAGATTCTTAAAAATACTTTAATGTCTACCGTATGTTTTGTTTGTTACGTATTTTGCATTTAGGTCAGAGCTTCATGAGTGTCCCTGGAGTTCAAAAACCCTATTACAACCTATTTGTGTACATTGATTGATGATTCCAGTTGCAGTATTTATAACGGGAGACCGGTCAATTACGCAGTAGAACACACGAAAAGGAACTATTCCATAGTGGGCAGGTGCCCTTTTTTGTTGGCATGGTGGTTATGGTAATGCAGACTTACAGGCAACATATGGCTTAAAGCCATGCCTTTACCGGGCTAGCATGGCACAACAAAAATATTGCCCTGTCTTGTATGGCTGAGTAGTATAGTTTTGCGGAGTGAAATGCTGACAGTTCATTACGGAAAGTTGATGAAGAGAAACCATGCAGTTTATGTGGTTAATATACAATCGGAACGTTTTGAGATCCGTGGTTTTGTATTAGTTAAAGTAAACTATTTATGGAATTAACACATTTGACTGTCCAGTTTACTGCAAATGTTATACTGAGTTTTTTGGAATTAGGGGAAAGACAGTGGAATCTAGCCAGGGTCTGACCTCGCTTGGTTATTTCACTCTTGTTTTGTTTGCACCACCATACATAAAATACCAATTGAGTACGTGTACTGCAAACTACAGAATAAAAGTTGAGGCTTTCATCGTTCAGTTAAATTCCTGTGTCACCGTGAAGCTGAGTACAGAGTAAATGCAAACAGATAAGAAATGTGGTTTCTAATTTAGTGTGTGTGCATGCATGTGTGCGTGTTCTTAAAAGATGGACCAAATTATGCCAATAAATGATAGAAGTTTGAGAAGGTAGCAGAGGTAGTTAGCCAAGGATGCTGACAGTTAGAGCATGTGCAATTTATGGGTTAGTATCAATAATTGCTCAAGATATTTAGTCATGAGGTTTGCTATGCACAATGAGAAATTCTATAGTAAACGTCGTATGGTTCATGTATGCGCATTTACGCATCTTCAAAAACGAACACTAATAATTTGGTAAACCAAAGTCAATCAATTCCTGATTACGTACTTGGGAGGGGCGTTGTCTGATCATTATTAACTGACACCCAATCGAAATTGAGCAAAGCGTGACAAACATTATAATCTCAAGTTTAAATATGTTATCTGGAGAACTAAAGAAGTCAGTGTTCTACAACAATTTTGAGGTACGTAAGTCACATAAGCTACTCCCACGCCTTTAGTTATTTGCGGAAAAAATGTATATTCTGGGAATTACAAGGAGCATTGGTACAGGCTAGTTATTTTTATTTTTTTTGCTCAATTGTTGTACAATATTACTGCAAGGTAAGTGTACTTTAATTATTGCAGTATATATGTATACTATAGTACGTAGAAATACTATTTGTACTTTGATTAATTTGTAATATTTGATATACATTCATATTTTGTGATATGAGCAATGTGATGTAAGGAATTAATATTGCAATTCGCTACTGGGTTATTTACTAGTAACCTAATGCATTTGTTCATTATGATATTATAGATATGCAATTGAATTACAATCCTTGTATCATGGTTGCAGTGTGCAACATTAGTTATAGGGAGTTTGACTATTGTGTGTATATTTTGTAGGAATATCATGTTTAACGATATATCCGCGCATGGATGTGTGCATATCTGTATACACTTGTAGAAGTGCAATGTACAGCAATTCGTCTGATTAATTAGTATAATTAATTATACTGGTTAATTCACTCTGGTATACGTACAAGGACATCAAATATGCCACAATATATATATATATATATATATATATATATATATATATATATATATATATATATATATATATATATATACCGTGCACACTTAGCAGGGAGAATGTGTATTTCCATGGGCACAAATGCGTGACCAAAACCGGTTGTGGCCTATTTGATGTCCTTGTATGTATACCAGAGTGAATTAACCAGTGCAGTGGTCAGAGTCTCTGGGAGACAAAAGAGAAAGTAGAACGGAGGGAGAACTTCAAAGGAAGAACAGACGGATACAAAAGAAATGAGAGGGAAGATTTATACAGATGATTAGGAAATCATGACTGGAGGAAAATTTCACACACTAATTAAAAGGATGCAATAGGCCGTCACTTGGTCGAGTGATAGGGTTTTAGTTGAATTGTATTTGCGAGGTGACTGTTATTGAATTACATTGAATTGTTGTTATTTGTAGTTCACATTTTGTGTATTAATTTAACTGTCGACACCGCTGAATGGGGGATCGTAGCTTTGCATCTCTCTATCATTACTTATTCTACTTAAAAAATGAGGCAGGGTGGGTCGTCTGAATTTAAATAAACTGGAAGCACCACACCCCAAACTGATTAACAACCAGACATTCATAATGACTTGCATGATTTTTACTATGCAAATAGTAACATAATACTAGGTTTCCGATTGCCACGGCTAAGCCAGTATTTCCATTATATAAAGTACTTGTTAAGCCCTGATTTATAAGAACACAAGGACTGATCGGAAATATCGCTTAATTTCGTTTGATCATCTGACACATTTTTATTCGTTAATTTCACAATGGAAATAGTGTCATGGTTCCTTGAAATATTACGTTAAACTGTAAGGTACTGGACTTTTCAATTTAATCATTTGTACGCTTCACCGCAGTTAACTATCAAAAATATTGTAATACATGTACTGTTGTCAATGGCATCCAAAATATTATGACCCAGATATCTGCGATTTCATGTGGTTTATATGTCTAACTTTCATGATAGACATAATAACCGGATTAAATTTCCTCCCTCAAGGGAAATGTGCTCTATTTTGTCGACCACTCAATTATTGTTTCAGATAATATATTTAGTCCATTTATAACTGATTTATGTTGTGGTCTTCAACATGAAGCACTTATCACTTATATTTGTCATAAAGACATGGATTATTTAACACAGGACTTTGTAGGGTGTCTAAATGGCATAAAACAAAACTACTGATCATCAGTCAGCAAGCTATTATGGTCACCATAGCAACCATTTTTAAATTGTGTTTTCTCTTCTATTCCTGAACAGATGGTCGTATAGGCATTGTACTGATAGATATTTAGTTGGTCATACAAGGAACTGGCGCCTATCTTGCATGCACTATATGACAACTAGAAGAATAAAACAAGGGTCTGTGATTTTTGGAAATTATTTTTAAACATAACAGCGTCAGTTTCTTTAAAATATTGACATTAATACATGCAATTGAAGTAAACAAAACCCCCACATACTCCTTCTTTCATTATATATATAGTATTTACAAGACAATCATCCATTATATTTATGTATTTGTGTTTACTCTCCATAAATCTTCCTTGAAAAGTATTTATTTTGACTGCTGCTTATGTATACTTAATTTAGCACAGAAGACTACATACAAGAAGAAATTAAAGGGACTGGATCTGACTCATCATTGCCCATTGAACAATTTATGAATGAGGTTATTGCCAATGCAACACGGGATATCTGTACATCGAAGAAACGACCTCATGGTCCTGGTTAGTAGTATATATTATAATGCAATGAACATTGATAATATAACATGCTTACAGAGAGATGTAATGATGACTTAGATGTATAGTAAATGTTGTCAAATGTGCAGCATTTTACATTTTTACAAATTTAAGCCACATAAGCAAAATGTACATTACATGTCTTCATATATATATATATATATATATATATATATATATATATATATATATATATATATATATATATATATATATATATATATATATATATCCTTCCTTTTGCTAGGGTAATTAAGAATCCATGTCAGCGATGTTTGGCATTAAAATATTATTACTAGAATTATATCATGCAGCCGAGCGAAGCAATTAAAACTTTTCAATTAAAGTATTTTTTTTAAAGAAATACAGAGAAAAGCTTCTTGTTTTACAAAAGTTAATAACATTCTTACATAAATTCGGAAAAAATTTAATGACATCAACTTGATTTATCAAAACACACACCTTTTGTCGAGCCATTCTTAGTGTAGGTGGGGACATGTCAGTCACGATTTTCAGCGATGGCGGCAGCAACATTTTAGGCTTTTGGTTACAGTATTTCGTACACAAATAACTCCTTAACATCTTGCTGGATTTTCCGTACTTACATAATTATTGCTCAAAGGAAATTGCTTTGTCTCATTTATGTCGGGAGAAAGTTCACATTTGAGGTCGATTTGATTTAACTTTTCTGTTGAATATGTTTCTCATCATACATGACAAATCATTGTTGAAACATTTAATTTTATGACACTTCTCTACCTACTTGGTTTCAATCATTATCAAGCTAAGAGAATGTTCACTAGTTTATGTTTATCTTGGTGTCAAGATCAAATGTAGATATAATTTGTTTTCATACTTTACATTTAATCATATTACCTAAATAATTATGTGGATAGTGTTTATAAATCCTTATCCTAAATATATATCCAGCTACGAAATGTATTTCTGAAATTGGTTTGGTTAAGCTTTTCATCACGAGGTGATGATTACACATTTGACTGCAATGCTTTGATTTTGGATTCAACCTGCCAGACTTGGGTTGCTTCTTTATCTCTAATCACAAGGGCCTTTTAAATATTTGATATAGATTTATCTTTTATCTTTCAGGCGACCGTCTTTTATTTATAATGTAGAAGTTTTTATCGTCCTAAAGCTTCTGCAATTGCTATAGATTTTTTTTGCTTTGAACTTTGATTGTAATTCTTACTATAAAGCCTTAATTGAGATGGCATACAATTAAGCCCTATCGATACATATGCACGTTAAACTTATGGAGGAATTTGTTTTATACAATTTAAATCAAAATCAGAAATTCAATATAGCCTTATACTATCACGAGCTCTGTCTTGTTGGATAATGAGCAAGGTCTTTGTTTATAAATGTAGCATGTTATGTAGTGGTTGTTCTTGTGTCAATGACCGTGTTTACATTTTAGGCACTAAGTTCCTTTTAAAACGTCTATATGCATCATCAAAAAAACATATTTAAATAAAAATAAAAGATTGGTACTGTTAACTTTACATTAAATCTAGCGACGTTCAGGCTTACTGAATATTGTGCGCTAATTACCAGAGAGACATATACTGCATTAGTTTCGTTGACTCGTAGACATGTTGTACTGATATTGATTAACGTCGGCACATTACGTAAGTACATAGTTGGTAATCGTTATTATAACTAAACTTTTCAGCTAAACTAAAATGAAGATTTGTTGAAATCCTTCTCGAAAACAATGCTGTATTTATTTCACAAGTAGCGTACAGAGTAAAGATGTGTTCTCAACTGTTGAAAATAAATTCTAGAGGTGAATAATTAGATGGACATGAGGAATTCAAACCAAACTAAATGCTTGCAGCATTGGAGGCTGATACTATTTCCAGACACTCAGGTAGTGGATGAATTTCTTTCTGCAATATATAATCACTTTTTCAAAACTTATACGGAAATAACCATGTCCTGACTTAACGCCTAATATATAATTCACCCGAAAAGAAAAAGCGCATTCCCAGATAAAACTCTTAGGCACCCGACACAGGCTGACCTGGTCGAATATTGAACAAGTAACCCTTACATATTGTTCAACAACGGAGACACTGAGCTCCAGCAGAATCTTTGTACCTGACTGACTGCTACCTATGTGCATTTTCACACAGTAATTATGCCAGTTATTATTCTATATGACATTATGTTGATGGTTTATTAAATGAATTTGATTATTAGTATTCAATTTCATGGCCTAGGAAAGTAATAGGCCTTGAATTTCTAGAGCCATTCTCCTTCTGTTGCACATTATAAAACCGTGTTGTATTATTGGATTGTGTTAACCCAAGCGGGTATTTTGATTGATTTTGTTGAAAAATTAAATTGTTATCAAACGCCCTTACCGTTAGGAAGAGTTATAACCCTTGATTATCAGACCAGCACACTATAATGTCTGCACAGAAACTCCCTTTCAACATTTTCCTTTCAATCAAATGTTTTGTTTTCTTTTTTCTGTTTAATACTGACGCGGTAATGGATGAGCTCGATTTGTATATTTCTAGATCAATTATCAGAGACAAACCGTCTCATTCGTGCATGTTTTTGTGCACACAATGTCTTCTTTACTTATCATTAGCTTTATGCCAATTTTGGTACTCATTTGATATTGATAAACCATCCTCTAATATTGACCGAGGAAACTAGACATCTCAGAAAAAAACAGATCTTGAAAGGGTTATTGCTTATTCTTATTATTAGAAACGAGTTGAAAATCTGGTGGAAAAATTAGAACAAGTACCTTACCACTGTGATATATAAATTATTTATTTTCAAGTCTGTTTTACACAATTGAATATAATACTTATTTCATTGTATATGAACTGTAGATATTTTTCTCCAGGCTCAACCCATGGCGGATACGGATATATGTTCACAACATGCGAGTTTGGCAATAAAAGTTACGAATGTCCAGAAGGAAGGGACAATGTCTGCAGACGTCGTGTGGGTGGCAATGGATCAGGTGAATCATTATGAAATTTCATACTCCTGCGATCCAAGAGAAATAATTTTGCAGCAGAACATCATGAAAAATAAATGCAAACTGACAAGCCTGAAATGGGATTGTGAGTACACAATTACAGTGACAGCATATATGATGGATGGGAAGACCAGATTTGATTCAATAGTTTTCAAGAAAGATCCCAAAATTAAAAGTTAATAATAATAATAATAATAATAATAATAATCTATCTTTATAGAAAAAAGATATTGGCCCCATTTACATGCATGCGTTACAGATATGGTCAAACCAAAAGCAATAATAATTCAAAGATTAACACACTATCAAACTTTTAGCACTATTTGAAGGTAAGCAGCAAAACTCTGTAAGAAATTGTCCTTATAATTGATTATTTTTCAATAAAGTTATAAAATCTTATGTTATTTGCATTTTAATGAAGATATGAAATTGTACAGTTCTTTCTCAAAATATGATGCATGGGTCATTTAACTTATCTGCTATATTTGCACAACAATTGCACATTTTTTCACTTTAGAGGATATGTGTATACATACAAATATTTGTACCTACGTGAAAGGTTCCATTTCTGAACATGAATAACGAGCTGTATTCTAAAGACTACATAAGTTGTTTCTGATTGTTACGTGCTTAGGCTCGAATAGGCAGCAACACAGAAAGAGTGAAAACTAACAAGCTTGTATAAATTGAACAATGAATTTATTAAGTACGATTATTTTCATAAAATAAATAAACTTACAGTTTTAGAGAATCAAATCCAACATTAATTCAATATAGAATTCACAAAAATAATCCACTAATGGAATTGCAAGAGTCCTGATAAATAAATGTTCTAATAGTTCCAGGTTCGAATCTTGATGATGTAATCCAAAAGTGCTGACAATGTCACGTGATGCAGTTCTTGTTTAATTATCATCCAAATGAATTATGAGCACATGTTTTCTCCTCCAAATAGATAATCAATCCTCTTTCTTCAATGAATTGACACAAAGTCCAGAACAAAATAATTACAATTAAACTCAAACAGAAAATACACAACTAATATCTTAAAGCCCAAAATTCTACTGAATTGTTCTATCCAAAACAAGTCTATATAACTGATTTTCTTAAGTAAACAAGTGATCACGTGATTTTCTAGAAATTCATGGAAGGTCACTACCTTCAACAAGTCACGTATTCTTGATATTTTCTACACCCCAAGAACTAAAAATAAAAGTTATCCTTTAAATTAACCAATAGTTTTAAAGACCTGTTCATCATTCTGAAGCAAGGTCAGATAAAGAGGTAACCATGCCAAGGTTAAAAACTGGTTTACAGTTAGAGTGGTCAGCCTGAACTTTCTAGAAAAAAATCTGCCAATTAATGAATATTAAACCCTAAATGACAAATTTGGATTTACTAATTAAAAATAAATAAAATTAAATTCAATAGCCGTAACACTGATCTTATTATAAAATCCTAATTGACACCAACATTTGCGTAATGTCTTGGTGCAAAGTACCTTTACAGCATTGTCTAAATATAATGACCAAGTTTCTCAACACCACCCCTTGATTACGCAAATTTCTCCTACTTTGTGCGAAAACAGTAAGAATTTGCGTACATCTTACCACTTGCATAAGGCATTCTACTCAAATCATTATCGAGTATAATAATAATAATAATAATAGTAATAATAATAATAATAATAATAATAATAGTAATAATAATAATAATAATAACAATAATAATAATAATGATAATACTTTGCTCTATCAACCTTTAAGAAATGTTGCAATGGTAACAACTTATGGATCCATTGCATAAATACAGGTAGCTGTTTGTGCGTGTTACAGTAGCAATGATCAAGCTATTTATAATGGATTCGTGATATACCATTTGAAATTATACGACTATGAATACTTTTATACGAGTCTAAATTTATTGTAAAAGCATCACGCATTTAGTGCTCTCTCCTCTCTCTCTCTCTCTCTCTCTCTCTCTCTCTCTCTCTCTCTCTCTCTCTCTCTCTCTCTCTCCGAATTACAAAAGTGTAATAATGTTACATAAATTTTAACTTAACACATGAAGTCTTACTAATGTATGTTGGTATGTTTATATTCCTTTAAATTCGGTACCAAAACCTTTCACGACAGACAAATACATCTGTAATAGGCATGTTTTTTCTCCAGAACAGCCACCAATATTAATAAAAGCAATTTTCCAATATATACTACCTTTTCAGATATAAATACAAGCCACTATTGCATTCACTCTCCCTGAGTTTTGCTTATTTTGTATCGCAAGTCATTTTTTATTCATATTATTATTGCTTGTTTAACAGCTGTTGACGGTATTTTTCTCTACCTATATTTTTTTGTAGAACTGATTTATAGTTGTGTCAAAACAACCATCAATTACTACTCATTTCTCCGTAATTGTCTCATAAGTTTACAAATAGGAGTCGAAATGGATGCCAAACATAAAACATTTATTTGTGATTTCTGTCTTCAACTGATGCACACCTTACAAATATATTGCATCTCTGCAAATTGCTGTTGTAAATTTTAAATTGCATTGGAATATTATCTGGAAATAGCCACATTATAAATAGCAAATTACAGGAGAGAGTAAATTTGGTTTACTTTGTTTAGATACAAGCCCAGGGATACGAGATATATTGCCTAAGCATATAAATATGGCAATTAAAGTGACCAATGATCAGAAAGATGGGACAATGTCTGCAGATTTAGAATGGTGGCCAATACAGCCGGCTGGTCATTATGAAGTTCCCTACCATTGCAACCCGGAAGAAACAGTTGTATTGAAAACAACATCAGGAGCCAGGTGCAGACTGACCCACCTCCGATGGCATTGAACATATACTATTAAAGTGACTGCACAGCTGCAAGGTGGAATGACACTCTTCGACACACACGTTTTCATCACAGATCCTGAAGTGAAATTAAGTATGTTAGATGGTATCCTGAAGAAACATATTTTAATGATTCATAGACTATATACCTATGGCAATATCAGAAACGTTGCATGAGATGCACCATCACATACTGTAATTTAACGCTAATCCAGATTATAATCTCTGCTTTGGGAGGTACGATCATAACTCATCGGTGATTCACTTAGGTTTCCCTGTGCGATTCCTCTCAATCACATATTTGGGTTGTGCAAGGATTTTCTCATCATTATATTTGGATCTGGAAACATAGTCATCGTATGCCTCGAACTAATGCCAACGATGCAATGTAGTGTGCATGAAGTTCTTTGGCTACTGTTGGTTAAGATACATCAATATTATGGATGTATGTTATCCCTTGTATTAGCTACTTAATCACGACTATTTTTTATGCAATTTAGATTCGCTGTAATGTGTTTATCACACACAAGACAAATGTACACCCACCAGTTGCTATTTTGGGACTGTTAAGACGGTAAGTAAGTCTCCACCATGGTCTCTCTGCATTTAAACATTGGCGTTTTAGCTTACGGAGTGAACTAATAACCAAGATTATTACTAAAGGGTATTTATCCACGTAGAAGTGACTCAAGATTTTTGCGGTTAACTGTCGCCATGGTGAAAATTTGCTTAACTGTGCAGCTTACACTCCACATATTGCAAATGCATATCATAATTTGTGGTCATATATCGACCGGAATCAAAACATCGATACTGGTTTCTCACACTCACTGACATTTATTACTACTCAATGGAACATCTAGTGTTAATCAGGCAAGCAGTTTTTGATATGTATTTTCATGCGCGTTTTGCTGACGCTGTTGATATTTATAGATGTTTTGCTGTAATATATCCTGACAAGACACTATTGTTGGAAGATCCTGATGGCCTAACGGAGGTTACCAATGAACCTGTGTTAAATTCATAATTAAACTTGTTACGTATTTAAATCACGATGTCAATGTCTGCCTTTGTGACGACCAGCTGGATCAAAAAGCAATGAAAACAATTTGGAGTGACACTAAACCTTTCTCACAAACAATCGACCAGAATTATCCCCACGTATATCTGCCCAAACCCCAGCTCGCTCATTCAATGTGGCAAAACACAGTAACACACTCCGCTGATATTATAATTATTTAAGTTAAAAGTGGCCCAAATACAAACGACTGGTTGAAAATTTAAATCCGTTACAGTGGTTATAGCTTTGTTGGTAGCAGCGTATTCAGAGGTTGAAAAAGTGCGCTCTTAGGGGATGCTGGAATTGCATTTGGATGGCATTAAAAAGGCGGTTGAACGTCTCTTAGCGCATTGTGGTTGTATAAAAATGGAATGGTCTACAATTACTAGGAACAGGTCGCTGAATACCACCGGGAACAGATCTTCAATTACAAAGTCGCAAATGATAACGCCATTTACCAATCTAGATTTATTCTTAATGTCAAGGTCAGGCAGGCATTTTCATTGTCTTTATGCAAATTGACTTTGCAGCGACGTAAGTGCATACGTGTAACTAGTACTGTCAACCTGGTTTTGACAACAAGACTGTTACTCACAGGTTCAAATATGTGGTGACACCTTGATATCCTTTGCACTTTGACGCTTATGTTCTTATAGGACCAGTTGAAGTTGTTAATTTGTAAACTAGTTATGGAGGACCTGGACAACAGAGCCCTATACCACTATTTTATTCGACTATGCCAGTACAAACTTCGATGGATGGATCCACATACGGTTATCCTGTCACTGAAATTTTGGATACGCTTGATTGTTCACCAACACCAAGAGAACATGTTGATGTCACAGTAAAGTTGGGTAACCATAATGTTGTCGATATTGACTCATTAGACCTTGTGATGTTTGAAGATTAAACATGTAAATTGCAAGCGTCAAATTGTACCATTCAAGATATTAATATCACGTTCAAGGGCGCTTTTGTATTGACCATGGCTGAAAACGGGGAATCAGATGCAGACGCATGCCGGTTGAGTTTATCACAGAATATACAGATACAGTCAATCATAGTATGAGCAATACGTTGATGAACATAAAGCAGACATTCTAGCACCAGGAGGAGTAATAACCTCATGGAGGAAAATTATGTGACTATTAATGAAAGAAAAAACTAATCTAGTTAAAGAGAAAGACTGAGCAAACGGCAAAATTACTTTGAATTGTATTAATGAAAACGGCTTTTATTGACCAAAAATTCACATTTTGAAGACGTTTGAGCTTGGACCATGTTTGTTTGTCATATGGCAAGTAAAGATAAGTGGGTTCGAACGATAGTATGATAAATGATAGCAGGATGCTGGTTTAGTCATGCGCAAGTAATACCACGTATCCTAAAATAGGGAACAATAATGAAATGTACAAATCTGCCATATTAGCATCATTAGTTACGGAAAATGAAATTAGTTTTAACTACTCAACATGTATCCTGCATTCTCAATAACCATCTTAAGCATTTCATTTTGCGATTAGATTTCGTTATTAACATCTGAGTAATAGAATCTGACCGCAGTGATGTGGTTTCAGAATCTACCGACGGATGCTTGGATGCTAGGCTTGTTCATGATCCAGTATAAATCGTTTGCATCACCTGGCTTTCCAGTGCTTACCTCAAGGCCAAAGGCCATCTATGAATCATCATACATGCAAAGGTCCCAATGTTGACATTACCATTAGGTGTAAAAACACTCCCTGATTGTTCAAATAAAGTTGAAATGATAAATGATACCGATGCAACCCAGGCACTTTTACAAGCAATTATTTACACAAACATTGACTCAGTTGTGAAAATAAAGTCCTCGACTGTCATTCAAAAAGAACGCTTCTATCCGGGTAATAGTTATTGAACAAGAGCAATAGTTTGATGTTTTTAAATGACAAGGGCCCTAAACCTGCAACATCGTACAATCTCCAGAGACGTTAGAATTCCCGAGGCAGAGGTTTCCTTTAATTTAATGACAGTTACTCTAATAAGAAAAACTAATAGACGATAGGTTGGTGTGCGTATTGCTTCTCGATATGATGATCCCGGACAGGTTATCCCTGTCGTGCAATAGTGCAATGCGATTGCATTATTAATAGAAGAACTATAGTGGACCCTCAATCCTATTGATCTGAACAATGACCGAAGCCAAACAACAGCTACGAGATGAAATGCACATAAGAACCAGACTGGTGGTGAAATGCCAACGACTATGCGTGGTCATATATGCTATTTGTGATCTAGCTACAGCAATAAATGTTGAACTTGGTGTGGCTGGTACCACAACAAAAGCTACCATCGCAGGTAGCTCACACAGTGGAACTGTTGTAAGGAGCATATCAATAGTTACCGATATCACTATTGCTAGCAAATTTATTTTCCTGCAATTGCATTGAAGACTGTGTGTTTATTGAAAATGTTGTGCATCGTAACTAATGAGATTCAGCGAGATTAACGAATTGCATTCGATTGTTATAGAGGATAAAATAAATTAGCACCATCAAGTTCAAGATTGTGCTGTCGAAAATGGATAAACACTGCCTAATCCGAGCACAGGTAAGGAGATTCAACATTACAAGTCGGGTACAACAACTTTAACTTTCGTGGTTGCTTAATTATCCACAGGTTACACATAGTAAACAATTCGCCTCATATGTTGTGAAGGATGGAGATTGTGACAGGTCATTATTGCCCCAAAAGAGAAGAAGCCGAAACGGCATAATGACACTGCTGATGCAAGGACAGATTGAAATGGACCGAACTCCTGTATTGTCTGCCTTGCTTTGGGTAAAACAAATGTGAGACAGATAATTATCTCTTAGACTCTCAAGGCAGAATGAGAAGAACTGTTTTCAGTTATATAGGAGGAGGTTCACTAACAGGACTTATCGTATCAGAACCAGCTTCACTCCTAGCTATGTGGTTCCTCTTTCTGCGTATTGGGTCTGGTGAGGGAGAATGAGGAGAAATGTGAATATGAAAGCCTTGGAGGCATCCTGATCATCATTGACTCGCACGCTAATATCTTGTTCTTGGCTTCTTTCAGCCTTCTGAAGGCTGAATCTTTGTCTCAAGGTTTTTTGATGCACTACAGTGTTTAATGGTGGCGTAAGCAAAAACGTCAAAATCTTTATTGACCTTGTTCATTTTACTTACTGTTGAACTATTTCACATCCGTAAGGATACGATTTTAGAAATACTGACGATCATGTCTGAATACAACAATAAAGCAGAAAGGACATCATATATACTCCGTGGCTTCTCCGAATACAAAGTTTCAGCAACGCAGGACATTATCAACAGTTGCTGACTATTGAAACAGACTGAGTAATCTCTTAGGGACCGTACCTTACGTCATTCTCCTAAATGGTATGAGAAGAAAACATACCAACATCTTCAATAGTAGCTTCACCGCAAATCTTCTCCTTGCTTTCTTTTGCTAAATAAGGCAGTCAGAAAGGACAATATAATAGCCTTCCGAATCGTGCCCTGGTTGACCCCGTTATAGCAAGCCCTCTTTGCAGAGGTCTGGTCGGGTATCAAAAATTATTTGTGTGTTTTTTCCTCAAATATACGAGTGATACCGATTTCAACTCTTTAAACTTCCTACACCTTTGTGGTACCCTATCGTTTTTCATCATTATTGTCTGGAGATTATAAAGGATAGCGGTTATCACATTTTAGCAAAATGACTCAATCGAGACGATGAAGAAGATTCAGACTCCATCCTTTGATTATAAGGATTTTATTGTGTTACATAGTCACTAGGTTTCGAGTGGACATCGTCCTTTCCACACTAAACTACATCTTGATGGATAATGCTTCTAAAGACTACTACCTTGGTCAAGAACGCCATTTGACCTCGAAATATTCAAGTTGCATACAGTTATGTTCCCATATTTCATTGTCATGGCAAATAGATCGAGATTCACAAATACATTTCTGTCTTAAACTCAACTGCTCGGTTTTTGCTTCGCACAAAGGTCTTCTCCTGGATCATGATGGCAGTCGCCGCTCACTCATCCGACTACTGGACTACTCTTCTGACGAATCTTTATATCTACTGGTTCATAGCGACCCATCCGTGTCTTATCCCGAACCAAGATAAGATGGATCTAATTTTTCATCAGTATGTTCTGCATGTGTGTATGGATGTTTTCACAAGCAGTTCGTGTTGGTCAGGACTATGTCTCGCATAACAGATCATATCGTTCCTGGTTTTCCATTCCCTTTAACTCCTTTAGAACTAGGCATCGTACTTGTTTTCGTTAAGAAAACATCCCTTACGTCTTCACTATAATTGTTGGAAACCGCGAATGGGTTATTTGTCAGCTCCAACCACTGTGGGAGGTACATTTTAGTTATATCTGGGTCCGTTACTCAAGCAAACTGGTTTTAGATTTAGACCCAATCCTGCACTCAGCCACAATCATTTTGCACAAGGGCGTTTTCCGTTCGGCTTGAGTATTTTCCTCACATATTCCGCCTGATTATGACTCCAGATCCCCACAAGAATCTAACAAATACATGTGTAATATTTTACACTTAATGTGGCAGGAGTGAATGACAGGCTTGTGACATTATTTTAAACTCTTGAGGCGAGAAAATAGACGTTATCCATCTATCTACCCCCTCCATCCCTCTCTCTCTTTCTCTCTCTCTCTCTCTCTCTCTCTCTCTCTCTCTCTCTCTCTCTCTCTCTCTCTCTCTCTCAATCTCTGATTTCCTTTGAGGTAACACTTATTCAGTTGTTGACACTCGTTCGGCAAACAAAATTATTCTAAATAGTAAGAGTTAACATGATGTTCTTTGTGACGTTAGTGCCGGATGTTTTGAGTCTGTAATTGGCACTGAAGTTATGTCTTAGATACATAACCGGTTTGTCTTTAATGCTTCTTCAGGCTGCCTTACCGCTGAGATTATATGATTATATATGAACTATATTATTTTTAAAATGCACACTATTTGCTAAATTCTACATATGTGACGCATTATCCACGAACGAAATGTTTACCTTGCTCCATTCTCTGGCATCAGCATGTCATAGTAGGCCAAAGTGGTTACTTGAAGCAAAGATACAGTACACAGTTCTACAACGATACCAGGCATTGCAGACTCTATACTCACATTACATTATACTGCCGAAAACAGATTACGTTTGAGTTAACATGTTTATTATGAGCCAGATATTACCAGCACACAAACCGATTCCCCTTTCAAAAATGTATAATGCATTTGATATTTGGAGTAAAATACGGCCGCGACCTAAACATCAAGTGTCAAATCAGCTATTTCAACCTGAAACAAATCTAACGTGCACATATCACGTTATAGGGGGGTTAAAAAGCCAATCAAAAGTAATGTTTGTATCCATCCAATTTTTTATCAAAACAAACATCTATACAACAAATGTGGTAGACAACAACTGGAAATGACCAATACATGTATTCCTTACGCCCATTTCAGGTGAAAGTGAAACATTATCTTCGTGGGAGAAACGAGTTAAAACAAAGTAAACTATTTATCTATATTTCTTTATATGCAAACCAATAACGCATATTTTGGGTCATTTATTTCACTAATATGTTTATCAACCAGTCCAGTAATTGTTGTGCCTTTAGGAGCTCATTCCATGCTTGCAAATATTCAAACACGTGTATTGTAAATTACAAGAGGAAATGGTTTTGTGTCATTAACTAATTGTTATTGTTTCACTTCCAGGTTATCTGATGGCTGTATCGAAAATCTGCATCAAATAGGTGTCCATGCCAGATTCTTTCAATGAATTCACAGCATCCAATAGAATTAAGAAATGGGTGGATTTTCATAAAGTAGGAGATTTTGAGGGAGTTGTCTTTACACCGCTTCTTACAGAAGAGACGCACTTTTGGATGATGAACATCACACTCTCTATATTTGAGGAGGAAAGTATAAGTGATGACTTTCTTGACTTTTGAATCGTTAACTATGCTAATATAGGCCAAAGTTCCGACCTGATAGGCAATATCGAAGCATATTTATGTTCAATTTCTACGTCAAGACGTGGAAATTTCCACCTCAAGTTTGAAACTCCTTTCGGTGTTGAAAACCGTCATTACCAATTACCGCTGAAATTATATCAGAAAGAACACTTGTGTTATGGCTTTATGTATGACAGGATTAACAGACGGTTTGCTGTCATGGATTGTCTTAAGCGAAAGGTGTTGCATGTTGTTAATGGAGTAACATTGGAGATTAATCAACCTCTCATATTTGCTGTTTGCTCGCACCACGACGAAATGAAAATGCGCGTTGAAATCAAAATAGACCACATGCATTGCAGCAAGGATCATGTATCATGCTGGATGCGGGAAATTAATTCGTTCTGATTATTTGTGTGCTTTGTGTATTTATTTGCTTCTTTAATATCATCAGGTTTCCTAATAACCCCAAATCCCCAACCAATGAAAACCAAAATACATTCGATCCCAAATTTCAAACTCACGATAAGGTAGAAAACAATCACCATGAAACAGAAACTCACTTTAAACATTGATAATGAAAAATTCAGGACAGAGAATAGATTACATTTTTTTCGGAAAGAAAACAACACACGGCCACGCGTTGTTAAAACAATATAATGCGTGCCGTCTCAGATGGGCCTGGTGTTCTCAATAAGCAATTCCAACGTATGTGCACCAAAAACAGAATAATCTTTTAAAGCAAATTGTTAATAATAGGAAGCTAATTTTGTAGATAAACTATTTATTGATGAGTATCTTTATATGCTTAGTATATATTAGGTCGGAATTTTTAGTAAAAGTAATTTTCTAAATAAACGTATTTAGATTGATTGCATGTGATTATATTTATGACAATTATATACTATTATAATAAAGATTATATCCATATGAGCGAAGGCAAAGCTCTTAAGCACCGGTGCAGTTTATAAAGTTAGTTGAATGAGAAATTAGTGATAGAAGAATAGGGTTGTGATTATAAAACGATTATCAAACACGAACAGCTACTTATTGTTTCTTTAAGTGATTCGGTAAAATAAACTGATATGCCTAAGAGACATTTTGTAACTACATGTGTTGGCTATCTATATATAACCAGAGAGAATTAGCAGTACATAAACTGATTATCCGTTTCAAATAGTTGATACCAGTAGTACAACTTAAGCACTAAGAAGACATTATAACCATAAGGTAGTCATAGAAGGAACTAACTTCGATATTTGGGTCAGTTTGTTTGGTTTTTATGGTCTAACATCATTTTTCAGCACAATATAGGCTATACGTGGCGGCCAGTATTGATGGTGGAGGAAGAACCAGGAAAGAACCACCGACCCACGAGAAGCTACTGGCAAGCTTTCTCACATAACTACATTAGCTGAATCTTAGACTCGAACCCACTCAGACAGAGGTGAGATGGCAGTGATCCGTAACGGACAGCGCTTTACTCGGCCACTCGGGGCCCCTATTTGGGTCATCAAAAGTATAATAGCAGTTATGGACAAATAAATGCAGTATATAAACTGATTTTCAGTTTCAATTAGTAGATACAAACATTATAAATTAAGCACTAAGTAGAAATTATAAACCATGGAGTAATCCCAGAACGAATTACTCTGGATGATCTTAGGGTCAGTAAAAGTACTCTCTGTATGTTTACAGTTTACAGACAAATAAATATTAGAGATACTATACTTCCTGATTAATTAAGAAGGCTGATGTAGCTGACCGACTAATAAGTACTTAGTAACCATCTCTAGTGTGTGGGACACGATGAAACCTCACTTGGAGATTCTGAAGAAACAAAACAACTGAAACTGTATTATATAAAGAGCACTGATATCAGAACGAACTAGCCGTTTTGTCATAGCTCAACGGAGACATGTTTCAATACAGACAAGATGCTGTATACATACAATTGGCTATACACTATATCAATTTTTAATGTTAAGATGTTAATCTAAGATTGAATTATTTTAATATTTCTTTTTCTAATCTTTAAACAAATGTATTGGAAAGTTTAATTGTTGTAGAACGTATATTTAATAGTACTTATATTCGTGATTATAGTAAAATACGATGTTCGCTACCAACTTCAGACTCTTTAATAGTTAATTCAGAAACAAAATACTCTTTAGATGATAGAGTTTACTATGTTGGCATTTTAGATTAAAATATATTTCTACTAACTGATTGCAGTAGTAGTCTGGACTATTCAATTTTGGATTTTTTGGATACTGTGAATTTATTCGATATTTAATTACCTGTATTATATTCAAAAAGTCAGAAATCATACAAATATATGATGTTGGTAAGCGATGGAACATCAAAGTAATGTATGTATCTTTTTATCTGCAATTTAAGTTTATGTAGATTGATTTTTGAATGTAGTGTGATATATTGAGTATTGCAATAAGAGCCGTTTCTTCGGAACTCAAAGGAATCAGTATTGATTCACTGGACCTATCGCATTGCCAATTTCCCCAAGATGTAGCCGTATTTGCTACCGTTACGAGTGACGACCCTTCTTTTTGGGGAGAGCTTCAGCTTTTCTTCTCTCTTTCCGTCTCCTTCCCTCTCATTATGGTAAACAGCATTGCTAATAGATTATGAAAACAATATTTGTCATACATACTGTAGAAAAAACTCATTATATAATAAGTGGTTGGTGGAAAAGTCAATTTATAAAAGATAGGGAGAATTTATTCTCTCCCTCACCATGGACATCGACATTTCTTAACTTATGAGTAATATCTTCTCATAGCAGGAAATAGAAAAAGGTTATAATAAGGTAAAACACTAATTATATTACAAACCTATTATCTTATATAAAATGTAGTGGAGAGCAAACTCGACAACGTAATAACTTATATTTATGATTGATGTTATTGATTTATATTAATGATCGTAAGAACGCTTTTTGTTTGTATCTTTGATTAAATATATGGTATTTATAACCCCAGCACTCTCTTTTGATGCAAACATAATGCTATTCTAAACGTCATATTCACTCCAAACAAAAATAATTACATACATGTAAGTAAGTAGCCATGACAGTTATTTGTCAATATCATTATATGATGTCACACTGAGTTCTAAGCAGAGGTTTAAACTATCTATATATGAAAAATTTAGCCGGATAAAATAATATCAATCTGTGCAAAAGTCTGCATCCAAGACACTAAAATAATTTTGTACTGGAAGGTTATGAATTATAAGCAGTATATGCATAATTATATGCAGTATTCAAATATCATGGATACTTTATTAATAATTATGCTGGACATATAGTTAAGTTATGCAAGTATCGCGTTTCATGAAACAAGGACTGGAAATCTGTATGGAGCGACCGTACTTCCTCATGAAACCGTAGGAGTTTAGGAAGATATGTAGATTGTACAGCTAGCTTTTTAAGTAAAGTTGTGCTATTATATACATAGACAAATGTTCACTTATAATTACTCTGTTTTCCTTTATTTCTCTCTCTCTCTCCCTCTCTCTCTCTCTCTCTCTCTCTTTCTCTCTCTCTCTCTCTCTCTCTCTCTCTCTCTCTCTCTCTCTCTCTCTCTCTCTCTCTCTCTCTCTAAAACATAATCGCTTATAAAACGAGAAATATATATATATACTTCCCCCTCTCAAGAAGGAAGTAAATTTATATTCACTAGTTTCCCAAATCATTTAACAATACATGTATTAACGTTAAGTTGAAATAAGATGAAAGTGATAATTTATGTCAAGGGAACCGTTATTAACAGCACATATCGCATTAAGGATGCAATAGTATTGTATAATCTATCAAGGTAATTTGATGATTGAAGACAACAATCCACAAAATGCATCTCCGTTTTCATTTCGTCATTTACTTATATTTGTTTGTATGGGGGGGGGGAGACGTAAATTATCTCAGACATTTGAACAGCAAAAATCTAAATTGTGGTCTTCAAAATAGATATTGTAAACCAACGACTGTTGCACCCAATCCTGATGTTTAATCCACACGTTATACCTGCCGAATTAACTTACTATGCTTACACAAATGCCAGATAAGAGACATGCATACAAATCATGCGTTTATTTCGCTTGTACCCCATATGAAATTAGTCATATATGTTGAATTGACATGTCAGGTCATGCAAGACATATATTATATGTAAGAAATCTTCAAGCACGAAGAAAGTGCATGCCAAGTTTGTAAGACACGTATAATAAACTCATTGTAAGATCATCTGCACACAGTAATTTGAGTTGTACAAATATATGTAACCGCTAGTAAATGTAAATATTCTTGACCAAACAGTGTTGTAAAGCTTTAATCACGATTTTGTAAATATTCCTAATTATATAGGAAACTGTACAAACAAACGTCTCAATGTACAAAAGATTGAAAACAATATATTCACATGGATGCCTTATGGGCGCGAGAAAATATTTTATCCACACAGCGCCTAGTGAATGCATTAGGGAAACAAATATCATCTCTTAACGTATTAACATAGTGGCAGTATGTCGATATATTATGCAGTAGAAATAGAATTGCATTCCAGTTTCTTTTTTTTTAAATGAATGCGTTGGAAAGTATAAAGATTTGTTTGTCATGAGCGAATAACGGCAAAATCCAGTGACTGGGCTGCATTACTGGAATTCTTCACCAACGAGATAGTTTTAAAACAATTATATTTATATCGCATGTGAAGGAGTATGGCACTCTTCAAGTTTAAACAACAGTGACGTGCGAATATGTGATTAAACGCAATCAGTTGCAGTAATGAGTATATTTCGCAAATCAGGTTTACCGTAGCCATTCACAAATATCTTCAGTTGATGCCATTAAAAACTTTGTGTTCATTGGTACTTTCACACTGAACTACTGTAACCCACTTATGTCTGGTTCATCTCAATACCAGCTGCTTGGATCATCCTTCGAGTACCACTATCAGAGCACACCTCCTGCTGTTCTGTACCCTACACTGGCTATCCGTTTGATCCAGAATCAAACACAAAATTTGTTCTCTGTGCTACATTTCACTGATGGACTCCAATCCAACATACCTATCTGGCCTGACCCATGTGTACACACCAGCAAGATACGTACACTACACTTCTCACAATCGTATACTCATTATTCCTTCTATGAAAACGAAGTCATATGGACAACGTTATTTTCTATACCAGGGCCCAGCAACATGGAATTAATTGCCCATTGAAATTAGACACAAAGACAGTGATCCTTTCAAGAGTAGTCATAAAATTCAACCTTTTCGACTGCAAGAACAAACTTAAAGACATAAAAATGTTTCCTACCTTAAATATTTTCAGCATTTGTTATGTTTTCTAATTTCATGCTGGATTTTGTTTTGTAGTCATTATCATTATAGATGTTGTAATGCACTTAGAGCTTCTAAAGATTAGGCACTATACAAAGTCCTCTTTATTATTATTATTATTATTAATATTATTATTATTAATATTATTATTATTATTATTATTTTTATTTTTATTATTATTATTATTTGTCAACTGGAATCACAGAAAGGCATAATATTTTTACTGAATAATAATTTTGTCTAGATTTCAATGGAATTCTATGAGAAACTAATATCCTTACATGTCTGAAGTGCACCTGACAATGTCACATGATCAAACAAGTTTTTCATTGGTAAACAGAAGCACTGTGCCTAAAGGTCACTGTTTGGAAAATGATACAGACCTTTCTTCTAGGAAAGGTATATCTGACAAAAAATGCAAGCACCCATATTTCAATAAATATACACATGGATGATGGTAAAATGCTAAATGAAATGAATGTGGTATCGGATCAAACTGGTAGCAGCGAATCGAAAGCCCCTCTACAGAGTAATACGGTTAGATTATGTACCAGCACATTTTGCAATCATTGTGAGCTGCTTTCCATTTTTATTGGTGAAAAACAAATTACCTGGCTATACTCGATACTTGCCAGGTTATAAATTTGAATCTTCATTATAAAAAACAACATAGAAACACTAAACTTTGATCAATTTAAAAATCAACCTAATAACCTAAAATCAGGAATTATTTGTTTTGTTTGTTTTTATGGTTTAACGCCATTTTTCAGCCCAATATAGGGTATACATAACAGCCAGTATTAATGGTGGAGGAAGAACCCGGAAAACACCCGATAAGAACCATCGACCCACGAGATGCTACTGGCAAGCTTTCTCACATAACTACATTAGTAAAATCTTAGACTCGAATCCACGCAGACAGAGGTGAGATGGCAGTGATCCGTAACGAACAGCGCATTAGACCACTCGGCCGCTCGGGGCCCAAAAAATCAGGTTTTAAAGCAAGCTTTAGCCTAATAAAGAAACATAAATAATCTACAGAATCATTTTTTTCTTCTGTGTTGATTCACATGAAGAAAATTTCAGATCTGGTAGATGTATCTGTTATAGGTAATTATGTAAATTTCTAAAATGTCTTATCTGATGTTCACTTTGGTGCATTTCAAAAGTTTATTAGTTTGCATATTTTATAAGCAGTAGTATTTTATTACCAAAAAATATAGAGTTAAGCACTATTTGGTAAAACAATAATAAAATTAAAATGTTCCACACATGATTTATGTAGTATCACTTTAATCCATCACGTACATAAAATTATCACAGGCTCTTGAAAATGTCTTATAAAACTAATCTAACATCTAAAATACAACTCCATCAGTCTCTAAAACTCAATACATCTACATGCATACACATGTAGGTGCAAATCTCTTTTTTACCTCTCTGTCTTATACACACAAAACACTTAAATTTTACTTTCAGTAGAATGGTGTTTAAAAAAATTGGTTACAATAGGACTCACTAATTCCATTACTAATTGTCACCTTATCAACAATTGTCAAACACAGGACTGATTTCTGGTATAATCATATAATCAATCAGTCATTGAAACAGGTATTCCATTGTGAGCAATAGACCGCTGTTCAAACTCAATGAGATCAAAGAAGATAGTTGACTTTTGTGTGACTTCTGATGAATAGGAATTTTATGTAAAAAGAAACTTCTTGAAGCTATTGTTAATAACCGTACTGGAACTAAATTGTTTGCCTTTAACAAACACATTTTTTCATTATGAAATAATACCTAAAATAACCAGTTTTCCAAGATAAAATTGTTTATGCTGATATAATATTTTCTGATAAATGTGAATCATAATGTATTTTATTTAAAAAATGACCCCTGGACAAAAGGAAAAGACATATAACTGGTATCTCTACTTGCCTGTGGAAATTAGCTTTTGATCAAAATAGATATATCTTTACTTCGAATCCTTAAACTAAAAATCAAAAGTAATGCATGATCGCTTACATGCTGTATTAGCATTGTTCTCAACATTAGCCACAATATCTTGCTTACAGTTAGCAATATCGTGGCCTGGTCAGTAGATCATCCACCTCAGATGCAGGAGGTCATGGATTCGAGTCCTGACTGAGTCATATAATAAAATATTACTAACACCTGCCTCATTTGGTGCTCAGATTTAAGAGATTAGTATTAGGATTGGTGTCAGGATAATGTGACTGGGTGGGACATCAAACTCCATGATGTGCCAGTGCTAGGCATCACTATAAACTGCCACACGGCAGATATCATAGTGATATAACTGAAAATTGTTAAAGCTATGTTAGAAATCAAAACCACACACACACAACCCTCTGATCTAATTTTGATTGACTCCCATTTCTGCTGTGACATTAGCATCCTCTCCTATTAAGGATAAAACCAGCCTTGCCTTCATCAACGACATCAAGACCTATCAATTAAACTAACAGTGTGATTGTAATACATGTATTTAGTACAGATCAGATATGAAATGCTTAAACATCAATTTACATGATATTTCTTCATATTAATAACATCAATCTTATCAAACAAATCTTAACTATGCATGATTAAAAGCAGTCATTGTTGTTACACTCCAGTGAATAATTAAGGCAGCAAAATAAACAGTTGCTGGTTAGGAAACATAGAGCCACTGACTGCAGAACGCTGTTAACCATTAAACACAGGGCTATTGCAAAAAGACAATTTGCAAGAGGTAAATATGAATGGCTGTTGTGACCAGTGGAATACTATGTACAGGTGAGCATTAAGACACGCTTGACTGCATTAATTATGTGTCTAATTAACAGCAATTAACAGTGTCTAACAATAGTTAACATATTATGTTGGTATTCGTATAGATAAATAATGACTAGTGTCATTGAAGAATGCAATAGTGCTTAAGAAGCTACATGTACTTAGACTGTAATTGCCATTTATCTGACACAAAGTACAATATTCCGCATAAAGTTAAAGCTCAAAATTACAAATACCCCATTTATCTAAATTTTGTAAGGGACACAAATTATACAGATATTTACACGTTTTTATAATGACCTTGTTTCAAGCTTGTTCTACTCATATCTATGTGAATTAAATATGAAACAATAGTCCAAAATGACTCAGGTTTACTGATCTAATTAAACAATAGTTTGCCAGTGGCCTTGTGGTTAGAACATTTGTCTCAGATGTGAGAGGTAGCGGGTTCAAATCCCAACCAAGTCATACAAAAGACATAGAAATAGTACTAGCAGCTGCCTCACTTGGCAGTCAGCATTATGAGGACTGGTTAGACTGGTTGTCAGGATAATGGGACTTGGTGGGACATCATAATACATGTCCGTGGCATAATCCCTCAGTGCTAGGTATCTTGGTCTGGGTACAAAAACGTAGCTGACTTGCAAGACCTCAGAAATGTATAATACAGTATGGTTACTATTAGCAATCTTGAAATCTTTATACAGGATCACCATTCAAGAAATAATGCTCAAGATATCATGATTCTAGATTTCATGTACACAAATTACTGACTTATTAATTTACGAGTCTTACTTAAATTGTGTGATCAAACCTGTTTTGGTATTTAATGGATCAGTTTGTGTCTAAAACATGAAGCAGGAACAAATTAAAAAGAAAAAAGCATCATAATGATACTACATAAAACATCATTGAATACCACTGCTGTGTGAGACCACATTTATTGAGAGAACATGTTCTTAATGCACAAATTTATTGTTTGGGATTATGGCATGTTATGGGAGACCACCTGTCTAGCGAGACCATATAACTTCACAAAAGTGGTGGTTATACTGTATCTACAATGTGAATATTAATAATGTATGGATGCAATGTTTATACAAATGAATCAAGTGAGTAATAGGAATATTTAACTTCATATTTTTCTGTACATATACAGCAGAATTGAAGAAATCTTCTAATACAATATTCTCTTACAATAAGACACATCAAACAGACAGCGATATGACTGAAAAATTGTTACACCTACGTTAAAAATCCTAATCAAACAAGCAAACAAACTAATTTTTGTGTCTAAACTCTCAGGTAAATTACAATTTTCAACTTGGAATATTTGCCCTTATGCTAACCATCAGTATCGTATTCAGAAATTGTTGTGATTGATTTGCTCCTTTCACCTGGCCATATTCAGCTGGCTTAAATTAGCCAACATGCGCTTCAGGGAGATCCCATTTATTCAATTGACCATTGGAAGTTGTACTACTCTGCTGCAGGTATTCAAGGTGTCAAGTCAGAGATGAGATGCCATACCACAGACTGCTGAGCATACAGTTGTTTCGATGAGAGTTTAGTAACAGTATACAGTGTGATACCCTATCAGATAATGATTACCCAACTAATAAAGGTTAGTTTGGATTATTACATACAGATATCACCTAACACTTAACTGCAAAACTAAAGGTAAACACTTCAATATAAGCTTGAATAATTTACAATAAAAACTTAATATCTTAACAACAAATATGAAATGTCCATTGTTCAGGTTATACGTGTACTCTGTTTCAGGAGTAATCATAAGGTATTTTCCTTATCTAGAAATGTATTGTATGTACTCGTCTGGTGATTACATTTGTATGATGTATTTCATTTGTATACCAACCATGACAACTCCATATTAGATACGGGAGTGTTTTCTTTGCTACAATTACCTGTTTATTGGATAAATCCTAAATTTAACAGTGGAGAACATTGATTCAATCATTTGTTTATTTATTAATTGGGTTACATTATATAGTTCTTCATTAAGTCTCAGTAGTGGTCTCATTATTTGGACATGACAAACATTCCAGTGGTAAACAATTTACTACAATGCATTGAGCTAAATGATGCAATATCTACAACGGAAAATAAATGCAAGTCAAAATAGTGATTAATCAATTTATGAATCAAGGAATAAATACATAAAATGCATTCAGTCTATATTCTAATGATGACAAGAATATTTTTTTTCAAATGGAATTGCATACCCAAACTGGACATTATTAGCATAATATATCATGCTGCCGAATTCAAGTTTACAGGATATTACGTGCAGATCCTTTTCCAAGAAAAGTGTCTATATTTACGTCATCATCAATGTTATTTCGGAAACATTCTTTGATGGAAATTTGCTAATAATCATGCTATACCAAGCCATACGGTTGCTGAATTTAGAGCTCGCAGATATTACATAGATTCGTTAAGAAAAAATATAGCAGTTTTAAATCAACAGTAGTAAACGGATTCGTACTTTATGTCAGTACTGAAAGTAAATTAGTATGTACAGAAGTGGACATTTAATAATTTCATTTTACAGTAACTTCCACTTCTTTGGCAGCTAAAACCGTTTTTTATTCGGTACAAATTTGTACCCAGTTTACAAGCACACGTTTTTAATTTAGCTCCATGAATACAATAGTACTAAACAGAAAACATGCTTAAACGCAAAACAATTGAGGTGACATCGAAAACAGTATTAGGGTCATTCACAGCCTTAAATGTGTGATCTAGACTGTTACAAGAATGGTAATTGTTCATTACAAATAAGACACACGTTAAGTAACTTTCATTCAATTCTTTACTTAACTATGAAATAACTCTATGGGTACCGTTTGGTCACCGATGCATTGCATTAAAGATGAGTGTTTAATGCATTAATAAATTAGTATATGATTAACTGATCATGGTTGGGTATTTATTGATGTGTAAATTTTACCTAATCACTCACAAAGTAAATAAAGTCCGAAGGACTTTATGTTAACTTTGTGAGTGATTAGGTAAAATTTACACATTAATAAATACCCAACCATGATCATTTAATCCTTATAATTCCAATTTCATCATTTATATCGTCAAATTAACTTATTCCATCAATAATGCATTCGAATTTACGTAGTGCGTAGTTACCTTTCATTCGGCGTTTCACACCGCCCCGTAATACATAACCTGTACAGAATCACACGAAGAAATTGACTACAGCCACGGTTACGTTTATTCATAAACTTCATCTTTTACATCATAGGCAATGGTTACCGTGGTTTTTAACACATTTTGTTTACTGACAACATTCTTGTTCAATTTTAGACAGTCCCATCTGTTACGTCAGATGACCATGACCTTACATAATAACAACTGATACCGACTCAACAAGTGTGCTAAATTAAATTTCAATCAAACCTGAAATCATTATGGATTTTTTCAGTGAATACTTCCAATTTTTATGGAAATATGAACAAGATGATGCTATCCCTTACTATATAAAGGTAGCAATGAAATAAATTCTATACAAGAGTAACATTTTATGTCATTCTCAGCAGCGTTAATACTTAACAAGACCCACTCGGTGATCTAGTGAGAAATGAAATGTGAACTACTGTAACAGTTACGTTTATTCAGAAACTTCATACTTTACAAAATAACATAATACACATTTATATTTTATATTTATTTGCAGAATTATATATTTTACAGATGACAAAATCGTTTCACAATAACGTGTCTGCAATGTTTATTTATATTTCAAAAACCGAAAGTAGTCTCAGAATTTATCGAAGTTTAAACAATTCCTGATTAGCATCACGTGACCGTTTACATCCAATCATATTACATGAAATTCGATTAATTCATAAAAATTGGAATTATTATTAAATGTACATCAGAGTTGACTGTACATTATCATGTTATGATCTGGATAGATGCATGCGACAATACGTTCTTCAAAGATATCATCATTGAATGCAACCTAAATATATTATCGATTATTCGATTGCTGGTTACTCAAGAAGTAATTACTAATTTTAGATGTTTTTTGCAATGCTACCAAATTAGATGGAATAAAGTTGTCACACTGATACATGTTTACTCCACTGTACTACAGCATATGTCCATATAATTCTCGGCTAGTCGTCTACCGTATTTAATTTTGTGACGTATCCCTTTTTACGAGTATTGAAAGAAGTCGTGTTTTAAAGCCATAATTCTAGTATACTATAATTTCACGCAGTAACTCTATAAACAATGTACATACCTCAGGCGTAAATTGGTTTGTGGTAAGAAGAAAGTTTTATCATATAAACCTTTCTTTTCATTTTATGGGGGAAGGTGTTACGTATATTTGATATAAGTCATTTATATTTCTTTTGTTGTTCGTTTGTCAGATTCAAATTTGACATTTTACGTTTAAGATTTCTTCATTGGGAGATGACCTGTACTTTACAAAATAAACACCAGGTGTTGACCTCATTTCTGAAATGGCTTCAGAGTTGTAAACAAGCTTTTAAAATGATTGGTTGGTTTCAATGACATTATGGAGCTTTGTATAAAGATCTTTCTTGTTTTAGTTGGGTCATACGGTGAGGTGGGTACGTGAGTTTTTGAACGTAAATATGTTCTAAAAGATTCTAGAAGATCACGTCACCTCTTTCTTGTTTACGTAAAAACAAGTATATAAATTATGTTTTGGAGCGAACTATTGGAGTAGAACTGGGGCTGTTAGAATATTAAGTTGTGTCGTTTTGAGTTACCTTATATTGCAAATTATTTCATTTCGTTTGGATTCAAGAGGATTTATTTTGTTATATATCTGTAAAAGAATTGTGCTCATATAATTTATGACCAAGAACAGACTTCATCAAGTGACATCGTCTTCCATCTTGGATACTTCGCTGGGATTCCAACTTTGAATTATTTGGACATTTTATTACCATTACTTTTGCAATTTCTCTAATGGATAATATTTTGAATTACTTTTGGATTAATTTTGGAATTGATTCTTAAAACCGTAGGTTTATTTTTCTTTTCTGGAAAATATTTGTGCTCAATAAATTGTTTATTAAGTTTTACATGCTTGTTATTTTCGCTCTTTCTATGTTACTGTTTATTCGAGCCTAAGCACGTAACATAGAAAGTGGGAGCTCGTCCGGGATTGGAATTTGGCTAGAATTGTTTTCAGAAAACTTTTGTTTTAAATTTTAATTCCCTTATTTTTTTTTTTTTTTTTTAAAAATTTTTAGTGAGATGGACAGGCTGGTATTAAAATGACATCTAAAGTAGAATTATTTCCTTCTAATCCTACTCAGGAGCAATTAGATCTTTTTCAAAAAAGATGAGTTGATTCAACTTGCCAGAAAATATGATTTTTCTGAAGTCAAGGCTTCTTTAACGAAACAAGATATCAAAATGATTTTGGTTCAATATTTGTTAGAAAAGAGTGTTTTGGAAAAAATGCTTTGATTTCGGTCAGTAAGTCTGCATCAGACTCTGACATTAAAATAAAGGAATTAAAATTAAAATTAAAGATGGAATTAGAGTTGAAGAAGCTGGAATTTCAGGAAAGGGATAGAGAGACAAGAAATGGAGAGAGAGACAGGAAAGGGAGAAAGAAAAACAATTGCAATATTACAAAGTGGAGAAAGAAAGACAATTTGAATTACAAAAAGAGCAGATGCACATTCGGTTACAAGAAAAACAAATTGAAAGAGAGAGAGAGAGAAGGAAGAAAGGGAATATCAATGTAAAATAAAGGAAATAAAGCTGGCAAATGAAAAACACCTTCATACTTCAAATCAAAATTTTAGTTTAGATTCAGCAAGGAATATTATATTAGTGCCCTCTTCCAGAGAAAAAGAAGTAGACAAATATTTCATTCGTTTTGAAAAAGTTGCAGAAACTTTCAAGTGGCCAAGGGAGCATTGGACTCAGTTATTGCAATGTGTACTCACTGGTAAAGCTAGTGAGATTTACACTTCACTGTCTGTTCACCAAAGTGGTGACTATGATGTGGTTGAAGAATGCATTCTAAGGGGTTTTTATTTAGTCCCTGACGCTTATCGGCAAAAATTCATAAATTACAAAAGAGAAGCTGGAAAAACTCCTAACAAATTTGCTAGAGAAAAAGAGCAGTTGTATGAAACATGGTGTTTTGCCAAGAAAGTCGAACATAATTATCAAACTCACAAGCAAATGATATTAATTGAAGAGTTTACAAACTGTACCCATAGTGACGTTAAGTCTTATCTTGATGAGTATAGGATTGAAACCTTGGAGAATCCTGCTCGAGCTGCTGACGAATATTCTTTGACACATAAATTTAATTTTGTTAACAAGAATTTTACTCAGCAGAAACGTATTTCAGCCTAATACAAGCCCTTTTAAAACTCAAACTAGCACAACTTTCAAAAATCAAACTTCAGAGAAGCTTGAATCTAGATCCCTGTCTCTTCGGACGTGTACCTATTGCAAGAAAAAAGGACACGTTATTTTGATTGCTAAAAATTGAAAAATAGGCATCAGAATCAAGACAGTCTTGTTCCAAATGCTCTTTTTTTAAGAGGTCAAGGTCACGGTCATGTATTGAAAGCAATACATTTGTTGGGTCTAATAAATCCCAGTCTGATTTTATTATGGAGAATTATGAGCCATTCATATCGAAGGGTTCTATATCACTCTTGGTTGAATCAGCCAATTCCACCCCTATCAAAATTTTAAGGAACACAGGAGCTTCTCAGAGTCTTTTATTGTCAGGTACTTTGCCTTTTTCTGAGAAGTCTTCTTCTAATGAAAGTGTTCTTATTCAGGGAGTAGAGTGCGATTTTTTTAATGTTCCTCTCCATTGTGTAAATTTGTCATCAGCCTTAGTGTCAGGACCTGTGACAGTCGGAACAGTCTCGGTTTTACCCGTTAAGGGCATTCATTTATTGCTAGGCAACGACTTGGCTGGAGACAAGGCTGCGGTTAATCCACTTGTAACTAACAAACCTGATTTGGATCCGGAATTTGATCCAATTGAAAACGAATTCCCTGACATATTTCAAGCTTGTGCAGTTACCAGAGCTATGGCAAAGAAAGCTCTTGAGAATGATGTTGATGAAGCCAGTATTCATTTAGCTGACACGTGTATAGGTCAGGCTTTTGATGAGGTCACTTTTACTCCATGTTTGGATCAATCAGAATGTATTGATCATAGTGATCCTCTTTTAACGACTCATTCTCTTTATTCTAATCAGGGTGATAAACGACAGTCACTTGTCGTCGAACAGGAAAAAAATCCTGAGATCTCCTGTTGGTTTACGTAAAAGAAAGTATATAAATTAAGTTTTGGAGCGAACTATTGGAGTAGAACTGAGGCTGTTAGAATATTAAGTTGTGTTATTTTGAGTTATCTTGTATTGCAAATTATTTAAATTCGTTTGGATTCAAGAGGATTTATTTTGTTATTTATCTGGAAAAGAATTGTGCACATAGAAATTTATTACCAAGAACTGACTTCATCAAGTGATATCGTCTTCCATCTTGGATACTTCGCTGGGATTCCAACTTGGAATTATTTGGACATTTCATTACCAGGACTTTTGCAACTTCTCTAATGGATAATATTTTGAATTATTTTTTGGATTAATTTTGGAATTGATTCTTAAAACTGTAAGTTTATTTTTCTTTTCTGGAAAATATTTGTACTCAATAAATTTTTTACTAAGTTTTTACAAGCTTGTTATTTTCACTCTTTCTATGTTACTGTTTATTCGAGCCTAAGCACGTAACACTAGTCGATAGTGTTCCGACTAACATTGCATGAAATGTATTTTCATGGTTCAATGTCAAGGGCACAGACCAGTTGCTGAATATTATGTCCCAACATATACTAGTCGATAGTGTTCCGACTAACATTGGGAACAAGGACTGCACTCACATAACCTTCTCAATCGTGAACATTTCACGCTATGCATTTAAATTTCACTCATGGATTTGAGAATGTAATGGTCAACTAAACCTTAACATGGTACAATAATGAGACTTACCATAGATGCATGCTTAATTGTATCAAACGAAATCAAACCAATGCATTATTTTTGTACGTACGTTCATATTGATCATGTACATAACGTTCATCCCAAAAGAGATTAATCTCGTTTATCTGAGGTAAATATATTTGACCCAAACAGGACAAAACTGATCGATCCACGCAGATGCCACTGACATGCCTATTACCTAAGAGGAACTACATCGCAATCATGATTTGGGATTTGTAAGTATTAATCTGATAATTATAATAATAGCCATACATTTATTTGTTATATTTCTTCACGGTAAGCATCAATATGAATTGTCAAGACAGAAAATCAATCGGCAATTTGATTATTACAAAGTGATTTTATCTTTACATAACATTCATTGCAGTTACATGGCTTTATCTTCAACCAATGGTCATGGCGTATACGTGGCTGTATCTTATACTAATAGTCAAGGCGTCTACCTGGCATTATCTCATACTAATCGTCATGGCGACTACGTGGCTGTATATTATACTAATAGTCAATGCGGCTACGTGGCATTATCTTATACAAATAGTCAAGGTGTCTACGTGGCATTATCTCATACTAATGGTCATCGCGTATACATGGCTGTATATTATACTAATAGTCATGGTGACTACTTGGCTTTATATTATTATACTAATAGTAATGGCGTCTACGTGGCTTTAGCTTCAACCAATAGTCATGGCGGCTACGTGGCTGTATCTTAAACTAATAGTCATGTCGTCTATGTGGCTTCATCCCATACTAATAGTCATGGTGACTACGTGGCTTTATATTTACTAATAGTCATGGCGGCTACGTGGCGTAATCTTCAGCAAATAGTCTGGGCAGTTACTTGGCTACATGTGGTTTAGAGTAAGATGTACATTTGTATGATGTACACGTAATTATGCTCTACTTGTCCCTCAATTTATTTTTGTGTGCAAAAAGTGAAATAAATTTAGTTAAGGTATAATATAATATTTATTGGACTCTTACATGGTCATGATTGGGGATATTTGTTTCAGTCAAGATGAATACGTTATGACTCAACAGTTTTAAATATACATGATAGGTTATCAGGATACAATATGGCCTGAACATAGTATTGCGCCATACTCAATAAACGTGTATAGCAAGACGTGTATCGGCTTTATTTTAACATAGACTGATAACATATGAGATGCTGGAACAGCCAAATAACAACATTGTTAAAACTAATATATACCCTGTTTGCAATACTAGTTTAATTCGAGTAAACAAGAGCAGAGAGAACTGTGGACTTCTTTGGCACTTTAAGGATATTTGTATTTACTTTGTTCGAGTCATATTTCATTCAATTGAAAGACATTTACTTAGTATACACGCCATATAGTTTACTTTGCCTGCACGTAATTAATCTATACGGTAGTCACTAGAGTGAATGAATGCGAAGAAACACAGTCCATTAAAAATATTGGCTGTCACAATCTATAAAAGCATCCGGTGTTCATCTCACTTTCTTGAACAAGTACCTTTCTTCTTAAACATTTTATTTCCTTCCCATTTCTATCTCCAAGACGAGTTAATGTGTATAATATTATTACATAAATACTTCAAGCACTCGCTGTTTCGGGAGCTGCTTCTTTGGCTGGGACAAATGTAATTATCATGAAGTATTTCCCCTCAGATGTTATCTTATTTACTGAATTTTGCATTCCATTTTAAAGACTCTCCATCAATCTAGGGTCTTTATGTCCAAGAACAGATCAAAAGAGTATTCGCAGCTATAAGATTCCAATGTGGTCTTGAGTACACATATACAAAGGAATCCACTTTATGTTTAATATCAATTAGCAAGATAATGCAATAATCCGTGCATTGGTGACTATGACATATTGTCAAGCTCCTCTGATGTCAGGAATAGTTGTATTGGATAGATCTTAACCTTACAGTGAAGATGATTGATTCATGTCATAAT
Source organism: Unio delphinus (assembly GCA_029339505.1). Lineage (NCBI taxonomy): Eukaryota > Metazoa > Mollusca > Bivalvia > Unionida > Unionidae > Unio > Unio delphinus. The sequence continues at coordinate 2,059,925 of JAQISU010000259.1, forward strand.
TTCTAAATTATATCACTTATGTAAGTTTATGTTAAATACCACGAGTTTGAGCAAACGCCTAAAAGGAAATATTACCGGCAAATGTCATATACTACTCGATAATAGGGTAAGGCATGGTTTATGAGGTATGTTACATTTTTATGGGATTTCATCTCCTTCTCTTGCTTTCTACGTGAAAACAGGACGTTTTGTTTTACATAGTGAGTATGATATCATAGAAGGTATAGTGGATATCATGGATAGTATATTTTTGTAATATAAGATTATTATTCTTTGTAAGATTTTGTCTCCTTCTATTGTATTTGAAACTAACACACATTTCGTTTTAGTGTGTTTAGAGGAGTGTTAACTGCTATAAATAATGTGATGGATAGTACTTTTTGTGGTGTAAGAAAGAGTATATTTTGTGAGATTTTATCTCCTCTTACTCTCTAACCAAATAGTGGACGTTTGGAGTGTGTGTGTAAATTTCTAAATCTATATGTCTATATTTTGTTTATCGCTATACAAATTCCCCTTATCAATTTACTACCTCAACATATTAAATTCCGCTTGACGCTACATTTTTACCATGGAACTCTCATTGTCGCTCATTCGCCCCCCTCTAACTACTGAAGTGATTTATTGTTGTAAAATCTAACTAACACACTGTAGTTTTGATATATCTATCATACGACATTTAAATTCCTTGTCCTTTTGTTTCACTTTCAAATGTTTTTCCAATGAATTGGCCCACTAACACCCAGTAATATAGTTACACAGGCTTTGTGGCTACAAAATTCCAATATTTGTTTTAAGTACATATATACAGGATGTATGTACGTAAGCTTGCTATTAATCAGCGGGATAGAGTGATAACTTGTCGTTACATGTCAATAGGGCGACGATCAAACTCGTCTGGTGACTACATTTGTATGATGTATTTCATTTGTATACCAAGCTTGACAACTCCATATTAGTTACGGGCGTGTTTTCTGTGCGGCAAATACCTGTTTATTAGATAAATCTTAAATTTAACAGTAGAAAACATTGATTAAATTATTTGTTTATTTATTAATTGGGTTACATTATATAGTTCTTCATTAAGGCTCAGTAGTGGTCTGATTATTTGGACATAAACATTCTAGTGGTAAACAATTTACTACAATGCATTAAGCTAAATGATGCAATATATAACAAGGAAAATAAATACATGTTGAAATAGTGATTAATCAATTTATTAATTATGGAATAATTACATAAAATGCATTCAGTCTATGGTCTAATGATGACTAGAAAATTTTTTCAAATGGAGTTACATACCCAAACTGGGCATATTAGCATTATATATCATGCTGCCGAATTCAAGTGTACAGGATATGACGTGCAGATCCTTTTCCAATAAATGTATCTAAATTTCCGTCATCATCAATGTAATTGAGGAAACATTCTTTGATGGAAATTTGCAAAGAATCATGCTTTACCAAGCCATACGGTTGCTCAGTTTAGAGCTCGCAGATATTACGTAGATTTATTTGTTAAGAAAAAAAATATAGCAGTTTTAAATCAACAGTAGTAAACGGATTCGTTCAAGTTATGTCAGTATTGAAGGAAAATTAGTATGTACAGAAGTGGACATTTAATAATTTCATTTTACATTAACTTATCACTTCTTTGGCAGCTAAAACCGTTATATAACAATGACCGGCATGTTTTTGTATACGAGCAAATATTAGGTAGGAATTAAGTTTTTCACTGGTATGAAAATAAACTTTCAGTTGATCAGAAGTACCTTCGTATGTGAAGATCTTGCACATCACTATGGTTTGAAATAGGCGAAATAGGCATATCGATTGAAAACGGGATGGGTACGTCATTCTCATAAGTCGCCACCTGATGTTTCTGTAATGAACAAAAGTTTTTTTGGGTTATTTGCAGTATTCATCAATTTTCCCTTTCTGAAGCTCTAACTAGTTGCACAATCATCATGGGATTGAAACAATTTTGTCAAAGACTTAGTGATGATCAAAGCTGCTTCTTGATAACAAAGATCTGATGCATCTATTCCAATTTCACTTGCCCCAAAAAACAATATCTTTTATAAATAGTTCTAGACGATGCAACCAAATTGTCATAATGAAAGACAAAAATACACAAATGATTTATATGCTGAAATATATTCACTAAATCTGCCTGATGCTTCAATTACTATGTACTTCAGCAAAACTGTCAACTTAGTTTTGTATTGTGTACCAATTCTTAACAGTGTAGTTTCTGCTTTATACTATACGGAAGAAGCAATTTTGTAACTGTTGACATCAACTTCGACCCCAATTCAGAGGCACAATTATTTAATTTGGTTCCATAAATCCAATAGTACTAAGCAGAAAACATGCTTAAACGCCAAACAATTGAGGTGATATCCAAGACAGTATTAGAGTCATTAGCAGCCTCAAATGTGTAAACTAGACTATTACATGAATGATAATTGTTCATTACAAATGAAACACACGTTAAGTCGTTCATTCAATTCTTTTCTGAACTATGAAATAACTCTGTGGGTGACGTTTAGTCACCGATGCATTGCATTAAAGATGAGTGTTTAATGCATTCATAAATTAGTGTTAAATCTACATCAGAGACGACTGTAAATTATCATGTTATTATCTAGATAGATGCATGCGAAAATACGTTCTTCAAAGATGTCATCATTGAATGCAACCTAAACATATTATCGATTATTCGATTGCTGGTTACTCAAGAAGTAATTAGTAATTTTAGCTGTTTTGTGCAATGTTGCCTCCCATCAAATTAGATGGAATAAAGTTGTTACACTGATACATGTTTACTCCACTGTACTACAGCATATGTCCGTATGATTCTCGGCTAGACGTGAACAAACGTATACTGTATTTAATTTTGTGCCGTATCCCTTTTTCCGAGTATTGTAAGAAATCGTGTTTTATAGCCATATTTCTCACATGTTATAATTTCACTCAGTAACTCTACGAACAATGTGCATACCTGTGTGAACTTTGCTTACAGATCAGAATATATTTTTTAAAACTCAATCTTAATGGATCAGTGTCAAGGGCACAGATCAGTTGCTGAATTATATGTCCCCACTCCCATTATGCCCACCCCACACACATATACTAGTCGATAGTGTTCCGACTAACATTGGAAACAAGGACTGCACTACCCTAACCTTTTCAATCGCGAACATTTCACTCTAAGCATCTAAATTTGTCTCTTGGATTTGAGAATGTAATGGTCAACTAAATCTTAAAATGGTACTATAATGAGACTTCCCATTGATGCAAGCTTAACTGTATCAAACGCAATCAAATCAATGCATTATTTTTTACGTACTTTCATATTGATCATCTACATAACGTTCATCCCGGAAGAGATTAATTTCGTTTATCTGAGGTATACATAATTGATCCAGAGAGAACAAAACTGATCAATCCACGCAAGTGCCACTGACATGCCTGATACCTAAAAGGAACTACATTGCAAACATGATTTGGGATTTGTAAGTATTAATCAGATATTTATAATAATAGTCATACATTTATACTTTTTATTTCTTCACGGTAAGCATCAATATGAATTGTCAAGACAGAAAATCATTCGGCGATTTGATTATTACAAAGTGAATTTATATTTACATAACATTCATTGCGGCTACGTGGCTTTATCTTCAACTAATAGTCATGGCTTATACGTGGCTTTATATTATACTAATAGTCATGGTGACTATGTGGATTTATATTATATTAATAGTCATGGCGTATAAGTGGCTTTATCTTTTACTAATAGTCATGGCTTATACGTAGCTTTATCTTCAACCAATGTCCATGGCGGCTACGTGGCTTTTTATTATACTAATAGTCATGGCGTCAACGTGATTGTATCTTATACTAATAGTCTTGGCGGCTAAGTGGCTTTATATTATAATAATAATCAGGGCGTCTGCGTGGCTTTATCTTCAACCAATGGTGATGGCGGCTACGTGGCTTTTTATTACACCAATAGTCATGGCGTATACGTGGCTTTATCTTCAACCAATGGTCATGGTGGCTACGTGGCTTTATATTATACTAATAGTCATGGCGGCTACATGGCGTTATCTTCAACAAATAGTCACGGCTGCTATGTGGCTGTATTTGGTTTAGAGTATGGTGTACATTTGTATGATGTACTCCTAATTATTCTCTACGTGTCCCTAAATTTATTTTGTTCCGCAAACAGTGAGCTAAATGTAGGTAATGTATAATATGAAATTTATTTGGCTTCTTAAATTGTCATGATGGGTGATTTTCTTTCCATCAAGATAAATACTTTATGACTTAACAGGTATATATGATAGGTCATCGGGATACAATATGGCTTGAACATATTATTGTGCAATAATCAATAAACGTGTATATAAAAACTAATATATACCCTGTTTGCAATACTAGTTCAATTAGTGTAAACCAGAGCAGAGAGAACTGTGGACTCTTTTGGCACTTAAAGGATATTTGTATTTGATTCTTCCGAGTCATATTGCATATAAATGAATGACATTTACTTAGTATACACACCATATGGTTTACTTTGCCTGCACGTAACTAATTTATACGGCAATCACTAGAGAGAAATAATGCGTAGAAACACAGTCAATTAAACATATTGGCTGTCACAATCTATACAAACATCCTGTGTTCATCAAACTTTCTTGAACAAGTACCTTTCTTCTTAAAGAATTGATTTACTTCCCATCTCTTTCTCCAAGACGATTTAATTTGTATAATATTATTACATAAATACTTCAAACACTCGCTGTTTAAGGTCTTACTTCTTTGGCTGGGACAAATATAATTATCATGAAGTATTTACCCTCAGATCTTATCTTACTAATTGTGTTTTGCATTCCATTTTAAAGACTCTTTATCAAACTATGTCCAAGAATAGAACAAATCAGTGTTCTCGACTACAGGTGTCCAAGGAAGTTTTGAGTACTCATATATAAAGGCATGCACTTTATGTTTAATATCAATTAGCAAGATAATTCGATAATCCGCACATTGGTGATTATGACATATTGTCAAGCTCCTCTGATGACTTGAAGCGAGTGGAAGCATGTTTTTTTTCTGTAGTGCCAGGAACAGTTTGTTTTGTTTGTTTGTTTTTGTTGATAAATATTAACGTTACAGTGACGATCATGGATGTTTTTCTCAATTGATTATTTAAATCACATATATTAGTTTATATTAAATACCACCAGTTAAAGCAAACCCTTCAAAGGAAATATTACCGGCTAATGTCATAGATTTGTTTTCATATCACGCTATTTTTATGCTTTTGATTAAAATTCGCAATGAATTCTATAATATTGTAACTAAATATGTAAATAAATTAACGATGGAAACTTAACTAATTGGGCAATTAATTAATTGAAACCTTAATTAAGCAAATTTTAGTTTAATTAATTACTTAACAAAGAAATAGAAGCAATTGTAGTCAGTCTCTATTTTATATCATATGCTATATAACTGTAACTATATCAATAATCAATATATAAGCTTTACTTTCCAAGAGGTTTATTCTACCTGGTTTTATTAATGTATTTCGTATCTAGGAAAAAAAGTAAACAATGTAATATCAATAAATGGCATAATACAGATTTGTATAGATGTGTGATAAATGTATTAATAAGACTATTAGCAGCAGAGAGGGTGAATCCTACAACGTTTTTAGACAAAATTTGATTGAAATCCTAAAACGAGCCGTCTTATAATCTTATTTTAACCAAAAAAAGGCGAACCCTACAACGTTTTCAGACAAAAAAATTGATTGAAATCTACATACGAAATCATTTTAACTAAAAAAATGAAAACGATTTTTTAATTAATTTTGGTCGCAACTTGTTGTCATCCACCCTCTCTGCTGCTAAAGTTTTCAGTTCTGGGTTAATAATTCTTTTACGATTTTAACCGAATATTTGATCCAGTCCGATACGATATCGTGTCCGAGGATCATGTAGATTTATTGTTGCGAATCCGTGCGGAGTCGACTGAGCATAACTAAAGAAATCTCGAAATTGATTGAAGTCCATATCAGAACACCATGTCTGCCAAATATTTCGTAGCGTATGAGTATCAACTCCGTTGAATACAGACAATAAATTACAGTTATCTCTGATGACTTTTGGAACCTGAGTGTAGCGTTGAGTGACATATATCACGTCAGTGTTTTTATGCCTGCCTCTGGAAAAGATCCTAGCAGGATTTTTTTGTTTATCTAACATTATATCGTCGTATACGACTAAATTGTTAATATCTCCATCAATATCATCAATGCTCGGTGCTTCATCGATATCAGTTATAAAATCAATAATACCCTCTCCGGATTTTTCTACCGCGCTGTCGTTAAAATCTTTTAGCACTTCATAACATCGTTGATCATCTACGCTAGGGGCAATTAAATACAACTTATCCCACTTCATCCATCTCATTATTAAATTGAGCAACAATTGCGTTTTACCGGATCCAGATGGCCCGATTATAATCATCCGGATAGAGTTTGGTAGCGCTGCATGATGCTTAATTGGTTCTCTTGTTTTCGTCGCTGAAAAATCAATTATATCCATATTTCTATACATAAATTATGGATCTATATTGTGTGAAGTGTAAAACGCGTACTGGCACAGATGATGTGACGACGATTACAACTAAAAATAACCGATCAGCGCTTTCTGGTAAATGCGTGCAATGTGGTACAAAGAAATTTAGATTTGTGTCTATGAAATCTGATTTAAAAAAAAACGAGGAGGTGATATCGCAGCCAAATTAGCAAAACTCCCTGGAACCCCATGGGCAAAGTACCCCGGAGAAAAGCACCTCCCAGGATATAGCTACTGTGGACCAGGAACCAGACTTGATATCAGACTCAATAATCAAAATCAACCCAACCCCGGTGAAGAACCAATAAATGCCATTGATAAGGCCTGTCACCTTCATGATGTTGCTTATAAAAGCAGCAATCTGCAACACAGGCATCTCGCGGATGTGAAATTAATTCATGCGTTAAATGCTATTCCTGATAAATCCTTCAAAGAAAAATTGTCTTCATTTTTGATAAAATCGGCTATGAAAAGTAAATTGATGTTAGGTGCTGGTAATTAATAATATGGAATCAATTTATTATTCCCCAAGAGGATACTGGAGGGGTAAATCAGCAATCAATAAACTCGCTAGAGCTGCAAATGTGAAAAAAACCACTGCGGCTAATTGGTTATCCAAACAGGCACTATGGCAAATTTATCTACCACCGCCTAAACAAATTCAATTCTCGCATTTTGATGTGACCGCTCCTAATGAAGTTCATCAGGCTGATATATTATTTCTGCCACATGATCGTGGTTACAAATATGCGTTAACCGTAGTTGATGTTGCGAGTCGATACAAAGAAGCAGAACCGCTGAAAACAAAATCAGCCACTGAAGTCGCTTCTGCATTTGAAAGGATTTATCGACGAGGTCCTCTGCGTTGGCCAAATCTGTTACAAGTTGATCCTGGCAAGGAATTTCAGGGTGCAGTGTTATCTACAATGAAACATCATAATGTCACCATACGACGAGGGCATACTGCGCTACATCGCGATCAGGCCATTGTAGAACGATTTAATCGGACGATTGCTGAGCGGTTATTTGGATATCAATACGCAAAAGAATTCATTCAAGAAAAGCGATCCAGTGAATGGGTTAAAAGATTACCATCTGTGATTACTGCACTGAATAACGAGATTACTAGAACAATCAACATGAAACCTATCAACGCGATTAAAAAGAAGTCAATACCCGTACAACCACAAAAAGATTTCAAAGAACCAATTCTTGGTAGTAGTGTCATTGTGAGGTACTTATACGAACCAGGAGAGCTTGAAGGGGGTAGAAAAAGGGCTACTGATCCTATTTGGAGCGTCACTACGCATAAGATATCTAGTATAACTCGATCTACGGGTAGACCTCCAGTCTATAAACTGGATTCAACTGCCCCTCAGCGGGGTTTTACTCGACAACAACTACAAGTGATTCCCGAGGATACTCAATTGCCACCGCATGGTCTTAACTAGCACCGTTGCGTCTATTGCACTCAAGACAAGTCAACATCACATTATTTCTGACATGACCGAGATTGTTATTTTTTCTGTCTACGGTGAATTGGCGAGGATCCTTATCCGAATACTGCCAACGCATTATACAATTGCAACTCGCGCAGTGATTATTCTGTTGTTTGTTCAAAGTGATTATTAATTCAGCATCAATATCAAATTCTCGTTGTTTTTTTTTGTCCTGTTGTTTGTAACCGGAGAGTTTTTTATTAATGATGCTAACATCAATATCACTTATTGTTGTGTCATTATCATCACCAATGATTTCATCATCGAGGACAATTCTTCGAAGTTGATTTATGTTTCGTACTCTGGATACTGCGAGATAGACTAAATTTGACCATTCGATGCGATTATCTACCATCCAAACAATTGTATCCGATATAGTCAATCCCTGTGAAGAGTGTATTGTTGCCGCGTATCCTAGCGTCCACGGGGATTTATTAGCACGCAATGCATCTTCAACGACATTGATATCAACCAGCACAATATCATTTAATACCAGAATTTGTTTTTCATTCTGTCCTGGAATATCAACTTCAATATTCTGTTTTCGTGTATCCGATGGCCTATAACAAAGGGGTACTGGAAGCGTTGCAAATTTTTCTTTATGCAATTCAAATAACTTCATCTGAAGTGTATCCCTGACTATTTTTCTACTTGCAATGATTAAATCGTTTGGTCTCCACGCTTCCCAGAAATCATTCATTGGGGTTTCTGAAATCACTTCACGCGCTATTTCGCATTGGATTCTATCCGGTTGTAATCTAATTAGCGCTTTGAACTCGCGTAATCGTTCATCAAGTGATCTATAATCAGTGGTGATTTCTTCATAGTAGTCTACAAAACCCTTTAGCCATTCATGTGGAGATGCACCGACAAATGGTGGTGGTTGGCCGTGATCCCCGCACATGACGACTTTTGTGTTTTTGTTTAACAACCACTCAAGAAATGTTTTTAATACATCTAATGACACTGTGCATATTTCATCCCAAATTATGATTTCAGGAATGAATTTATCACCCATTCGATCAGGAGTCCATTTGTCACCCTTCCATCGAAAAAAACTGTGATAAGTGCAAGCATTTACCCCTCGTTGTATCATCTCTCTGGCGAGTCTGTGAGTCGGTGTTAGCACAATCATGTTAGTAGAAATACAAGTATTTCCACCACCACGAAATAATTCAATTGCACGAGTTGTCTTTCCTGACCCACCACAACCGTTTAAATAAACTGTCTTATATCTACATACTGGATCAGATACCGGTGGTGCATTAGAAAATTCTGATTGAATTTCAATACGGTTACAACAAAGATATTTATCATCCATGGCAACGTCTGCGGATTCACAATACTCATGTAGCATCTCCTTTTTAAATCGCCAACGCCCCCAATTTTCTTCGGGATCTGTGAATGCCGCTACAGCTGATTTGTACTTATTGGGTATATACATCGAATCAGTGGCTACTCTAACCGCGGTATTAGGAAATCTATTTATCATCGAAAATAGATTAATGCAAGCATATGCTAACATTGAACTTCTCAAATGTGTGTACTGGGAATTATATCCATCACAGTAGGTAACAACCGTACCTAATTTCTCACCATTGGATAGAAAAGCATCCTTACGGGATACAAGTTTTCCCTGTTTCATTAAATCCGCTACAATAAAATCGTATTCAGCGACATCTATGATCAACCGCGAAGAGTATTTTGCGTTATCGTATCGTCCACCCTGGGTAAATTTACCGATTATTCTTCTTCCGAGATCTTTTGCTTGTTCTTTTTTAATTTCAAATAACTTCTTAGACCAATTTATGATTTCTTCTTCACTGAAATCTGGAAACTGTTTTCGTAGTTCGTTGATTATTCTATCTAGATTGGGTTGTGGTAGCCAAACTTCTTTCTGAGCTCGATAGCATATAATAGCATCGGAAACAATCAACGATATTAGCATACCACAATCAATCATATATCTCAATAGCACTATTGGCATCCAGTGTTTTTCAGATAGGTGTCTACCGAGCCAAACATAACTACACGGATGTAACCCTGTAGCTAATTCAAATGATATCACACGAGCGAATCCGGTTAAATCAAAATCAGGTAATGGTCCATTAATCGCAACACGAGTCATTTCATGCGTGGGGTGTCCAAATCGTTTGAAGTACTCAGCGCATTCCCCATACCCGAGAAAACTTCCGGGATAACACGCGGATATATCAATTGAAATCATACCATCACGTGAGTATTTCGTATTCCACAGTCCTCCATGACCGAATTCGACGCAACTCAATTTAACAACCTCGAGAAAATCACTTCGTGTTGGACGCCATGAGTTTTTTTCTCTTGCGAAGTGAGCTACCACTGATGGAATAGTAAAACTATCCGTGAGTAGTTTTTCATGGGAATTCTGCGGTGAAAAATCACTAGCGATTTTTCTCATTCTGTTATCTAATTCTTCAATGCGATATAATTCACCATTTGGTTTTACAAATTGATCGAATTCTTCATCACTTCTAAGTAACCACACTGACACAGGATCATCCTTACACAACGCATGAATAGCATCGAATAATTTCTCTTCATAGAAAACATCCCCGACGAACTCCTTAGGGATATATTTCACGGTTCGTTCTCGTGGAAATATTGTTACCGCAGGTGTCCACGCGTGTTTGTTATGATCAATAATCTGTATTGGTGCTCCATTTTTGTTATATTTCGGTTCGTATAAAACCTCTCCGGTTATCGTCATAACGGTTATTGGGAATCGTAATGATGTTTCTAATTTAGCTATATCAGAAATCTTTGCACCATGCTGTTTCACTGTCAGTTCCCACTCGGTTATTTTCCTACGTCGCAGATCAGTTAGTTTATTTCCTCGGGATGCATTTGTGAAGTGTTCTATTATTCGTTCTGCTACACAATTAAGCCCTGACGAATATTTCATAGGAGCTAGTTTTGCGATATCAGGTTTATCATTTAACGGATATATCCCATAAACCATTGCTGTTACGGGATAAGATCTTTCGTAGTATGGTTTATCAATGCCGGTTAGAATCCCTGGTTTGGAATCTCTACTCACAATGACAGCTTTTTTATTCTTGAGGATTGGTTCAAATTTATCCTTAATAATCCATTTGCCTTCGACTTCGATAATGAATTTGATTCGGAAAAAATGCCGTTTTTCCCCAACACGTGAAATTATCACTGCTGCTTTTTCATCATTCATGGTAGCATCAACAACACCATCAATTCGAAATGTTGACCAACAATAAGATGCTCCATCACGCTTAAATTCATTAAAACAGTCTCTGATTTTACTAATCATGGCTTTATCAAGAATTGTATTCTTTGGTGTATTAGAAGCTATATCGAGATTGAATTGAGCATCTTTCCAGGGGTAATCTCTCTTGGATGTTTTTGAAATCCGAAGGATTTTGGGTTTATCGAGATTAAATCTAGGATTGATTTTGTTACGTTTTTTGGGTCTATCGAGATTAAATCTAGGATTGATTTTTAATAATCTCTTAAACTCTTTCATGTTTCCGTCTATTGGACGTTTTTTGGTTTTTTTTGGTCTATCGAGATTAAATCTAGGATTGATTTTTAATAATCTCTTAAACTCTTTCATGTTTCCGTCTATTGGACGTTTGTTACGTTTTTTGGGTTTATCGAGATTAAATCTAGGATTGATTTTTAATAATCTCTTAAACTCTTTCATGTTTCCGTCTATTGGACGTTTGTTACGTTTTTTGGGTTTATCGAGATTAAATCTAGGATTGATTTTTAATAATCTCTTAAACTCCTTATCAGCATTTTTCGAAGGCGTTCTCCCTAATTCCTTCATGCTATAATTAAAACAAGCATTTAAATGAAAGATTTTTATATAATGAATCACTGCAAGTGGCTTATGATTGGATCAGTAATCCCGTGTAACAAATCATGCAGAAATGAGTTCTGTGGGTATCATATGCAAAGCTTTCGTCGTGGAAGCCTTGGTCCGTTACCGTGCATACGATGTGGGGTTGGGGTTAGGGGGAAATCACGGTTGTGTTTGAATTGCGGTGGTAAGCGATACAGGGAATTGAAGCGTTATTATGATAAAAGAATAAAAAATGGACAATCAATCAGAAATTTTGACCCTGAAAAAGTCCCTGACACTGACACTGTCACTGACAAAATCATAAGAACCCCTCAAGACTACATCGAAAGATTCATCATTAAACCAAACAATGAATTAGACAAACAATAGTATTATGTATACGAATGAACCAAGAATTCAGACAGCATCCCTTGATTTTAAATTATGAAGCATCCAGTGATGGTACTGTCAGACACTGCATTTTGAAGAAAACGGTCGGTTTTGTGACTAATCAAGGGTATTTGATGTTTAGCGCTGGAAAGAAGAAATATCACAATCATCGTTTCATATTTGAATGTTTTAATGGATTGATCGAGGATGGTCTTGTTATCGATCACAAGGATTCTAATCGAAAGAACAATTCATTATCAAATCTGCAAGCTATCACACAGAGTGAGAATTCCAAACGAGGAAGAACTGGCACTTGTTCAAAAAAAGCGAAACCCGTAAAATCTTTGAATACAATAACTAACGAAGAAAAAATATTTCAATCAATATATGAAGCCGGCAAGTATTTCAATATTTGTGGATCCTCAGTACGAAAAGTTGCAGAGGGGATTTATCGATCGGCTATTTCTAAAAGGACGGGACAAAAAATTCAATTTAGTTATGTCTAATGCGTCATATTTTTCATTTAGAAATATATCATTATTATAGAATAATGAATTCTGAAAACATGAATAGCATCATATCCGAGATTTCAAAATTGAAAGGTTGGGATATTGAACTATCAGATGGGTTAAATCCTGATCAAATCATGTCTGATTTTCAGGACATAGAATACGGAGTTAGCACTAACAAGTATATGCTACCAAAGAAGTATGCGCTCATCAAAAGAATTCAGAATTCTATTAAGGACTCTCTCGCATTTTCCAGTGACGTAAGTGTGTTCGCTCCGTTGTATACCATCGTAGAACGAATACGAAAAGAATTGGGGTACGAATACGAATTGAAAAAGGAGGTTAATTCTAAAGTTAGAAACCTACGAGCGTTAATTCAAGAAAATGAACAATTTTGATTGACCAACCATTTATCATTATTTGATTGACCAACCATTTATCATTATTTGATTGTGACCGTCCCTCATAGAGATTTTAATTTTTTTTTAGCATTTTTTGATCAAAACTGTTGAAATCAGTGAATAAAAAATTGATGGCTGGTTCGGATTGATCACTTCCACGATGGTGTTAGGTTGGATTGAAAAATTGTTTTACAATTGAAAAATTGTTTCTGATTTCAAATAATGGTCAATGAAGCATTAACAACCCGATTGGCTCGTGAACGACTGGATGCAATCAGGAGATTTGTACCAATTCGTGACTCTGTACGGAATAAACTACAACAACGACAGAGTCTTCAGACTGATTTTGCTATGGGATCCGAAGAATTGTTTAAACCAGTAACCACAGCAACGAAAGGGATAGAGCGTGCTATACTGGGAGATGTTCCCGAGACGGGAAAATCTGTTATTGGTGAACTTGAAAAAATAGCAGCGAAAACTGAACAAACTGAACAAACAAAACAAATGGAATCAAAAGAAATAGTAGATGATTTACGCGTGATATTTAACGAGGCGGGTTTAGCAGCAATCATTGAGACTAAACTAGCAAAAATTCCTGCGCTTGTTGTTACGACTTATGAAAACAGGAAAAATTTGTTGAAACCAGAACATCATAACTTTGTTAGAGATATAACTCACTGGGCTGATATATTCTACAAAATCAAAACTGAAAAAACAGGTAGAATTAAGAAGAAGGGTAACGCATCATACATTGGATATATCAATGAGGTGGGCGAAGTGTATAATCAATACGAAGAGTTTAAACAACAACAAAAACCGCAAAAATTGCGAGGAAAGCGACAGCAACCTGCAAAGAAAGTAGTCTACTCTCCTAAAAAACAACAACTACCACCTGATGATAATCTTCTTGATTATTTATTACAAGAAGCCGATTTAGAAAAACAGGATGAAGCAACTGGTTATAGCGGAAGTGGATTGCAAGATTCCAGTGGAAACTCTTCGAGGGAAAATCCAAGGATTGGAAACTCAAAGAGTGGAAATCTAAAGATTTCATGTCCTGGTAGTGTTATCAATGATATATCACGATTAGAAGTTCTTGTAGGAGGTTTCCGAGCTGGAAATAACTCACCGGAAATAATTAATGAAGCAGCTGATATCTGTAGACGGTTATTTGCCGGCGGTATCATGGATATCAAAACATATCGAGATTTCATTGACGAGTTAGCGGAAAGTGGGTATCACAGTGATTAAATAAAAACGCTAGCGTTTCCAATTGAAAAATGGTTTCTGATTTCAAATAATGATCATACACTACAATCATGATAAACCAACCCCCGTCTACGTAGTTAATTCACGGTTTCCAGTTTATAGAGCATACTACGGAGATGGTTTAGGCAATACCATTGCAGGGTTATTTGCGAGAATGGCTCCAAAAGTGATGCCGTTGGCTAAACAACTAGGAATGAAAGCAATTGAAGTTATTCGTGATAAGGGTATTAGTGCTGTTGGAGATTTTGCTGGAAAAGCGTTTTCAACTGCGAAGAATAAATTAACATCATTAGTGAAATCACGGATGAAATCCAAAGGATTTTCAAAGAAACCGTTACCGTCTACAGCGGAAATGCCTGCAAGTGTTAGTAGAATTATAAATAACGCAGTAGACGAAAAATTAGCGTCGATGATAAATCAAGGGGACCAAAGCAATATTGCAAATATGATAGCAGGAAGCGGCTTTAAAAAACTACGTCGATGAAAACCGTTTACGATGAAAATCCTACGGATTTTTACGATTTAGACTCTGATAAATAGAATAAAATGTTCAAAAAATCACATGATCCGGCGTTTGATATAGACGCCCCAGTTGGCAAGGATGATTCTGTACGCGATTATCAATATTACGCCTATCATGCCATAGACTCAAATAGTCGAGCAAGAATTGAACTTCAAGTCCATGATACCAGTAAATACTTTTTGCCCTGTGAAGCGTTTATTGAAGTAGAAGGAGAACTTGTAACAGCTGATGATACTCCTGCTGTACCAGCACCGTATCCAGATGGTACTCAAGTCGGTTTTGTCAATAATGGTATTATGGCGTTATTTGAGAGTGCTAGATATCTCATTGATGGAAAAGAAATTGAGTCCATAGATCGTGATGTTGATATGGCTACAACAATAATCGGGTTAGCGAGATATTCTGATGATTATACAAGATCAGCAGGACCCTCTATGATGTTTGCAAAAGATGCTAAGAATACCGCTGGTGGAAATCCATTTGTTGTAAGACAACCAAAAAAACGTGATAATAGTGATTCTGGTATCGAGAATATGATTATAAACAACGACGTTAATTTCAATCTAGGAGCTGCAACACGAAACTCAATGTTGGAGGGAACGCGTAGATTATTTTCATGTGCGATTCCACTGCATCATATTTTTGGATTCTGTAGAAACGTCAGAAAAGTTATCTACGGGGCGAAGCATACAGTATCGCTTGTACGAAAGAGTGATGATAATGATGCAATCTGGAGGATTCCAGCAGATGCTGCAAATCCCAATGCTGATGCCGGTAAAGTCAATTTAACAAAAATATCATTGTGGATGCCAGTGTTGACTCCAGCAATCACTGCAGAAGAACGATTACTATCATTTATGGACCAAGGAGGAAAATCGTTGTTGAGTTGGTTAACCGTGAGTACAGATGTTAAACAATCAAATATCAACGGTTTATTCACTTGGAACCTAGCATCAAAACAAGGTGTTGCTGCGCCACGTCATATATTTATTGCGTTACAAGATAACGCACGAGTTGGCAATCAAGAACGAAGCCATATGATATTTGATCAATTAGGTGTGAAAGACGTCTCACTGAGAATAAACGGCCAGCAGGAACCATCCGAGGATATACAACTTAATTACACAGAAAATCATATTGCACGAGTTTATCATCGTCTGTTGTCATTTATGGCACGTGATCAAAATGTCGATACTGGTTTGCAAATATCACAATATGATTTTAAAAATCTGTATCCGATCTATTACTTCTCACTGGAACATCTCGATTTGACAAGACAGTCCGTCGTTGATATACACTTTAGAGCTAATGTGACTCGTCCTGTTGGTGTTGGTGCTATTGCTAATTATAGAGCGGTTGCTGTCATTCTCAGTGATAAATCAATGCTACTTGAAGGTGTTGGTGGAAGAATGAGAGTGGTAGATGCACCAGTAGAAAACATGTAATTGAAATTGTAAACGATTTAGAATCAATCTATTATGTATAATGTCATATAGTGTTATTAGTGTTACGTTAACTCCCGGTCAATTAAAAAAATTGCAATCAGAATCGGCTAAGCGATGTGGAACCACAATCACGTTGAAACCTAATCAAATGACTGGTGGTGCAAATAAATTATCGCTGACAACTCGTCAGGTGAAACATTTCAATGATGCACTTGCAGCCAAAAAAGGTGTTCAGATTACTCTTTCTGCGGCTGCTATCAAAAATATGATTAAAACAGGCGGTATATTTCCGTTGTTAGCTGCGATTCCAGCATTGATTGCAGCAGCAGCCCCAGCGGTGGCTAAAGCGGCAGCGTTAGGAGCCGTTGGTACTGCAGCAGGAATGGCACTAAAGAAAGCAACTGGGAAAGGATATAAAAAAAAGGGACGATCCGTTCACGGATTGGGTCTAAGACTACCAGGAACCCCGTATTCGTGGTACAGCGGGAGATCCGTGAACGGATCGGGTCTAAGACTACCAGGAACGATTTATTAATTCAGGAATCGAAGATTCCCATGTCCAATTTTGATTTAATGGATGCGGCTAAAAAACTCGCGATTAAAAACTTCAGAGGTGTCTTTATGAAAGATCAATTACCACATCAACCAAACAGCGTTGAAACAGGTATTATTAATCTCGATAACAGCACCGGACCTGGAACTCACTGGGTTGCATACGCTATTGATCCACGTGGGATTGTTTATTTCGATTCATATGGATTAGCCCCACCAAAAGAGTTTATGCGTTATATAAAAACCCTTCCAATGAAGACTTGGTATTCTACGCTACCAACACAAACGATGATTGACCCACCAATATGTGGCAGCGAAGTATTAAATGTCCTTGACGCTATTTCTAACTCCTTGAGTAACCCAAGCGGAAAACCACCACATGTTGTCGTTAATGAATACACTAGCAATCGCTGGCAACGACGAAGTCGTCAAAAACGATTTTAGAGAGAGAAAGAGTTTTACAATAACATGATTGATATTTGGGGGAGATCTTTGAAACCCAAACCCGATGGCACTG
Source organism: Unio delphinus (assembly GCA_029339505.1). Lineage (NCBI taxonomy): Eukaryota > Metazoa > Mollusca > Bivalvia > Unionida > Unionidae > Unio > Unio delphinus. Next base: position 2,077,538 of record JAQISU010000259.1, read on the forward strand.
CAACCCCTGATTCTATCAAGGATATAACAAAAAAAATTAAAGATGAAATAGCTGAGACGTTAAATTTAACAAGTGTTGACCCGAACGAAATAGTTGTATTTCAGGACAAACAGGGTAAATTGAAATCCAGTGATGTGTCATTGAATGACATTTTGATACGGCAGCGCGACGCCGCTGAAAACTCTATTGCGCTGTATTCCAACGACGGACTACTTAAACCAGGCGCACTTGTGTCTACGATCACAGACGCGATTGCCACCCACAACAAGATGATTACCGACAACGACAACAGGATTACCACCCAAGACAACAAGATTACCACCCACGGCCGTGAGCTGGATGATCATATACGAGGTTATAATAATTTTCGCAAAAATGTCATACATAAATTCTTTGGAACACCGCTTGTGGTTGGCATGACTCTCACTGAAATTAAAGACTTGTTGAATTCATTCTTCGCTAACAAGGAAGCTGGAAGGATGATGACTGCTTCAGAATTCAAGGCAAATTATCTCGAGATTTCTAAACTAATAGAAGATCAAAAACCCACTAACGACATTGTTGGTAGATTCTTTGGAACCCCACCTGTGGCAGACTCGACTCTCGCTGAAATCAGTGAGTTTATCGGCAAGCACACTCACAATGCCTACATCGCTAATAATTTCTTTGGTGTCCCGGTTACATCTACAATGACTCTCAAAGATATTAATATGTTTATGGTGAGACAAACAACACTTAATACCATCGTGGATAAATTTTTAGGGAGAACACCTGTGTCTGAAACCACATCGTTGACAGGTCCAACCCTCGCTGAAGTTAAAAAAGCTATTGACGAACAAAAGCTCACAAATGAAATGGTTAATACGTTCTTTGAGGGCAGTAGCCTCCAAGATATCACGACGAAATTTTCTAACATCGACAACCATATTAAAACCCAAGCACTGATTAGAATCAACGAACTTCTGGTTTCATTCTTTTCTGACAGGTGGGGGGGGGGGACAATAGATCCTGCCAGAATCAGGGTAAATTATCTCGATATTTCCAACGATCTTCTTGAACTAAAAGAAAACTTTGAAAGGATAAAAATTCCGCACAAAAAACCTAAAAATATCGTGTATACGATCAAACATAAAATCGAGGATTGGATAAGAGACCAATCTCCTAGAATTACCATCGATCTCTTGTGGGATGAGGGGGAAGTGAAGGTTGATGGTATCTATAGGTTAACGTGGGCCTCTATCGATCAATTTAATATGATCATGAACAATAGAACCTACTCTGGTGGAGTCGCGACGTTAATTATCGAGACTGGCATAACACCAGAATTTTACTTCGTCGCGGTTGATAGCTCCACCATTAGATCAAAAATAGCCTTGTGCATAGAACTCGTAGATCATTTTTCCGGCTGAAGTACTAGCAATTCCCGCTAACGATGACAAATAATTGAAAACACTAGCGGGTTTAAAATAACAACAATGACTTTGTCATCGACGCAATGTCGCTATGATCAGGTCAGAGAATTTCAGAATAGACTCAAAACCCTCACTGAGGAGTATCAAATAAAAATAAAAAAATACCGACGAAGAATCACCGCAATTGATGTTATTATGTACTCGGTGTCAAGCGTTCTCGCTGGCGCCGGAATAATACTTGCATCGGTTACAATGATTGCCCCGGTCGTAGTTCCAATTTGCATTTCTGCGGTGGCTACAATCGGGGGTATATCAACCGGGATAGCAAAAAAGATATCATCATGCAGCCAGAGTAAACTGCAGAATTACTTACTTCAATTTCATATTGCATCAACCGCATATTCGCAATTATCATTGATGATATCGTCGTCACTCGATAATACGGTTATATCAGATAGTGAATTCTCAGCGATGGTCAGTATTTTTGATTCCGCGATATCGAAATTAGAGCGACAACATGAATATAATGACAACACCGATGGAATCAGAAAACACGAACCCAAAAAACAAAATGATCTCAATAATATCAACATTACCAGATTGTGAATTCTCAGTGATGGTCAGTATTTATGATTCCTCGATACCAAAATTAGAAATAAATCATGAGTATAATGACGACACAGATGGAATTACTTCAACGAGTAGTGGAGAACACGAACCCAGTACAAACGAGTATGATATCAATAACATCTACGAAACCCGAGTTTAGTGTGAATTTCCCCTCTCCGGTTCCTGTGAGCGAAATCGCGCTAGCAAAACTACGAATGTATCACAGTTGGCCTAATATCAGATCGGTAGCATTTGGTAGTCAACAACCCAATAATTCACTGGTGTTCTCGTATAAGAATAAAGACGATGGTACCCCAGACTGGAATGTTGTTTCGATACCAACAGGGTCATACCAAATAGAACAAATCAATAATGAATTCGCGCGTAGAATAAAATCGATTACTGGAACAGAATCGAAAATCGCTATAACAGTTCATGAGCCGACGCTATCATCCGCAATTGAAATAAGCACAGAAGGATACGTCGTAGATATCTATCAAAGTTCTATTAGAACCGTACTAGGATGGCCTGAAAAACCACCTGAAAAATCCACCACCGACTTAACCACGGATGTACAATCATATCATGAAATCAATCCCAGTTATCAAGATAATTTATCTGATATAAGAAAAGGAAGAATCGCCGATAGATTTATATTCACCAACAAAGACACATTGCAATGGGATTTTATCATTAAAAGAACAACCGACTCATCTGTTACTATTTCATTTACGCTAACTGACGTCCGTGGTTATTTTAATGAGATTAAACAATTATATGACACACAACTAGAACAACTACGGAAAACAAGATCGCAAAAACACGTTGAAATAATAAATCAGCTTATATCGGACATGAAATATATCTATGAACTAATTATTCAAACAATAATTAATGACAACAGCGACAACAAACAACGATTCTTAACCGATTACAATATCACAGAGAACAATCTGCGTAATTTCAGGTTTCCGAAATACAACGCTGATGAATTAGTAAGAATTGTTAAAACCGATATCATCAAAGCGCTACAAAAATCAGATTCAACTGTCCTCCTCAAACATAATAATGATCCAGATGGTGGTGGTAGGCATATCGCTCCGTTCAATGTGAATATTTCAACGGTGATTGCACTTAATTTAGTGTGTGATGTTATCGAAGGAAGCTATCAAATTAATCTCGAACGATCAAATCAAGCTCAGCAAGGATATATTCTTTATTCATTTGCACCAACAGCTCCTCCAGGATTTTTAATAATTGAAAACCCAATTAATCCTGTCTATATGCGATGTCATAATAATTCATTAACCAGAATTAATTTCAAACTCACCGACCAGTCAAATAATCTGATTGATTTACAAGAAGAGGTGTTAGCAATTAGTCTGTTTGTGAAATCATAAATGATTTTCGTCCTAAAGACTTTCATCATAAAGACTGGATCAAATCATTTATTATTTTTTGTTAACCCAGTGATGAAATCACTAAGCAGCAGAGAGGGTGGATGACAACAAGTTGCGACCAAAATTAATTAAAAAATCGTTTTCATTTTTTTAGTTAAAATGATTTCGTATGTAGATTTCAATCAATTTTTTTGTCTGAAAACGTTGTAGGGTTCGCCTTTTTTTGGTTAAAATAAGATTATAAGACGGCTCGTTTTAGGATTTCAATCAAATTTTGTCTAAAAACGTTGTAGGATTCACCCTCTCTGCTGCTCTATTTACTGTCGTTAAGATGAGATTACTGTCAAGTTTTGAATGCTATAAGAATTATATGTATATTTTCCATGTTTTCTTGTCAAACCCTGACTAAAGAGGGTAGTGCTATTGCAAGTTCTCTCCCTTACACGTGTTTAGTGTATTGAAGCAAATTCTATTTAAAATCTATTTTGTATCATTAATATAATTGCAAATTAAATATCAAAGTTCCCTAACAGCAGGAGCTCGGTTTCTGCACTAACAGACCTATTCTCAGTTCAGAAACGGTTATAGTGAACAAAAATAATCATTTAAGTATGTCTGTTCGTTCTCATTCTAACATTCTCAGTTTAATTTTATATCTTTGACATATGACCTCGAACATACAACCTGAGATATTGAGTCAATCTCATCTCGACCCTTGGTGTACCACAGTCATGTTGCAACCTCCTCTTCAATAGGAAATGGACAAAGGTGTTGAATTTCCTAACCAAGAGATTTAAAAATTGCAAAAAGCCTGATAGTCAATCTTTCATTACTGAAAATCACAAAACAAAGTCAGAGCCTATGAAAACGTTAAAGTTAGTTGAAAGAAAACCAGTGGAAATATATTATGCAAGAACATACTTTCCAATGAATTTACATAATACAACGTCTCGTGAAAGCAAAGAATGAGTCTGCCATTGCAGTATCGGATGTATTTCAAAATAAACGAAACGTCAAAGTGTAGTGTATAGTAGAGACAAAAAAGAGAAATGTTAAATACATGAGATTGTTTCCCATCTGAAGAAACGTCAAAGTGTAGTGTATAGTAGAGACAAAAAAAGAGAAATGTTAAATACATGAGATTGTTTCCCATCTGAAGAAACAAAACCCATTTTTGACTAAGACGTTTTATCAAACTTGACGACATACTGGCTTTTGTATGAAAGTACGAATACATTGAATTGACCGCCATAGCAAATCTAATAGTCACTATATTCAAATAGTCGCTATAATATTCGAATAGTCACAGCAATCATTCTAGGCTAAAATACCCTTTGCAAAACTTTGTGGTCATATCTGTAAAATATGCAGTGTGAAGTATATCGAGTATATCCCTTAATACCGTAACATGTTCATCCCATGTATGTGTATAAACAAAAATATCATCAAAACCGTCTACGTTTTCCATACCGCTTAACGGTTTGCGCATGAGAGGAACACATGACACACCAGGTTGAATAAACCGAAAGGCAGAACTTTCAAATGATACGCACCTTAAGAGGTCGCGAATGCCGTCAACTCGTGGACATTATCGTCGATTGGTATATGCCAATATACCTTGGTAAGGTCCAATTTAGAAATGTATTTATGACCCGCCAACTTTGACAATACACTTTTCATGTCTGTCATCGGTTTCGCATCGGACACGGTAATTTTGTTCAATTTCCGCATGTTAATGCACAAACGGTTCGTCTGGTCTTTCTTTCTGGCTAACACAATGAGGGACGAGTAAGGAGAACTGGACGGTTCGATCACTTCCTTGTCTAATCTTGTATCCACTTGTTGATTGTCTTCCGCCCATTAAATGGGATTGGTAATCCATTGATCCTGATCGGCTCCGAGGTATTCAGCTTGATCTCGTGTTGCATCAATCGAGTACTGCCTTGTTTGTCCGTAAACACGTCTGGATATTGGAACAAAACCTCCAAGAGCTGCGTACGCTGACTTTTGGATTCATATGGGCATACTTTGATCTGATCTATACCTTATAACCCTCTCTCAATGGGTATTCAATGGGTATTGTATGTGCTGGTGGCGAATTCCGATTCATCGCACGATCTATTCTCTATCATCGCTAGGCATACTACATAAATATCTTGGACATACCTTCTATATCAATGATATTGTCCATATGGTCTTTTACCTGTTTGAATTCGTTTGGCCCTTTCCATTTGACAAGCGGATTGTTTTTATTCGTTGGGGGAAGCACCAAGACTTGATTGTCTACATAAACATCTTTACTCCGCGTTCGTCAGTAGTAGTATTTCGCGTATTTCCGACTAGATTTCGCGAATTCGTCTTGCGTCATTTGACAAATATTCTCTAACCCCTCGCTTAAATTTACCACGTATTGATACGTGGTCTTAACTTCTTCCTTTGCGACCTCGTCTGACCACAATTAGCGTAGAATACGCATATGACCAAGAACTGTCCTACCGTATAATAGTTCAAACGGAGAGAAGCCTAAGCTTTAGTGAAGGACCTCACGATAGGCAAACAGGATTATGTTTAGGTACCTATCCCAATCTTTAGTTCTTTCTGCAACATTTGCTTCAACGTCCCGTTGAATTTATCTACCAACTCATTGCACATAGGGTGGTATGGTGTTGTGCACAACTGTTTAAGGGACAACACCCTGCTGATTTCTGCCATGAGATCTGAGGTGAAACTCTTCGGGCACTCCGAATCTGCTGAACATGTCTACGAATGCTTTGGCTACAGAATTGGTTTCAATCGATGGCAAAGCTATGTCTTCGGGTATCTAGTAGCATAGTCTACCAATGTCACTATGTATCTGCTGTTGCTCCGTGTGCAGAAATATAGGCCCTACAATGTCAATGACCACTTTTTAAACGGAGTATCTATCAAGGACATCTGACTTAACGGTACTCCAGTTACCCCACTTTTACAGATAATCTTTTGGCAAACATTGTACGAGCGACAAACCGCATTTTATTGCCATTGACACCAGGTCAATACAATTATCTTAATACCCTATCCGTTGTTTTCTTCACACCTAACTGACCCGCCATACCCGACTCGTGCGCGACCTTTAGTACATGCGACCTGAATTTCTGAAGAACCACTAGTTGCAAGAACTTCATATCAAGAGTAGAGCCTTCCCGATACATTAAACGTTTCCGAAATAGACATTTAGAGGAATCGCCGTTCTTACAATTCGTGCCGATACCCGATAATGCTTTCTCTAAGATGCAGGTAGAGATGCGTCACATTCATGCCCATTCTGACATTCCATGCGGGAGATATCAGTAATGGCTTCCTGCACGCTTACTGTATGTTAATTAATCGTCGTAGACTAGGCTCCGTTTCACGACTGTAGTAGTTCACCCTGTGTCTCGTAAATAAGTCAATTCATGTCCAAAGCCAGTGCGATTTGCCGTCTGTACGCTTGCATTGCGGAAAATACTCGTGCAGATCGATTGGATTGCATCGTTGCAAGCGAACTCGGCACACACCACTGGCTCGTGTATTGCATCAAGATTTGCCTGATGGGAAACATCGAGATTTCGATATACCGACCGTCTGCCGTCAATAAGAGCGACTCTTTAACTGGTCCCTTCAGCGTAGGACAGTTGATGGAGTTATGATCGTATTCCTTGCAAGTGAATCATTACTTGTCCTGATGCCGTACGTGTTTATCCATTAGGCTACCATATTTCTCTTGTTCCATGTTTTGTATCCTTGACCTGATTTCCACCTTTGCAGTCGCGCGAGATAATATTATGACAACTTCCCGGAGCTTCAGCGAATAAATCTGCAAGTGCGGCCATACCATATATATTCGTGAAGGACTTTCCCTCAATAACAAATATAATTTGTTATCAAAAGTTGTCAATAGATGTTCCCGACTTAAGAAATCAACAAGACCCTCTATGGTCTTGATGACTCTACCACCCATCCGCCTATCGCTGCAAGTAAACTAACGAGCTTGGTGAATTTGTCGCCTCTCTCTTGTTCTCTATACTTAAACCTATTGCGAAAACCCTTGTTCGGTTAGTTCGTATTTTGTCAGAAGTGCGTCTTTCCAAGCGAGATAATTCAGCTAACTGGCCGCAGATAAACGCGAATAAACGTTTAATGCATTACCATATAAAGATACATTAAGATTACGCAACCAATCTCCCTTTTTCAAATTTTGTACAATGGCATAGCATACCTTTCAAAACTGTATAGATAAATATTCATGTTTTCTTTGTCATCTTCAAATATAGAGGGGGGAGGGGCAACATTGGACATCTCAATTTAGAGTCATGTTCTCCCTTCCTTTTAGCTTTTTGTAGCTCAGAATTTCTTTCATACTCGCTCTCTCTATTTCTTTATGCTAACTATAAAGCTTCCTGTTTTCCCTTTCTAACTTCCTAACCTCTACTTTGTTTGGCAGTTATATCTTTTTATGCTTCCCTTTCTCCTTCTATCCTTTCCTGTTCAAGCTGTTTTCGTCCCTTTCTCTAATGCTATTTGTGCCCTTTCAAATGCCATTGGTCGTTCGTTACTTGGCTTCCCTTTCAGCATTCTTTTCAAAGTCTAGCTTGTCCCTTTTGAGTTCCCTCTCCTTTAACCTCTGATATATTTCCCTATCTTTTTCTTTACGAACGAAATTTCTAAAGGAGTCCCCGTCGTAGCCACAATGTTTCTCCAATTCAAACGTTTATTCATTAATGACAGTTTTAAAACCGTGGTTTGACGAAATTAAAGTGCAGTATTATATATACGAAAGGCAATAAAAATGTGAAATGTGTTTTTTTGAAAATTAAAGTAATGTTATGTGTCTACTTCAACTCACTGTCTTGTCAAGAGAGCATACATATATAATTAAATAATATTAGTGTTCCGTTAAACAATCCCACTTCTGACGCCATTGTAACAAGATAACCGCGTGGAAATTTTCCGATTCACAACAGAACACTTCTGACGATGATATAAATACAATGTTTCATAATCAATGACTTGAATGAGCAATTAAAGTATGAATACGAACGTATATATTTAATAAAAATATTAGATCATTAACATAGTAACTAACAACGTTAATAATGAAAACTGCGAACAAATTACTCTACAACAGAATACACAAGGCGTGAATGGTTCATTGACTACACAATGGAAAGATTCATACAGTCTACTCAGCTAGCAAATGATGTAGATTGCTACTCATATAGTAAATTTAATTCACTCATAGTGACATGATGCAAATGTAAAATCACACTTATATAGCTTATCTTTAAAGTCCTTAAAAATGCAACGAGTTGTACGAACCTCATAACTGAGCCCACATATACAATATTACATGCACATAGATACATTCCGTTGTCAGAAATATATTTGACTTTGATCAATGACTTCTTTAAGATCTCTTCCGAGAGCCAGAATAAAGGCACATGGCTTTCACGCACGCTGCACGACATGACCACTAATGGCAAATAATAATAATAATAAACATCAGGTTTTGACAGCTTCAGTGCATCTGATAAAATATGCATACAATTTTTGGAATACATCCATCAAATCGATAAATAATGTGTGTTGTGTATATAATTGAACATTAGATTTGTCTTCTCTTTAGTGAATGACGAATATAAGTTGGATATAGAGTCCTATCTGTTTTGCATTGTGCAATTGTTCCAGAATTCCCTTTTTTCACATTTGGACGATATTCCGTTGTCGCAACAAAAGGTAATCGATGTATATGAAATATATTTCATACGAACGCTATATCAATTCGTATTTGTAATTCGTTACAGATAAAACAAGATGAAATATGGCAACTGCAACTATTGCTGATGAACTGACATGCCCAATTTGCTTGGAGTTTTACAAAGATCCTAGGGTTCTTCCATGTCAACATACCCTTTGTAAGTCTTGCCTTGTGGCTCTCATTTCTAACAAGGAAAAGGACAGCAATTGTGATATTCAGTGCCCATGTTGCAGGTATGTCTTTCATGCAACAAATGGGACGTACATCGATGATTTACCCAAAAATTTTACTCTTGCATCGATTGTTTGCAAGTTTCAGTCTTCATTGAAAGGAGACACATTTTTCCCATGTGACCTGTGTGATGAAGACCAAAAGGGAAGGGCGATAAAGAAATGTTTGCAATGCCAGTTACACTACTGCAAAATGTGTATTGAACAACTGCACCCAAAGAGAGGAGCTCTGGCTAATCACATGCTGGTGCATATAGGGGATGCACTGAAATAGGAAGAAGTACACGGAGAACCAAAGTCTGCCTTTTCGTTCCAGGTGTCAGACAAATCTATTTCTACCCCCGAATGCGACCAACTAATACAGGAGAGATATTGTTTGTCATGCGATATAAGGTTTAACAATGGAGACCAAACGACTGCAGTTGGAAGTCATGAAAATCATGATACGACTGAAATACAGACAGCGTTTAGAAGAAAGAGGGTAATATATACCCCTAGTGTATTAATTACGATATTCTCTGTCTTTTGATCATAGAATTACAAAACATTTTTACGTGAACAAATTAACCACTCACCTTCAAGAACATTTACAGCCTATTTGATGCTCTAAACGCTTTCGATTCTGATTATTATTGGTACATATGATAACGAAGAGTCGATCATTATTCTGAGACCAATCATTCTCCATAACCATATTTGTATCGCTTAATTATATTTTCTGTCAAACATTTACATTCAGCGTACAACGTTAAATACATTGGAATATGTATAGTATTATATCAATTCAATGATGCTAGTTATTATACAAAAGAAAACGTCTTTAAATCATACTCAGACTGAAAATGACATAGTCCATTGTGAGTTTCCTACCTTGGCACTAAATATCATGTGAGAAGATTGAAATCAACAAATGATTAAAAAAAACTTTGAAACTATCATTCCAATTACATAGTTATGTGTTCGTTGTATCTCTAGACGAACATACATTCTTTGTCACAATATAAATAAACTGTAACAATATCCGGGTTATCAGCATCATATTATCAGTGTAATGGTACTACTGCGGCGCAAATGCAAATTTTCTTACGGACCTTGAATTTAACAGTTCTTATTACCTCTTTTTCATTTTAAGTATGTTTTCAAAATGTTTAATCTCAAAATAGTTGTCAAGATGTTTGGGAAAGGTATTCATGACTGTTTTATTAATGATAGTATTATAGTTATATTACGCAAATACATGCTTTAAGCACAACAAACCAATATCATTTGTATCATTTGTGTTCATATAGAACAAAGGAACCTACGTTTATTTTCAACTTATTTAGGAGGAGTTCCATCGTACTTTTGCGAGGCTCCTGGAGGAAGACATGGAGTTGGAGAAGGGAATGGCTACCATAACAAATCAAATAGAGACCGTACGAGTAAGCTTTGCACACCTTTGTTATATCGCACCACTACATATATGTATAATAAACGCTCAAAGAATTATATTCATCTTCAGTCATATAATAAAGCGTAAGATATGATTTTACAGTGTCTTCAGCTGTAAGCTAAAATGACATTCTTTGAGCTATATTCATGAAAATTATCATGGAACAACTAACGTCTTTGTTTAAAATATTTTGTTATGTAACTGTTTAATAATTGTAAACGCTTATATGTACATTGTGATGGTAGTTCAGTGTGACACATTTAGTACTTTTCTCGTTCTGTTTAGTCAGTTTAAACCTTAGAAACACACTAAAAAGAGAATAACAAAAACATAATGAAAATAAAATTAATAACGTATTGGTACGAACTCTTACTGAAGTTTAATATTGGCAGTAAATAAGAAAGATCTGCTTTCGGTTCAACTTGTCAATTACATCTTTGCTTAAAACAATATCAATAATTTTTTTTTAACTGATGCATACAGGTTTTTAATAGAAACGTTTGTTGAGCTAAAAGCAAAACTTTGTGTTGTTAGTATTATATCAAGAGCGAAGCAGCACAGACGTTGATCAGACCTCATAATAGAAGCGCCCAATTGCTTACAGAAGCGAACAAATAATGTCAATAACAATAAACCGAAACCTCTAACTAACCGAAAGAGTATCTTTGCTGTTTTAATCGTTGTGTCTTTGTTTTGTTTTATTATGTTTACCCGTTGGCACCTTGTCGAGGTTGTGCTCTATCTGCTGCTATCACTTAACAAATGTTGTTATATAAAAAATGGTTGGTAAAGCATGAACCACGCGGCTAGAACAAGAGCGATTAGACGCGATTAAGAAATTTCTAAAGTCCGTAATTATGTCAGGAAAATATTACAAGCGTGTCAAGAGTCACAGGTGTAAGTTGCAAAGGGCTCAGAACAAGTATTTATACCTGTCACAAAAGTTACTGAGTGTTGCAGAAGCTAATTAATATCTTCCTATATCAGTGAAATTTACTGTTGAGCAAACTGAAACAATAGCATACAGAATAAAGAAAACAAAAAAGTTTATTTTATAAAAACAGTTATAGCTGATACAGTCGCGACACAATTACATTCGCAAGCGGCCGCTGCTGACACAATCGGAAAATAAATACTTGACGAAAAAAAACCTAAAGAAAAAGAACCGAAAGAAGTTGCACTATGTAAAACAATTACTACTGACTATTAAGGCTATGAAGAATACGATAATCTGGTTTTGCGTTTGCATGTTTTAGTCATTAAGAAAAATACTTCAAACCCGAATATAATATACCTTTAGTCAGAGATGCCTGGTATAGGTGGATATATCGCCTAAAATATGATAAATATCGGGTTTCAAAGACTGATGTAATAAATACGAAAATGCCCAGCAACAATGAAGCTCACAATATCAAATCCCTCCGTCTCAGCAGCAAATACAACAACAACAACAAATTCATCCGCAACAGAAAATATCACAACCTTCTAGAAATGAAAGGGAAGACTTTTATGATGCGCCGGATACTGGTGCTACTTGAAGTTGTATGTCAACGGGAAATATTATTGTTACCTGTCCTAATAATGTTCTTTCCGACACAGTAATATTTGAAATTATACAAGGAGGAAGACGAGCTGCCAATAACTCACCATAAATAATTGATGAAGCCGCTAATATTTGACGACGAGTATTTCAAGGTGGTATAATGGATATTAGCATTTATCGGGAACGTATCGATGAACTCGTAGAAAACTATCGCATTGACTAGTTGTCTCATTAGATAAATTGTTTACAAATCAAAGGATAATACATCTAAGACAACGTGGACCTGTAATGGTCAGAGTACAAATTCACGATTACCAGTCTTCTAAGCAGCTGACGGTGATGGTCCTGGTTATGTTATTCAAGGGTTATTTGCAAGAATGGCTCTCAAAACAGCTCAAATTGCAAAAAAAATTATCATTGTAAGCTATTTTACTATTTTAAATTTTCCTTTTTTGTAGAAATGTTAGAAAAGTTATTTCCAGAGCCAAGGATACAGTTGCATTCATACGAAAATGATGCTATATGACGACATGTAAGCGATGCTAGTAAAGTAGTATCAAAACTCTCAATGTTCATGCCAGTAATGACCTCATCAATCACTGAAGAAAAAAATATATTATCTCTTATGGATACAGGTAGTAAATCATTACTATTATGGCAATCAAAAACAACAGATAGTATTCAGAGTAATATAAACGGTATACCTTTGTTGCATATAGTATTACAACAAAGTGTTGTTACGCCACGACTAATATAAGTTGCGATGCAAGATTATAAATGATTAATTTTTTTAGAGCGAGTCATATGATATTTGATTAATTCAATGTTTCAGAGATTTCGTTAAGAATAAACGGCTTGAAAGAACCATCTGAAGATATTTTACTTTATTTTGAAGGTAATCCAGCAGCGCGTGCAAGTCATTCTTGGATGATATTAATGGGACGTGATTGTAATGTAGATACCTGTCAGCAAATATCACAACTAGATTTTATAACATATTATATATTGTATTACTTTTCGTTGGAATACTTCGTCGAACGTGTAACTCTTCCGGTTGCTCCAGCCCTGCTTATCCCTAATTACAGAGCAATTGCCGTTATACTAGTGATAAATCGATGATACTTGACGATGCTGATGGACGAATGAGAGCTTTTGATGCATCAGTAGAAAATGGGTAACACAGTTAGATCACTCGTAATATTATAAATGTCATATCATCATGTAAATATTATTCTGACTCCGAGTCTGATTAAAATACTGTTAACTCTGTCAGAGAAAAATACATAAACTACAATATTGCTAAAACACAGTTAGATTGAAGATGGTGAAAAAATGATTATCTTTGAAAGAACGTCAGGATAAAAACTTCAATGATGCTAAACATGTCAAAACCGGAATAAAATTACTCTATGCGCAGGCGCAATTTCGGAAAAAAAAAACTAAATCAGGTTATATGATGCAGCATTAATCACAGCTGCTGCCCAAAGGTGTCCAGAAAAGGATAGAAAAAAAGGGAAAGGGTCTAAGGTTACCAAAGACTCCACACTCATCGTACGGACACGTTCCAAGGCTACCAGGTACCCATCACCACCAGTGGTACAGTAAAAGTCTACGACAACTAGGGACGGTTTAATAACACCAATGCCAATTTTTTATTTAATCGGTGCTGCTAAAACAGTATTATAAACCCTTTATATATATGTTATGCATGACTAGTTACCTTCCATACCAAACAATATTAAAACTAGTATTATTAATCCCAATAATTTCACCGGACCTAGCACTAAATGGACTGTATACAAGATTGATCCACGTGGAATGGTTTATAATCATTCGTACGGGTTAGCCTTGCCAAGAGAATTTATCGAGTATGCTAGTCTTCACAAAGTGAGGATCTGGTACTCATATGCGACTTCCAATATGCGACCGAGAAGGAATTGCTGTACTTGATGCTGTATTAAAATCAACCAAACCACATCAAACAGTTGTACACGAATACTCGAGTAATCGCTATCCTTTCAAATAGATCTTAAATCGGTAATATTTACGTGAGATCTTTCTCGACAATTAACCCACTGACAGAATACAAAATGAGTGTAACAAATCATTAAATCACCTTAACTTGACGCGGCAAACAACAATTACGTCGACGTTAATTACAGCATCGTAGACATTAAACTTTCATTGTTGCGGGCCGAGTATGAAGTTCATTTAGGCTCGTTTGCAGATCTCCGTAGAAATTGTAGAAAAATTGATGAAATCCCAAATAATTTATGTGGTATTCCGCTGAACGTTGTGATGAAAGTTGCTGCTATCAAGACGAACATTGACACGATTACAGGATAATATTCTTACTGATTTATTTGCTATCGCTGAAAGCCTTGATAAGGGTAAAATATCATATAAACAATATATCAATACCGTGTACTCAATACTGTTAGGATCATTCACCTAGACATCTTAAAATAACACCGTTCATGCTATCGTATCTGATCGAGGTATACACATATTAACGATAATTTCATCTATACAAGTATATCCACCGGCGTTAAACATGTCAGTGTAATAATAGGAAATGGATCCACAAAAACATTTAGAATAGCCCTAAGGAGTAGTTATATAGCGTCATCATCACTCACATGATATGAAAAATTTGTAATTAATTTAATCCCATAATCAAATGAACTGTCCAATCAAGGTGCACCAACCTATATACAATCAACTAAACTAGAAAATATCATTGACATGTACACAGTACAATATAAAAATATCGCATGCGTGTAGTCATGTATAATGAGTTTAAATTGTCCTTAATGGAACTGGTGTATTGCTATCAACAATAACAATGACATCATCTGCAGATGTCATAACTTGTGTTGCAGCGGCAACAACAAAGGCTGGTGTCCTTAATATAGTTGCAAACATAATATATCCACGTGCAGCCAGAATAAACTATACGAATTTATAATAAATATACATACAGCGGTTCAAGGATTTTCCAGTTATACTCGCTGATATCATCAAGCCTTAACATCGGAAAAATATCAGATAGCGAGTTCACATAAATGTTTAAGATTTACGACGATGCAAAGAGGTCTGATTTAGAAAACGTTAATAATAATAATAAGACCTATTGCAACAGATCGATACTAATACAACTCCACCAATGACAACAATGATATAAAAAAGTCCAGTCAATGAAATCGCAATTGCACAATTATGAGTTTAATACAGTTGGTCAAATATCCTGTCAAAGACTTCGAGAGTCTACAGTAAAATAATTCGGAAGTACTTACAAATTAATTAAAACCATAGACGGTACCCCCGATTGGGTAGATATTGGGATACCAAAAGAGAATTATCAAATCGAAAAGATCAATGACTTAAAACAATATAGAAGCAACCATATCAGCCGAGAGAGAAATATATTCGCAATTTTGTGTCATCAATATTTATCAGGCTTCGATTAAAACTGCATTATGGCTAGCCAGATGTTGCCCCGGAAGCACCACCACCGATACCAGAAGCAAAACGGTCTCATTTTACTGCGGATAAACAATCATATTGGGCAATTATACCTTCATACAATACATCTTTACTCGAAATAAAACATGCATTGTTGGGTAGACGTTTTCACGTCCTTATTAATGACTATTTGTAGAGGTTCGTTTATTGAAGACTCCAATAGAGAAGGATCTACAGGAAGTATTAGTAGAGACAAAATTATTGATTTAAGTCATTTATCAAGAACATAAATACAACGAGAAAAACTACAAAAAAGTTTTACTGAATAACTTTTTGATATAGCAAGTCACCCAATGAAATCATCAAAGAAAATTGAATATTAAATCATCTCGTATCCGGCATGGTATATAGTAACCAGCGCTTAATTCATCAGGTAATAATTGATTATAATAAATTCCGAAATCGAGATAAACAACTTTTGCTAAAAAATGAATATTCTATAACAGAAGCTGATCAACCGAATTTTAAATTTACCGGGTATAACGCGGACAAACTAAAGAAATCCACCTATGATATGATCAATGAAATCTTTCCAAAAATACTAATTGAAAGAGAGAGAGATTACCGCAAGCAACTGTTATCAATATACAATAATATTCCTTATGGTGATAGTTGAAATAGATCACCCGGTATCGTAAATATTTTATGTGATGTAATTTATGGAAGTTATCAGATAAATATTGAAATATCAAATCAAGCTCAGCAGGGATATTTTCTGTATAGCTTCACCCCTGATGTACCCCTGGACTTTTGAGAGTACAAGAACCCGTTAATATGTCTTTATGTCGTAATTAAACAGTGACAATAACAAACTTCACACTTAGTGACCAAATCGGTAACTTATTTCATTAAATTAAATCTAGAACTGAATATCTACATGTAATCGTAAATAATTCATCTTGTCAACCTCAACGTGAAAACAGATTTATTTTATATACATATTTCTCAACACTATTACACTTACATCCTGTTGACATAAATCCATATCTGCATTCCGATTGAGAATCTAGGTTAATCGCGTTAGCATTTAGAATTATCATCTTTCTCTCTCTCTCTCTCTCTCTCTCTCTCTCTCTCTCTCTCTCTCTCTCTCTCTCTCTCTCTCTCTTTTGGATGAATATTTGTTCTGCTGTCATATATTCCGCTGGTTTAGTTTCTCAGTTTCTTGTTTCTCATTTTATATTTCCTTTGGATTTCTATGTTGTTTTTTTGGGTCTTTGTAATAGTCCTTTAAGGTCTGTGATTTCTTTCCTCTCTCATGTTGTTGTGGTGGTTCTGTATCTCCTAGATATTTCCAAGTTGTTTTTGTGGTATCTTTCTCTTTATCCTCATTTCCTGTTCTCCTAGACTATTAGATGTCATCAAGGTATGTGTATTTGATTGTACTTTTTCCCCTTTTTTGTCTTTTGTTGCTCAGTTTCTCTTCTCTTTCATTTATTTTCATCCATTATTGTTTCCTTTTGCTTCTGGATCTGGTTCTGTGTGTGCGCTGGAAATTGTTTTCCAGTTGCTTCTTGCTCTTTTTAAAGTTGTGTTCTTGAATTTTCGATGATTGTGTGTTCAACCATTTCTTCTGCGGTTTTAAGACAGTTATGCGGTGTATGCAACGTTTCTCTGCACTTATTGCATTTCCTGTGGTAGAAACATCCTTTGTACCATGCCTTGGTTAAAACCCAATGTAGGTAGAATGGTCCTTTTATTGTTCTGAGCCTGGTTGTTTCTATTTCTAGTATTCTGGTTTCGTTATTAATTCAGAAACTGTAACTGGTTCGAGTCTTGCTTTTACCACTTTAATCATATTTGTCTTCGATCTAATTTATGGTGTCTTCTAAAGGCATTGGTATGTCCGACAAATGTAGCTCTCCTGTCTGTTGTTTTTTTTTTATTTTCCTGAGTATTGGTTTACTCATCTCTACTACCACTTTATCTCCGTGTATAGTTATTTCTTCCTAGGGTATTGCTGGTGAGTTACTTCGTATTCTGATTATATACCTTTTATACCCATTTCTATTGATTTAATAGATTTTTGCTGCATGTCCGGGTCTAAGAGTTTTAGTGCTATCAACACTGTTGACACTATTTGTATACCATGCATATCCATAAATTGGGTTACTTCTTTGTACTTGCATTAAATATAGGATCCTTCTTCTGTTTCTACTCTTCATATTTTTAAGTATTTTTGCAAGTTCGTTGTGATCTTGCATGCTTCCGCAATTTTGTCTCGCTTTTGTCCCCTTGTTTCGTTTTGATTTTTTGACGCTAATGAAGTTTAAGATATTATCTTCTTCAGCCTTTACTGCATTGTATATCATCGTTGTCACTGTGATTCTGAATTCGTGTTGGATTCAAAGCTAATAATAAAATCGTGCCGTGACGCATTGTCCGCGTCTTTGTTATCGCTTTTTCGGCACTTTGCTCCCGCTTGCTTCGTTGGGTGGCATTATACTGTCATATATATATATATATATATATATATATATATATATATATATATATATATATATATATATTGTTACGTGCTTAGGCTCGAATAAGCAGCAACACAGAAAGAGTGAAAACTAACAAGCTTGTATAACTTTAACAATGATTTTATTAAGTGCAATTATTTAAATAAAACAATTGAACTTACAGTTTTAGAGAATCAAATCCAACAAATATAGAATTCACAAAATAATCCACTAATAGAATTGAAAATCCTGATAAATAAATGTTCTAATAGTTCCAGGTTCGAATCTTGACGAGGTAATAATCCAAAATGGCTGACAATGTCACATGATACAGTTCTTGTTTTTAAATCATCCAAATGAAATTATTAAACATATGTCCTTTTTCCAGATAATTCTTCTTTTCCAACGAATTGACACAAGTCCAGAATAATATTAACACTCAAACATAAATATACAACCAATAACTTACAGCCCAATAATTCTACTACTGTTAGCTTCCAAAATTCAGCTATATATAACTGTTCTTCTTTAGTAAACAAGTGATCACGCGCTTTTCTAGAAATTGATAGAAGGTCAGAGGAAGAGGCTACCTTCACCTAGTCACGTAATAATAGAATAATCCAGAAGAAAAAAAGCCACTAATTACTAAAAATAAAAAGTTGTCCTTGAAATTAACCAATAGTTGTAGATACTTGTTGACAATGTCCAAAGCAAGGTCAGGAATTAGATCCACTGTAAGCCAAGGTCAAAACTTGTTTACAATTAAAGGATAGTCAGCCTGTTTACAACTAAGAGTCTAGGTCAAACTGAATTTTCTAGAAAAAATCTCCCAATTAATGAATAAATATTCAACCCTAAATGACAAATTTGGATTGAACAATAAAAAATAAAATAAATTAAATCCAATAGCCGTAACAATATATATATATATATATATATATATATATATATATATATATATATATATATATATATATATATATATATATATATATATATATATATATATATATATATAGTGAGATTATAATGTAGAGACTAACAGTAATACATATAACTACATATTATATATATATATATATATATATATATATATATATATATACACATATACACACATACACACACATATATATATATATATATATATATATATATATACATATATATATATATACACACACACATACACATATATATCTATATACACATACACATACACATATATATATATATATATATATATATATATATATATATATATATATATATATATATATATATATATACATATATATATACATATATATATATATATATATATATATATATATATATATATATATATATATATACATATAAATACAATATATCAAATCATCCACAAAAATTCTTTACAATTTTATATAATGCCTTAGTATTAAGGCCATTAGGATAAACAGTATCTAACCGATTAATCCAGTAACTTTCTTTAATGAGTCTGTTCATTTCTCCGTGCACAATATCGATTGGCATGAAAGAAAAATCCGTTAATGAGTGATTATTTGTATTAAAATGCATTGAAACATTAGAGGAGAACTGAGGATCCATATAATTTTTTATATGAAAGCGGTGATTATTCATTCTCTTAGAAACTTGTTGAAGTGTTTGTCCAACATATTGCATGTTACATTTTGTACAGGTTATCAAATAAATTACATCAGTTGATATACAATCAGTGTTATAACGTAGAGAAAACATTTCTTTAGTATTGGAGCTACTAAAATAGGTACTTTCTGTAATATTTGCACATTGAGAGCACCTACGTCTGTTGCATTTAGATGACGAAAAACATCTTTGAAAATTTTTTTTCGGTTTAGTTCTGATCAAAAGATCTTGTAAATTCCTAGGTCTTCTATAAGCAAGAATTGGCTTGCTCTTGTAAAGTGTTTTGACGCTGTTTTTTTCTGATAAGTTAAGGAGAGTCCAATATTTATTAATTATAAGGCCTATATTTGGCAAAGATGGATTATATTGTATTATGAAAGGAATTATATTTTTATCTTTCGTACATTCTGCTGTATTTAAAGCATCATTTTGGGTAAGAATACAGACTTTACTTACAGCAGACTCTATTATATGTATAGAATAATTTCTTTTTATGAAATATGTTTTTAATTCATTTAAAGAATGTTTTAATTGATGATCGTCTGAAATGATACGTCGATATCTTTTCGCCTGACTATACGGTATGCCGTTTTTACATGACCTGGGATGACAAGACGAATATTCCACATATTGGTGGATATTAGTTTCTTTTACGTGAACATTTGTAGAGATAGTATTATCAGGATTTTCCATCACATTTACATCTAGAAAGGATACATGCGTAGTGGATGCAGTGTAAGTAAATTTAATTGTGGGGTGAAAATTATTTAGGCTATTAATAAATTTGTGTAGATCTTCTTCTGAGTGGTTCCAGATCATAAATATATCATCTAAAAATCTTAGCCAAACAGTGGGCTTAAAATTCTCGTTTTCAAGAAAATCTTTTTCTAATTTACCCATGAAAAGGGAAGCATATGAAGGAGCCATAGGACTACCCATTGCCGTACCCATTATTTGAATGTAATTAGTACCATTAAATTGGAAATTATTATTTTCCAAGATAAGAGTTATTATTTTACAAATATCTTCACTCGATAGTCTGTTATTATTAAGAGTGTTGTCAAGAAAATATTTACACGCCTTAATACCATCTGCATGCGGTATGTTTGTATACAATGATGTAACATCTAAAGATACAAGGAGGGAATTATGAGATAGTTGTGGAATAGACATATATATATATAGCCACTGTTGAAAGACGCATATATCTCTGTAACAGAC
Source organism: Unio delphinus (assembly GCA_029339505.1). Taxonomy (NCBI): domain Eukaryota; kingdom Metazoa; phylum Mollusca; class Bivalvia; order Unionida; family Unionidae; genus Unio; species Unio delphinus. The sequence goes on from JAQISU010000259.1 coordinate 2,098,780, forward strand.
AAATAATATGTTTGTACATGTACAAAATATTGCCGTTTTAGGCAAGGTTTATTGCTATCTGCATAACACAGCGTGTTCGTTCTTTAGTTTGATTGCAAATTAGAAACTACCACTATTGTTTACTGTGAATTTTCACACAATGGTTAATTCATTAATTCTCATGAAAAAAGGAATTGCATTTTACGGGTCAAAAGTACGAGATAATTATTTCCCTTAATTTAAAGGGAAAGAAACGTAGTTTGTAAAATGAGAATTTTTAACAGAGTTAACAATCTTCTGTTAGCTGTTCAAATATGTTGTTTTTCTGATTTTGTTTCCAAAAAGCGGATTTATATACATATTCTGATACGCGTTGAAGCGACAGCATGCAAAGATCAAAACATTTTGCCTGCTTAATTCATTGATTTAAATCTATTTTCTTTCAGCAGTCTTTATATGAAAAGATTTGCATGGTCTCTTTCCAACTGTTTTACATTTGCCACTCTCACCCCATGCAGTATTCACTTTGTCTGATAGCTAGAAAGTTGTTTAATGAATTAATTTTAGGATTTGCGTCAATATAGTCAATTACAATACCGTTTTTCATCAAATCATTGAAACACTCGTATAGGATTCTGTGACACATATATTTTTTTTTCTTTCAAACAGTAAACATCAGCTAACCATGACTATTGACAAAACCAACTGGCATTTTAGTCGACAGGGTCTGATAAAACCGTCAAGAGATGCTTCGTAATCCGTTATTATAGGATCCTATGCAAAATAGTGGCTTATTGTTTCAATCATTTTATGCGTTAAGTATTAGTTGAGAATCTAGACAAATACTGTTCTGCATTGGTATAGCCATTTCACTGTCTATATTTATTTTATCATAATATCTTTTAAGTTCTCTATATCATTAGCCACCACATTGCAACCACAATTGTGTTTTCCCTGTAGCACCATAACCACGTCGTAACCACGGTTTAGTTCACAATTCCCTCACAATGTGCAAATGGTGTCCTCAGAATTCATTCATACAGAATTTATTACAAGATATTGAAGATCCATTCATCAAATACCTGTACATATTTTTTGTTTGAGTCATTGATATATAATATTTTAGTACTTGTTTTGAAGTGTTTGAGAGATTATCCAAAACCAAGTAATATAAAAATAATTTTAATCTTGACATAATATAATACAAACTCTGGTTGATCCGAAGAATACAAATTTCATTAATACAATTCACGATGACGAAAGGAGTTTAGGAAAGATGGGGCATCTTACGTATGGTCACCGTTCAAAATCATGCGCAATGATACAGTCCTTGATGAATGATAAGCGACAAACGAGCGGCAAATGCCATCAATTATCTCGATAATAACAAATACTTTTTCAGAGTAAAATCTGCCGCTCGTTCGTGACAAATATAATCTTCTTCTAAATAACGAAAAAATTATCATACTGAGTAAAAATTCGAAACTGTGAATGTTAACTGGTAATGACAAATTATATTATAAAAGAACGTATCATGTAACCGCGCTTATTTATGGAATGTATCCGATATATGAAAAGTCCAGTGTTGATAATCTAAAACCGATGACATTTTCAAACTTAAAATGTGTGTCCGAACAAGAAATCGAACACTTTACAAACGTGATACGTGGAAACGGTCTACCGGATACGTGGAAACGGTCTAACGAACAAAAGACGTTAATCTATAAATGAGTGGGGAGAAAAAGTTAAGACACCGGGGCGTCTATCAAAGATGTGACGTAGCTAGGACCAAAACGAAAATTCCCAATATCGGTAACAATGATAACAGAAACAAAATATAAATCAAAAGGAGCTTAGATTGACATTATTGATCATAATTCCCACGCATGGACTAACGCAGTGACAACATTTCTAAGAGATCGAACCGTAAGATTTTACCCAGAGAAAGACACTGGAAGAAATTTGTTTGAATTTATTGACGAAAACAGTGAAAACGATTCAGTGTCAGTATGGTTATTTCATAGTTCTGAAAACGACAATGAATGTTTTAGACCAGGTGGAAGTATTTGTATCAAATAAAAATGTAAGATTGATCAATTTGTAAGACCTAACGGCGAAACATATCAGAAAGAATCTCTTCATGAAGATGTGAAAGATCTTGCGCAGAACCTTTTAACAGATACTAAAGAGCAATTACTAAAACATTGTTTTACAGGTACGTCAGTTGCAGCTCACGTTGCAGAATAGAAAATTTGGAACTTCTCGAAGACGTACAATTAAGTTGGTGTGAATACGGACACGGTGGATTATGGAATACCTAGTATAATTACAACGACGTTTTATCTGTGGATATGGTCACGTATTATCCAGTACGTTTTCTTGTCTACAGGGAATTTCTGGATATTATAAAAGATTCGGAAACTCCCGTCACGAAATGGCAAGAGTATCGATAAATGGACCATTACCCGATTTTGATCGAACCAGATTCGATTTTATTGTATCATTCGAGTTTGCTAAATGGTTCCATCCGATCTGTTATATTTGGTTTCGGAGACATTTCTCTGAATAATACTGGGCACCAATAGTTTTATTACGATATTGGCTCGATTGTAAAATACTGATATCGCTGATTGTAAGTGAGGCAATTATATCATATCTGAGGCGGGCCGAAGTTTGGTTGCCACACGATGACTAAACCGCAATGGATCTCGGTAGAAGAATAATCGGTAAATTTACTCAAGCGACATTATGCACTGCGATTCTAGATAATGCTGAATATAATGTTATAACCGCAGATGCAATAAACATAAATATATTTCAAAGTCAAGAAAATGCTTACTTGCTTAACGGAACAAGGTTATGTACCATTGTTGGCTATATATATATATATATATATATATATATATATATATATATATATATATATATATATATATATAATATATATATATATATATATATATATATATATATATATATATATATACATATATATATATACATATATATATATATATATATATATATATATATATATATATATATATATATATATATATATATATATATATATATATATATATCGCCTCAGTACATACATCGAAGATCGTCTATGCTCGCAAATGTTTGTAGAAACTTGCTATCGATGATAAATAGAATCCATGACTTTACAGTCAGAAATGCAACCGATCCATTTATATCGAAACAAATATACAAAATTAGTGACTCAATTTACGATTAATTATGCACTGGGTGGCTCGTGGATAATATAACAAGAAGTTTTATATAATTATTCTGAATTCTCAGCTGCTGAAATCAGGGATACTTACCTTATAAAGGAAGGCAAAATATATCAGATATCAGAATTATCATTTGCGCCATCTAAATCCTATCCAGTATCCATAGATCTGGCTGTTTATCTAAATAGACCTGGTGTTTGTAGTAAAACAACTCGTATTATTGTATTATTTAGATAGAGTTCGAATGATATGCTTGTTTTAACTCCTACACACAGAGTCGCAAGATAAATGTAAGAACGGTAACTGCGATTATGAACTTATCACAACTTCTTTCAGTCTAACGGTGATAAATGGACTAATGAACGAATGGGCTAGCAATATATAAAAGTACAAAATAATTTGAGATGAAATATGCACCGTTTCATAAGATGTGCTAAAAACGTTCCTTGATTGATTAATGTTAAAGAATACCTCTATCATAATATGTGGCGATCACAGTCAACCACCGCCATTTGTTTAATTTTCTCAGCACGAATCATTAATAAAGTTTGTTGATTATTTAAAAGATACAACTAATGATCAGAGAGCGCTAGATCCAGAATAAAGAGAATTTCAAACATTAATCAGATTACAGTCGAATAAAGTCAACGGGTAAAGATCGAGCGCATAATAATGAAACAAATACACAATTACAAAACAACAGTAACAACATTTACTATCCCAATACCGACTCTCTCATTTAGTTAGATGCTTCTATTTATTGTTATTGACTTTATTTTATTTTTCGTTTTTGTAGAAGATATAGTTTAGCAAATGTGAGCTTCTTTAATGAGATCCCTTCATCCTCTCTGTTTCTAGAGACTTTTCTTAATGAACATGTTTCTTAAAATTGAGTGCATACTTCAGATCAAGAAGAGACTACAAGTATATTAAATATAATTTCGTCTCATCATATAATTGGAAATTAACAATTTAAAGGTGATTTAGATGTCATTACTTGACCCAAAATCTGTATTAAAAGTTACTGACAGTGAAATATTTGGAATAAAATCATATACAATTATCAACTGTATGACTTACAAGATTATTTTATAACAACCAGTACAATTCGGTTAAAGGATAAAGTGTCTTAGCATTTATTTATCTTATTTTCTCAACAATATAAACAGCAATGTGTGGCAGAGAAAAAGACTGAACTTCTCCATAGTTTTGTAGAAGTGGCAGAAGAAATGGAAAGGAAAAAAATTGCTGCAGAAAATATAATTGAAGAAGAAATGAAAATCAGGTTAAATTCTCTTGAAAGTCATTTGCGTGAATTGGAGGATCATAAAATGAAAACACAGATGAAGATAACTTCTTTCGAGGAATTATCCAGTCTTACAAACGAGGATGGAAGCATTTTTTTATGGTGAGCGTTCAGCAAATAAATACCATATTTTTCTTAAAACAGTACGTTTATTGTCTTGTATGGTAACTGATTGCAATTATCATGCACGAGAAAACCTTTCTATGGCTTAAGTTGGCGGCTTGGTTTAAAAGTTATCTGACACGTGCAATTAAAGTGAAACAAAAGTGAGTTATATATAACCACATTCTAAAAAAACATCATCAACGACAGTGTCGCAATATCAATACATATGAATATAAACAAGGTTTGGTTTCGATAATACTGATGAATGATGTATCAAATCTTCATTTACAAGAAAAGGTCATGTTTTATCTTCGCTATATTATTCAAAATTTGATCCAGAATATGTTTTCTATACTTTTAGAAAATGAAGGAACTACAGGAGAATGAATCAGTGTAAGTGCTCTGTTTTCCATATCCTTTGCACATGTTTCTTGTTCCCGTCAAATGTTTTTGGAAATAAAAGTTTGTTTAATTATCAATAGATGTAATAAACACCGTTTAAAATATATACTTCAATCAATAAGATCACGACTCACCATATAATTCATCATTGGAGTTACGAGATTCAGGTCTCACTCTTTAGGATTTAATGGTACTGTTTTGCTGTGTATCTGAATTAATTCATTGTCGGTGATTTCAATTGTAAAGTGCCAAGACAACTTTACAAGTAGTCCGATAGTTGTTTGAATTGTATAGAAACACAAATAATACAAATAAGGTTTTGTATTAGTTAAAGTAAACTATTTATGGAATTAACACATGTGACTGTCCAGTTTACAACAGATGTTATATAGTGTTCTTTGGAATTAGGGGAAACACATCACCTATAGTGGAATCTAGCCAGTGTCTGACATCGCTTGGTTATTTCACTCTAGTTTTGTTTGCACCACCATACATAAAATACCAACTGAGTACGTGTACTCCAAACTACAGAATAAAAATTGAGGATTGTATCGTTCAGTTAAATTCCTGTGTCACCGTGAAGCTGAGTACAGGGTAAGTGCAAACAGATAAGAAATTTGGTTTCTAATTTAGTGTGTGTGCATCCTTGTGTGCATGTTCTTAAAAGATGGACCAAATTATGCCAATAAATGATAGAAGGTTGAGAAGGCATAGCAGAGGTAGTTAGCCAAGGATGCTGACAGTTAGAGCATGTGCAATTTATGGGTTAGTATCAATAATTGCTCAAGATATTTAATCAAGATGTTTGCAGTGCGCAATGAGAAATTCTATAGTAAAAGTCGTACGGTTCACGTATGCGCATTTACGCATCTTCATAAATGAATACTAATAATTTGGTAAACCAAAATCAATAAATTCCTGATTATGTACTTGGGAAAGGCGTTGTCTGATCATTATGAACCGACATCCAATCGGAATTGAGCAAAGCGTGACAAACATTATAATCTAAAATTTAAATATATTATCTGAAGAACTAAAGAATTCAGTGTTCTACAACAATTTTGCGGGATATAAGGCAAACAAGCTACTCCGACGTCTTTAGTTATTGGCGGGAAAATTGTATATTCTGGAAATTACAAGGAGCTTCGGTACAGCTAGTTATTTTTTGCTCGATTGTTGTACAATATTACTGCAAGGTAAGTGTACTTTAATTATTGCAGTATATATGTATACTTTAGTACGTATAAATACTATTTGTACTTTGATTCATTCGTAATACTTTATCCACATTCATATTTTGAGATATGAGCAATGTGATGTAAAGAATTAAAATTGTAATTCGCTATCGGGTTATTTCCTAGTAACCTCATGAATTTGTTCATTTGATATTATAGATTTGCAATTGAATTACAAACTTTGTATCATGGTTGCAGTGTGCAGCATTAGTTATAGGGATTGTGCCTATTTGTGTATACTTTGTAGGAATACCATGTGTAACGATATATCCGTGCATGGATGTGTGCATATCTGTAAACACTTGTAGAAGTGCAATGTACAGCAATTCGTCTGATTAATTATATTATATTGTTTAGTATAATAAGATTGAGAATATATATATATATATATATATATATATATATATATATATATATATATATATATATATCGTGTACACTTAGGAGGGAGAATGTGTATTCGATGGGCACAAATGCGTGACCAAAACCGGTTATGGCATACTTGATGTCCTTGTATGTATACTTTAGAAGCTTTAAGGGACCAAAGTGAATTAACCAGTGCAGTGGTCAGAGTCTCTGGGAGACAAAAGAGAAAGTAGAACGGAGGGAGAACTTCAAAGGAAGGACTGATGGATACAAAAGAAAAGAAAGGGAAGATTCATACAGATGATTAGGAACACAGGGCAGGAGGAAAATTTCACACACTAATTCAAAGGATGCAATAGGACATCACTTGGTCGAGTGATAGGGTTTTAGTTGAATTGTATTTGAGAGATGACTGTTATTGAATTACATTGAATTGTTGTTATTTGTAGTTCACATTTTGTGTATTCATTAATTTAACTGTCGACACCACTGACTGGGGGGTCGTGGCTTTGCATCTCTCTATCATTACTTCTTCCGCTTAAAAACTGAGGCTGGGTGGGTCGTCTGTATTAATTTAAATAAACTGGAAACACCACACCCCAAACTGATTAACAACCAGACATTCATAATGACTTGTATGACTTTTACTATACAAATAGTAACATAATACTAGGTTTCCGATTGCCAGAGCTAAGCCAGTATTTCCATTATATTAAGTACTTGTTAAGCCCTGATTTATAAGAACACAAGGATTGAACGGCAATATCGCTTAATTTTGTTGGATCATCCAACACCGTTCCTTTCGTTAATTTCACAATGGAAATAGTGTCATGGATGCTTGAAATATTATGTTAAACTGTAAAGTACTGGACTTTTCAATTTAATCATTTGGAAACTTCACCGCAATTAACTATCAAAAATATTGTAATACTATTGTCCATGGGCATCGATAATATTATGACCCAGATATCTACAATTTCTTATGGTTTATATGTCCAACTTTCATGATAGACATAATAACCGGATTAAATTTCCTCCCTCAAGGGAAATGTGCTCGATATTGTCGACTCCTAAATTATTGTTTCAGATAATATATTTAGTTCATTTATAACTGATTTATGTTGTAGTCTTCAACATGAAGCACTTATCACTTACATTTGTCATAAAGACATGGATCATTTACCACAGGACTTTGTAGGGTGTCTAAATGGCATAAAGCAAGACTCCTGACAATCAGTCAGCTAGCAATTATGGTCACCATGGCAACCATTTTTAAATTGTGTTATCTCCACTGTTCCTGAACAGATGGTCATATAGGCATTGTACGGATTGATATTTAGTTGGTCATACAAGAAACTGGTGCCTATCTTGCATGCACTATATGACAACTAGAAGAATAAAACAAGGGTCTGAGATTCTTGGAAATTATTTTTAAATAGAACAGCGTCAATTTCCTTTATTATAAAATATTGACATTAATACATGCAATTGAAGCAAACAAAACCCCCCAAAACTCCTACTTTCATTATATATATGGTATTATAAGACAATCATCCATCATATGTATGGATTTTTGTTTACTCTCCATAAATCTTCCTTGATAAGTGCTTATTTTGACTGCTGCTAATATATACTTAATTTAGCACAGAAGAGTACAAACAACAAGAAATTAAAGGGACAGGATCTGACTCCTCATTGCCCATTGAACAATTTATGAATGAGGTCATTGCCAATGCAACAAGGGATATCTGTACATCGAAGAAACGACCTCGTGTTCCTGGTTAGTAGTATATATTATAATGCTATGAACATCGATAATATAATGTGCTTACAGAGATATATAATGATGACTTAGATGCATAGTATATGTTGTGAAATGTGCAGTATTTTATATTTTTATCTGTCTTGTTCGATAATGAGCAACGTTTTTGTTTATAAATGTAGCATATTATGTAGTGGTTGTTCTTGTGTCAATGACCGTTTTTACATTTTTGACACAAAGTTCCTCCCAAAACGTCTATATACATCATCGAAAAAACATATTTAAATAAAAATAACAGATTGGTATTGTTAACTTTACACTAAATCTAGCGAAGTTTAGGCTTACTGAATATTGTGCGCTAATTACCAGAGAGACATATACTGCATTAGTTTCGTTGACTTGTAGACATGTTGTACTGATATTGATTAACGTCGGCAGATTACGTAAGTACATAGTTGGTAATCGTTATTATAACTAAACTTTTCAGCTAGACTAAAATGAAGATTTGTTGAAATCCTTCTCAAAAACGATGCGGTATGTATTTCACAAGTAGCGTACAGAGTAAAGATGTGTTCTCAACTGTTGAAAATAAATTCTAGACGTGAATAATTAGATGGACATGCGGAATTAACACCAAACTAAATGCATGCAGCATTGGAGGCTGATACTGTTTCCAGACACTCAGATAGTGGATCTATTTCTTTCCGCAATATATAATCACTTTTCCAAAACTTATACCGAAAAAACAATGTCCTGACTTAATGCCTAATATATAATTAACCCGAAATGAAAAAGTGCATTCCATGAAGAAACTCTTAGGCATCCGACACAGGCTGACTTGATCGAATATTGAACAAGCGACCCTTACATATTGTCCACCAACTGAGACACTGAGCTCCAGCAGAATCTTTGTACCTGACTGACTGCTACCTATGTGCATTTTCACACAGTAATTATGACAGTTATTATTCTATATGACATTATGTTTATTGTGCATTAAACGAATTTGATTATTAGTATTCAATTTCATGGCCTAGGAAAGTAATAGCCCTTGAGTTTCCAGAGCCATGCTAATTCTGTTGTACATTATAAAACCGTGTCGTATTATTGGATTGTTTTAACCCAAGCTGGTATTCTGATTGATTTTGTTGAAACATTAAATTGTTATCAATCGCCCTTACCGTTAGGCAGAGTTATAACCCCTGATTATCAGACCAGCACACCATAATCTCTGCACAGAAGCTCCCTTTCAACATTTTCCTGTCAATCAAATGTTTTGTTTCCTTTTTTCTGTTTAATATTGATGCGATAATGGATGAGCTCGATTTGAATATTTCTAGATCAATTATCAGAGACAAACTGTCTCATTCGTGCATATTTTTGTGCACAAAATGTCTTCTTTACTTATCATTGGCTTTATACCAAATTTGGTCCTCATTTAATATTGATCGAGAAAACTAGACACCTCAGAAAAAACAAAGATCTTGAAAGGGTTATTGCTTATTCTTATTATTAGAAACGAGTGGAAAATCTGGTGGAAAATTAGAACAAGTACCTTACCACTGTGTTATATAAATTATTTATTTTCAAGTCTGTTTTACAGAATTGAATATAATACTTATTTCATTGTAGATGAACTGTAAATATTTATCTCCAGCCTAAACCCTGGCTGATACGGATATATCTTCACAACATGCGAGTTTGGCAATAAAAGTTACGAATGTCCAGAAGGAAGGGACAATGTCTGCAGACGTCGAGTGGGTGGCAATGGATCAGGTGGATCATTATGTAATTTCATACTTTTGCGACCCAAGAGAAATAGTTTTGCAGCGGAACATCATGGAAAATAGATGCAAACTGACAAGCCTGAAATGGGATTATGAGTACACAATTACAGTGACAGCATATATGATGGATAGGAAGACCAGTTTTGATTCCATAGTTTTCAAGACAGATCCCAAAGTTAAAGGTTAATAATAATAATAATAATAATAATAATGATAATAATAATAATAATAATAATAATAATAATAATAATCTATCTTTATAACAAAAGCTATTGGGCCCATTTACATGCATGCGTTACAGATATGGTAAAACCACAAGCCATAATAATTCAAAGATTAACACACTATCAAACTTTTAGCACTATTTGAAGGTTAGCAACAAAACTCTGTAGTATATTGTTCTTTTATAATCGATTATTTGGATAAAGTTATACAATCTTATGTTATTTGCGTTTTAATGAAAGTATGAAATTGCACAGGTCTTTTTCAAAATATGATGCATGGGTCATTTAACAGTACAATGAAACTTGTCTGCTATATCTGCACAATATGGCACATTCTTTCATTTTAGGGGATATTTGTATATATGTGTACCTATGTGAAAGGTTCCATTTCTGAACATGAATAGCGAGCTATATTCTAAAGACTACATAAATTGTTTCTGATCTTATTATAAAATCCTAATTGACAACAAATTTCGCGTAATTTCTTGTTGCAAAGTACCTTTACAATATTGTCTAAATATAATGACCAAGTTTCTCACCACCACCCCTTGATTACGCAAACTTCTCCCACTTTGAACGAAAACAGTAAGAATTTACGTACATCTTACCACTTGCATAAGGCATTCTACTCAAATCATTATCGAGTATAAGAATAATAATAATAATAATAATAATAATAATAATAATAATAATAATAATAATAATACTTTGCTCTATCAACCTTTTAGACATGTTGCAATGTTAACAACTTATGGATCCATTGCATAAATACAGGTAGCTGTTTGTGCATATTACAGTAGCCATGATCAAGCTATTTATAATGGATTCGTGATAAACCATTTGAAATTATACGACTATGAATACTTTTATACGAGTCAAAATTTATTGTAAAAGCATCACGAATTTAGTGCTTTCTCTCTCTCTCTCTCTCTCTCTCTCTCTCTCTCTCTCTCTCTCTCTCTCTCTCTCTCTCTCTCTCTCTCTCTCTCTACGAATTACAAAAGTGTAATAATGTTACATAAATTTTAACTTAACACATGAAGTCTTACTAATGTATGTTGGTATGCTTATATTTCTTTAAATTCGGTATGAATACTTTATTATGTGTCTCGCGGTGTAGGGTACCAAAACCTTTCAAGACAGACAAAAACGTCTTTAATAGGCATGATTTTTCTCCAGCACAGCCACCATTTTTAATGAAAGCCATTTTCCAATATATACTACCTTTTCAGATATAAATACAAGCCGCTATTGCATTCACTCTCCCTGAGTTTGGCTTATTTTGTATCGCAAGTCATTTTTTATTCATATTATTGCTTTTCTCTACCTATTTTTGTAGAACTGATTTATAGTTGTGTCGAAACAACCATCAATTACTACTCATTTCTCCGTAATTGTCTCATTGTTTACAAATAGAAGTCGAAACATATGCCAAACATGAAAGATTTATTCGTGATTTCTGTCTTTAACTGATGCACGCCTTACAAATATATTACATCTCTGCAAATTGCCGTTTTAAATTTTAAATTACCTTGGAATATTAACTGGAAATAGCAACATTATAAAATGCAAATTATAGGAGATTGTAAATTTGGTATACTTTGTTTAGATACAAGCCCAGCCATACCAGATATATTGCCTAAGCATATAGATATGGATATTAAAGTGACCAATGATCAGAAAGAAGGGACAATGTCTGCAGATGTAGAATGGTGGCCAATACAGCTGGCTGGTCATTATGACGTTTCCTACCATTGCAAGCCAGAAGAAACAGTTGTATTGAAGACAACATCAGGAGCCAGGTGCAGACTGACCCACCTCCGATGGAATTCAGCATATACTATTAAGGTGACTGCACAGCTGCAGGGTGGAATGACAGTCTTCGACACACACGTTTTCATCACAGATCCTCAAGTGCAATGTAAGTATATTAGATGCTATCCTGACGAAATATATTTTAATGATTCATAGACTATATACTTTTGGCAATATCAGAAACGTTTCATGAGATGCACCAACACATACTGTAATTAACGCTAATCCAGATTATAATCTCTGCTTTGGGAGCTAAGATCATAACTCACCGGTGATTCACTGAGGTTTCCCTGTGCGATTCATCTCAATCACATATTTGGGTTGTGCAAGGATTTTCTCATCGTTATATTTGGATCTGGAAACATAGTAATCGTATGCCTCGAAATAATGCCAACGATGCAATGTTGTGTGCATAAAGTTCTTTGGGCACTGTTGTTTAAGATACATCAATATTATGGATGTATGTTGTCCCTTTTATTAGCTATTTAATCACGACTGTTTTTTCATGCAATTTAGATTCGCTGTAACGTGTTCATCACACACACGTCAAATGTACACCCACAAGTTGCTATTTTGGGACTGTAAGTAAGTCTCCAACATGGTCTCACTGCATTTAAACATGTGCCTTGGCGTTTTAGCTTACGGAGTGAACTAATAACCAAGATTATTACTAAATGGTATTTATCCACTTAGAACTGACTCAAGATTTTTGCGGTTAAACTGTCGCCATGGTGAAAATTTGCTTAACTGTGCAGCTTACACTCCACATATTGCAAATGCATATCATAATCTGTTGTTATATATCGACCGGAATCAAAACATCGATACTGGTTTCTCACACTCACCCACATTTATTACTACTCAATGGAACATCTAGTGTTAATCAGGCAAGCAGTGTTGGATATGTATTTTCATGCGTGTTTTACTGACACTGTTGATAGTTATCAATGTTTTGCTGTAATATATTCTGACAAGACACTATTGTTGGAAGATCCTGTTGGCCTAACAGAGGTTACCAATGAACCTGTGTTAAATTCATAATTAAACCTGTTACGTATTTAAATCACGATGTGAATGTCTGCCTTTGTGACGATCAGCTTGAACAAAAAGCAATGAAAACAATTTGGAGTGACAATAAACCTTTCTCACAAACAATCGACCAGAGTTGTCCCTACGTATATCTGCCCAAAACCCAGCTCGCTCATTCAATGTGGCAAAACACACTAACACACTCCGCTGAAATTATAATTATTTAAGTTAAAAGTGGCTCAAATGCAAACGATTGGTTGAAAAGTTCCATTCGTTACAGTGAGTATAGCTTTGTTGGTAGCAGCGGGTTCAGAGGTTGAAAACACTGCGCTCTTAGGGGATGTTGGAATTGCATTTGGATGGCACTAAAAAGGCGGTTGAACGTCCCTTAGCGCATTGTAGTTGTATAAAAATGGAAGGTCTACAATTACCAGGAACACATTGCTGAATACCACCGGGAACAGATCTTCAATTACAAAGTCGCAAATCATAACGCCATTTACCGATCTAGATTTCATCTTAATGTCAACGGCAGGCAGGCATTTTCATTGTCTTTATGCGAATTGACTTTGCAGCGACGTAAGTGCACTGGTGTTCCTAGTAATGTCAACCTGGATTTGACAACAAGGCTGTTATTCACAGGTACACATATGTGGTGACATCTTGATATCCTTTGCACTTTGACACTTATGTTCTTATAGGACCAGTTGAAGTTGTTAATTTGTAAACTAGGTACGGAGGACCTGGACAACAGAGCCCTATACCACTATTTTATTCGACTATGCCAGTACAAACTTGGTTGGATGGATCCACATACGGCTATCATGTCACTGAAGGTTTGGAAGCACTTGATTGTTCACCAACATCAAGAAAAGATGTTGATGTCACAGTAAAGTTGGGTAACTAGAATGTTGTCGATATTGACTCATTAGACCTTGTGATGTGTGATTTTTGAAGACCAGACATGTAAATTGCAAGCGTCAAATTTATCCATTCAAGATATTAAAATCATTTTCAAGGCCGCTTTCGTATAGAACATGGCTGAAAACGGGGAATCAGATGCAGAGGCATGCCGGTTGCGTTCATCACAGAATATACAGATACAGTCAATCATACAATGAGCAAAACGTTGATGAACATAAAGTAGACATTCTAGCACCAGTAGGTGTAATAACGTCATGAAGGAAAATTATGTGAGCAAACGGCCGACTTATATTGAATTATTTTAATGAAAACGGCTTTTATAGACCTAAAATTCACATTTTGAAGAGGTGTGAGCTTGGACCATGTTTGTTTGTCATAACGGCAACTAAAGGTATGTGGGTTTGAACGATACTATGATAAATGATAAGCAGAATTTTGGTTTAGTCATGCGCAAGTAATACCACGTATCCTAAAAAAGGGAACAATAATGAGATGTACAAATATGCCATATTAGCATCATTAGTTACGGAAAATGAAATTAGTTCTAACCACTCAACATGTATCCTGCCTTCTCGATAACCATCTTAAGCATTTGATTTTGCGATTAGAATTCGTTATTAACATCTGAGTCATGGAATCTGACCGCAGTGATGTGGTTTCGGAATCTACCGACGGGGTGTTGCATCAGCTGGCAACGGATGCTTGGATGCTAGGCTTGTTCATGATGCAGTATAAATCGTTTGGATCACCTGGTTCTCTAGTGCGTACCTCGAGGCCAAAGGCCATTTATGATTCATCATACATGCAAAGGTCCCAATGTTGACTTTACCATTAGTTGTAAAAACACTCACTGATTGTTCAAATAAAGTTGAAATGATAAATGATACTGATGCAACCCAGGCACGTTTACAAGCGATTATTTACGCAAACATTGACTCAGTTGAGAAAATAAAGTCCTCGACTGTCAACAAGAGCGCTTCTATCCTGGGAATAGTTGTTAAACAAGAACAATAGTTTGATGTCTTTAAATGACAAGGGCCCTAAACCTGCAACATCGTACAATCTCCAGAGACATTAGAATTCCCGAGGCAGAGGTTTCCTATAATTTAATGACAGTTGTTCTAATAAAAAAAACTAATAGACTATAGGTTGGTGTGCGTATTGCTTCTCAATATGATGATCCCGGACAGGTTATCCCTGTCGTTCAATATTACAATGCGATTGCATTATTAATAGAAGAACTATGTGGACCCACAGTCCTACTGATCTGAACAATGACCGAAGCCAAACAATAGCTACGAGATGAAATTCACATAAGACCCAGACTGGTGGTGACATGCCAACGACCATGCGTGGTCATAGATGCTATTTGTGATCTAGCTACAGCAATAAATGGTGATCTTGGTGTGGCTGGTACCACATCAAAGGCTACCATCGCAGGTGGCCCACCCAACGGAACTGTTGTAGAGAGCATATCAATAGTTACCAATGTCACTATTGCTAGCAAATTTATTTTCCTGCAATTGCATTCAGGACTAAGAATGTCGTGCATCATAACCAATGAGATTCAGCGAGATTAACAAATTGCATTAGATTGTTATAGAGGATAAAATAAATTAGCACCATCACGTTCGAGATTGTGCTGTCGAAAATGGATAAACACCGACTAGTCCGAGCACAGGTAAGGAGATTCAACATTACAAGTCGGGTAAAACAATTCTCACTTTCGTGGCTGCTTAATTATCAACAGGTTACACATAGTAAACAATTCGCCTCATATGTTGTGAAGGATGGAGATTTTGAAAGGTAATTATTGCCCCACCCCCCCAAAAAAAGAAACCAAAACGGCATAATGACACTGCTGATGCAAGGACAGATTGACATGGACCGAACTCCTTTCTTGTCTGCCTTGCTTTGGGTAAATAAGGTGTGAGACAGATAATTATCTCTTAGACTCTCATGGCAGAATGAGAAGAACTATTTTCAGTTATATAGGAGGAGGTCCACTAACAGGACTTATCATATCAGATCCAGCTTTACTCCAAGCTATGTAGTATATAACCAGGTTAATCTTTCTGCGTATTGGGTCTGGTGAGGGCTGATGAGGAGAAATGTGAATATGAAAGCCTTGGAGGCATCCTGATCATCATTGACTCGCACGCTAATATCTTGTCCTTGGCTTCTTCCAGCCTTCTGAAGGCTGAATCTTTGTCTCAAGGATTTTTGTCGATGCACTGCAGTGTTTAATGGTGGGGTAAGCAAAAACGTCAAAATTTTTATTGACCTTGTTCATTGTACTTACTGTTGAGCTATTTCACCTCCGTAAGGATACGACTTTAGAAATATTGACGATAATGTCTGAATACAAAAATAAAGCACAAAGGATCGATATTCTCTGTGGACATCATATATTCTCCGTGGCTTCTCTAAATACAAAGTGCCAGCAAAGCAGTACACTATCAACAGTTGCTGACTATTAAAACAGACTGAGTAAACTATTAGGGACCGTCCTTTACGTCATTCTCCTAAATGGTTAGAAAAGACAGCATACCAACATCTCAATAGTAGCTTCACCGCAAATCTTCTTCTTGCTGTCTTTTGCTAATAAGGCAGTCAGAAAGGACAATATCATAGCCTTCCGAATCGTGCCCTGGTTGACCCCGTTATAGCAAGGCCTCTTTGCAGTGGTCTGGTCGGGTATCAAAAATTATTTCCGGGTTCTTTCCGCCATATAAGAGAGATACAGATTTCAACTTATTAAACTTCCTACAACTTTGTGGTACCCTATCGTTTTTCATCATTATTGTCTGGAGATTATAATATATAGCGGTTATCACAGTTTAGCAAAATGACGTAATCGAGACGGTGAAGATGATTCAGACTCCAACCTTTGATTACAAGGATTTTATTGTGTTACAAAGTCACTAGGTTTCGAGTCTACATCATCCTTTCCACACTAAACTACATCTTGATGGATAATGCTTCTAGACAGAGACTACTACCTTGGTCAAGAACGCCATTTGACCCCGAAATATTAAAGTTGCATACCGTTATGTTCCCATATTTCATCGACATGGCAAATAGATCGAGCTTCACAAATACATTTCTGTCTTAAACTCAGCTTCTCCGTTTTTGCTTCGCCCAAACGTCCTCTCCTCGATCATGATGGCAGGCGCCGCTCACTCATCCAACTACTGGACTACTCTTCTGACTAATCTTTCCATCTACTGGTTCATAGAGACCCATCCGTGTCTTATCCCGAACCTAGATAAGATGGATCTAATTATTTATCAGTATTTTCTGCATGTGTGTATGGATGTTTTTACAAGCACTTCCTGTTGGTCAGGACTATGACAGATCATATCATAACAGATCATATCGTTCCTGGTTTCTATTCCCGTTAACTCTTTGGGAACTAGGGATCATACTTGTTTTCGTTAGTAAGACATCCCGTACATCTTCACTATAATTGTTGGAAACCGGGAATGGATCATTTGTCAGCTCCGACCACTGTGGGAGGTACAGTTTACTTTCATCTGGGTCCGTTGCTCAAGCAAACTGGTTTTAGATATAGACCCAATCCTGCACTCAGTCACAATCATTTTGCACAAGGGCGTTTTCCGTTCGGTTTGAGTATTTTACTCACATATTTTACGTGATTATGACTCCAGATCCCCACAAGAATCGAACAAACACGTGCGAAATATTTTACACTTAATCTGGCAGGAGTGCATAACAGGCTAGTGACATTATTTTAAATTCTTGAGGCGAGAAAATAGACGTTATCCATCTATCTAACCCCCTCCATCCCTCCATCCCTCTCTCTCTCTATCTTTCTATCTCTCTCTCTCTCTCTCTCTCTCTCATTTCCTTTGATGTAACACTTATTCAGTTGTTGACACTCGTTCGGCAAACAAAACTATTCTAAATAGTAAGAGTTAACATGATGTTCTTTGTGACGTTATTGGCGGATGTTTTGCGTCTGTAATTGGCACCGAAGTTATGTCTTAGCCGCTAGTTTGAATTGCATAAATATTTCCTCTAATTTGTAACACATAATTATTATATCCCCAAATTAACATTCGAATGACAAATTACGAAGGTGGTATTTCTGCACTAAGATGTGATTCAGTAATGATAATCAAACGAAGGAGACATTCTTCACTTGCTCGAGATTGCAAGACATTGTATGATAAGCTGTCACTTTAGATATTCTAACAGAAGACACATGCATTCTCAACTTGTTTTTTCCACAGTCACATCTAGAATTGGGTCTTGCTCGAATATATTCACCTCAATGACGAGTTTCCTCTCAGCCAACATATTCTGCTGTATCTGAATGCCATATTCAGTGTCAGATATAGTATGAATCATCGACAAATTATGTTCATATGAACCGGTAGGAGCATTTGTGAATGATATGGTTGGTGTTAATTCTAATAGAAGGGTGATATATGTGATACCTGATTAAGTTCATAAACTCTTTTTTTTCTGGCTACAAATAATTAATAATCCCCAAAATATTGAACCAGGATAAATGCTAATCGAACAAATGGCGACAATAGATAGGTGACCTTCCGAACATTTGTTATTGCTGACCTACATCCCTACATCTATTGTATAAGGATTCATATTATTCTGTTCTAATTATATTGATTCTGTGAAACTCTGCAAGCAAATATCATAAACGCCGCATGCGGTAATTACTGTTTAAGGGTTTTTTGTCTCTTTTGTGTAATTGCCTTTAGCTGATTTTTCTCCCTGAGCAAAGAATCGGCAGATACCGAAACCATTTGAATTATTAGCACATCAGACCACTTTTGATTGTACGTTTTTCTTTCCCAGGTACGATGTTTACTGTGTTTATAGTGTTTCAACATAAATTACATTCAACAGCGATACATGATATTAGCCGTTTGATACTTATGTCATATCATATTTTACTAAAACAGTTAAAATCAAATTATTTTGTGTATGCTAAAGTGGCATTCGCGCACACATTATATTTGCGGAGATAACTTAAAAGCATTTCCATTTAAACGTACTATTTTGGGCGTTTCTAATATTCAAAACTATATTGCTCTGTGTATACTGAAATTAAGGATTCACTAACATTTTACATATACATAGGTACTATTTTTTTTCACAATTTGTTTAATGTAAATAACGGCAGCATCAAAGATATATAACTGGTTTGTCTTTAATGCTTCTTCAGGCTGGCTTATCGCTGAGATTATATGATTATATATGAACTATATTATTTTTAAAATGCATTCTATTTACTCAATTCTACATATGTGATGCATTATCCACGAACGACAAGATTACGTTATCGGGTAATACTCTTGCACCATCCTCTGGCATCAGCATGTCATAGTAGGCCAAAGTGGGTGACTTGAAAGCAAAGATATAGTACACAGTTCTACAACGTTACCAGGCATTGCAGACTTTCTACTCATAAAACAGATTACGTTTGAGTTAACAAGTTTATTATGGGCTAGATATTACCAGCACACAAACCGGTTACCCTTTCAAAAAAGTATAATGCTTTGAGATTAGGAGTAAATTACGGCTAGGACCTAAATATCAAGTGTCAAATCAGCTATTTCAACCTGAAACAAATCTAATGTGCACTAATCACGTTATAAGGGAGTTAAAAAGCCAATCAAATGTAATGTTCATATCCATCCAAATTTGTATCAAAACAAACATCTGTACAACAAATGTGGTACACTTCAACTAGAAATGACCAATAAATGTATTCCTTACGCCCATTTCAGGTGGGAGAAATAAAGTATGATATTTATCTATTTTTCTTTATATGCAAACCAATAAGGCATATTTAGGGTCTTTTATTTCACTGATACGTTTATCAACGTGTCCAATACTTATTGTGTCCTTAGGAGCTCATTCCATTCTTGCAAATATTCAAAGACGTGTGTTGTAAATTACAAGAGGAAGTTTTGTGGCATTAACGAATTAGTTTTTTTTTCACTTTCAGGTTATCCGATGGCTGCATCAAAAGTCTGCATCAAAAAGTGTCCATACCAGATTCTTTCAATGAATTCACAGCATCCAATAGAATGAAGAAATGGGTGGATTTTCATCAAGTAGGAGATTTTGAGGGAGTAGTCTTCACGATGGTTCTTGCAGAAGAGAAGCACTTTTGGACGATGAACATCACACTCTCTATATTTGAGAAGGACAGTACAAGTGATGAATTTATTGACTTTGGAATCGTTAACTATGCTGATATAGGTCATTGTACCGGCCTGACAGGCAATAGAGCAGCATATTCATGTTCAATCTCTACGTCAAGACGTGGAAATTTCTATCTCAAGTTTGAAACTCCTTCCGGTATTGAAGGTCGTCATTACCAAATACCCCTGACATTGTATCAGAAACAACACTTCTGTTTTGGCTTTATGTATGACCAGGTTAGCAGACGGTTTGCTGTCATGGAATGTCTTACGCGAAAGGTGTTGCATGTTTTTAATGAAGTAACATTCAAAAATAATCAAGCTCCCTTATTTGCTGTTTGTCCGTACCACGACGTATTGAAAATGCGCGCTGAAGTCAAACTAGACCACATGCATTGCAGCAAGGAAAATGTATCATACTGGATACGGCAAATTAATGCGTTCTGAATGACATTTAAAGAATCAGTTGCTTGCGTATCTTGTGCATATGTTTGCTTCTTTAATGTCATCAGTTTCCCTAATAACCCCAAATCCCCAGCCAATGAAAACCAAGATATATTTGATCCCAAATTTCAATCTCACGATAAGATAGGATACAATCCCAATGAAACCGAAACTCACTTTAAACATGGAAAATGAAACATTTAGGACAATGAACAGATTAAATTAATTTTGGAAAGGAAACAACACAAGGGCAAGCGTTGTTAAAACAATATAATGCGCGCCGTCTCAGATTAGTGTTCTCAATAAGCAATTATGACGTATCTGCACCAAAACAGAAACCATCTTTCAAAGTACACTAGAAGTTATGGACAAATAAATGCAGTACATAAACTGATTGTCACTTTCAATTAGTAGATACACACAGTATAAATTAAGCACTAAGTAGAAATTATAAACCATGGAGTAATCACAGAACGAATTATCCTGGATGATCTTAGTGTCGGTAAAAGTACCCTCTGTATGTTCACAGTTTATAGACAAATATATATTAGAGATACTTCCTGATTAATTAAGAAGGCTGATATAGCTAACTGACTAACTAATAAGTACTTTGTCACCATCTCTAGCGTGAGGGACACGATGAAACCTCACTTGGAGATTCTGACGAAACAAAACAACTGAACCTATATTAGATAAAGAGCACTGATATCAGAACGAACCAGCTGTTTTGTCATAGCTCAACGGAGACTTGTATCATTACAGACAATATACTGTCTACATACAATTGTTTATACACTATATCAATTTTCAGTGTTAAGATGTTATTCTAACATTGAGTTATTTTAATATTTCTTTACTATTCTTTAAACAAATGTATTTCAAAGTTTAATTGTTGTAGAACTTATATTTAATTGTACTTATATTCTTGATTATAGTAAAATACGATGTCCGCTACCAACTTCAGACTCAGTAATAGTTAATTCAGAAATAAAATACTCTTTAAATGATAAGACTTTACTATGTTGGCATTTTAGATTAAAATATATTTCTACCAAATGATTGCAGTTGTAGTCTTAACTATTGAATTTTGGATTATTTGGCTATCGTGAATTTATTCGATATTTATTTACCTGTATTATATTCAAAAAGACAGAAATCATACAAATATATGATGTTAGTGAGTGATGGAAAATCCAAGTAATGAATATATCTCTTATATCTGTAATTTAAGTTTATGTAGATTGATTTTTTAATGTAGTGTTATATGTTGAGTATTGGAATAAAGAGCCGTTTCTTCGGAACTCAAAGTAGACTTATCAGTACAGATTCCCTGGACATATCGCATTGTCAATTTTCCCAAGATGTAGCCGTATTTCTACCGTTACGAGTGACGACACTTCTTTTTGGGAGAGCCTGAGCTTTTCTTCTCTCTTTCCATCTTCTTGCCTCTAATTATGAAAAACAACATTGCTAATAGATTATGAAAAAAACATTTTCCATACATAGGGTATAAAAATTCATCACATAAAAATTGGTGGGTGAAAAAGCCAATTCATAAAAGTTAGGGTGAATTTCTTCTCTCTCTCACCATGGACATCGACATTCCTTAACTTACCAGTAACTTACCAGTAATCTCTTCTCATACCAGGAAAAAGAAGAAGGTTATGATAAGGTAAAAACTAATTATATCTACAAAATGCATCTACGTTTTCATTTTGTCATTTTCTTATATTTGTTGTTGTTGTGTGGGTTTGTTGGGGTTGGGGGAGGTGTAAATTATCATAGGCATTTGAACAGCAAAAACCTAAATGATGGCCTTCAAAATAGCAAAATAAACCAACAACTGTGGCACCCAACCCAGAAGTTTAATCCACACTGTATACCTACTGAGTTAACTTACTATGCTTACACAAATGCCCGATAAAAGACATACATGCAAATCATGCGTTTATTTCGCATGTACCCCTTATTAAATTAGTCATATATGTTAAAATTACATGTCACGTCATGCAAGACATATATGATGTGTAAGAAATGTTCACGCAAGAAGAACGTGCATGCCAAGTTTGCAAGACACGGATAATAAACTCATTGTAAAATCGTCCGCAGACAGTATATGTAACCGATAGGAAATGTCAATATCCTAGACCAAACATTGTTGTAAAGCTTTACCCACGATTTTGTAAATATTCCTAATTATATAGGAAAGTGTACTGTCGCACTCCTCAATGTAGAAAAGACTGAAAATAATATATTCACGTGGCTGCCTTATGGGCTCGAGAAAATATGCTATCCACACAGCGCCCAGTGAATGCATTAGGCAAACAAATATCATCTCTTAACGTATTAACATAGTGACAGTATGTCGATATATTATGCAGTAGAAATAAGATCGCATCCCAGTTTCCTTTTATTTTTTTTAAAGTGCATGCGTTGGAAAATATAAAGATGTGTTTGTCATGAGCAAATAACTGCAAAATCTAGTGACTGGGCTGCAATACTGGAATTTTTCAACAGCGAGATAGTTTTAAAAATAATAATATTTATATCGCATGTGAAGGAGTATAGCTCTCTTCAAGTTTAAACAACAATGATGTGCGAATATGTGACTAAAGGTAATTAGTTGCAGTAATTAGTATATTTCGCAAATCAGGTATGCGGTAGCCACAAGAAAATTACGTATCTTACGCTGATAGTGGCCATGCGAACATTTTCCGGATGAAATACAGGCCAGCCGTGTAAGCAGTCTCCTCTCTTTAACGTACGGCGCCATCCGCTCAAATAGCAACTCTCTCTCTCTCTCTCTCTCTCTCTCTCTCTCTCTCTCTCTCTCTTTATATATATATATATATATATATATATATATATATATATATATATATATATATATATATATATATATATATATATATATATATATAAGCCAAACCGACTCTTCATTTGGGGAATAAGCAACCTACATACGTATAACAAACACAGACATAAAAATCGAGGGGAACTTATGTTTCTCTTTGTTCTTTCACATCATCGAAAGGTAGCTAAACTTGTCGAATTGGTTTCATTCACAAATCATTTAAATATAATTAACACTGACATATAGCCCAACGATATTCATTGCCATGAAATCCTGTGTGACTCGGGTTCATATAATTAACGTTTGGTGTATCTGGTACCCACGGGCGGATTAAGGCTCACTGGTGCCCTAAGCAAAGACAACTCTTGGTGCCCCCTCCTTTCCACGCTGACCCAGTCCATTTTCGTTCTTGACCTGTCTGACCAGATATACAATGGAACTAAGCTACGCTTGAGCTACATGAAGTGCTATAAAAATGGAATACATTACATATTTTAATATTTCACAATTTAAATGTATAAAAGTTAAAATTATCATGACCTGACAGGCATTTTTCTACATTTCATTTTAGGAAAAATCACTGATAACATCCTCGAAATTAATACTTCTCAGAATGTTTGTTTCAATTGGTAATATACACAGAATGACGGGTCTTTCTTGAAGCATAACTGATCTATTTGTTGTTTTCTTTTTACACGTTTCAGTTGTGAGAAAGACCTCTCTGTTGTGCAGATGGTGACCATTAATGTTAAAAATATTCGTAAAGCAATTTCAACATTTGGAAAGGCACTCTATTGTTTGACTTCTGTAATTGTGTTGTAAAGTTCCATGTGAGTGAAAGATGTTTTCTTGGCTATTTTAAACTTATGAAGAACATATGAATGGAACTGCTGAAGCTCTGTAGACAAAGTGTTGTTCATGTCATCTTTCACTTTCTGATAATTGGGAATTAACACCTTGTTGGGTGGAATTAGGAACATCTGTCAGACAAGAGAATCTGTCTGCTATTTCAGTGCGCACCTTTCGCCCACCTGCTCGTCATTTCCGTTTCTAACTTTTCAACAATTACATAAAAAGTGGAGATACATAATTTGTCTCTGGCACTGAGAATGACCTCTGGTGCATTTCCATCGTTGGACATTCTCTTTCTTACACGCTTACGCGTTTGAGTTGCTTTGTATTCTACACCAGGGAGCATGTCCTTTGCAAGTGATTCAAATCTCTCAAACTCATCTCTTGATGTGTGCAACTGGTCTACCAATGATGGATACAAATCTGCACATGTTTGCAAGATCACATTTTCACTTTGAAGAAGTTGACGTGTTCTATAAAATGTTTCTGAAGTTTCATTCCTAAAATTCAGCATCAACACAAATTCTAGTTCTTGCATCTTGTTTCCAATATTCTTTGCCTCCCTTCTAGTGTCACCTCTTTGCAACTGGTCATCTGATAAATCTTCCAAAGCTTCTAGAAGCCTGACTGTCATGACAAATGAATTTGGCTCCACACAAACTCTCAAAAAAGATTGCAGATAAAAGACAAATGTTTTTACTAATTAAATAAAGGATCAACGAAGCTGTATGACATCTGACCAGTTGAGTGGTCTTAGATGTCCAAGGATATCGCACACATCATATCTGAGGCACAGAGGTCAGTCGAGAATATTGCGCAAGAGGAAAAATGTGAAAATGTAAATGATCGTACTGACCGACAGAGGTCATAGTGCACTGCGCCACCAGTGCCCTTGTGATACACGTAGGAAGATACACTAGGGTGCACCATGATCAAGAAACAGAACATTATGATCAATTTGCAGTAGTTTTATCAATTTTTCTTTTACAAATCTTCATTTCGATTTTTTAAAAATATTTTCCCCCTTTTCTCAACTTTTTGGTGCCCCCTTTGGCCCTGGTGCACTAAGCACGTAATATTAGCTTAATGGCTAATACGCCCCTGATGGTACCACTGCTAAAAGTTGTTGAGCTCAATTGGCTTTCAATAAAGATTTAGAGTTTAGCTCAGTTTTCTCCAGAATGGCACCTGGGAGAAAACGTATGGAAAGCCATCGCTGCCAAAACAATACTAATATAAGCAACTTTAAAATAAACCAAGAACATCTGCAATATAACCAGCATGCTTGTAACACAACAACATAAAAGCTATGAGAATGCATAAACAAAACATACACATTTCAGTTAAAAGAAAGAAAACATGAAGCAAACGTGCATCCAACTTAAAATAAAATGAAATGTATTTAAGGGGATAATGCAGCCAAGGGCAGAAAATATCTCAAAATGGCATATCGCATAGAAGTTAATTAACTTTATAAGGCATGTCAATGAAGCACCAGATTTGTTCGCATGAGGGACGCTGGCACCGACCGTTGCGATGTACCCAATGCCACTGTCATAATCGCCCCTTCCAACGACATTTGCCTGTTTTATTTGTGTCACATTTAGTTCATTTCAGCATTTGTATCACATTTAGTTCATTTCAGCATTAAATGTATTGCTTAAATGCCATTTATTTATTTGTGCGTTTCTTGTTTTCATTAGTGTGTTATATGTTACTGTAGATATTTGTCTGTTTTAATTTTGCCTCGTTTATATAATTTGAGTTTTTTGATTACATTGCTTAAATGCCGTTTAAATCGTGTTGGCTTTTATTTGTTTTAATGGAATGTTGTTTGTTTCAGTTTACATTTGTTTGGTTCGTTTGGGTTTCGTTTATTTCACTTGAGTATTGATCTTATTGTCAACAATTTGTTGTTTTTATTATT
This sequence comes from Unio delphinus, assembly GCA_029339505.1. Taxonomy (NCBI): domain Eukaryota; kingdom Metazoa; phylum Mollusca; class Bivalvia; order Unionida; family Unionidae; genus Unio; species Unio delphinus. Next base: position 2,125,230 of record JAQISU010000259.1, read on the forward strand.
TTAATAATTTGCAAATTTTTTCCGTGACAACCTTCAAATCATTTGGGATATGCTTGACAACACAATTTATATTGACTCGTCGTCACGATACAGTTGCGATACAGAATTTCAGCGACAACAGTTATTAACATTTGAAACTGTCTCTATGGATTTAGTATGAACAATCGTGATGAAGAGTGCACCAACGTCATGTAAACTTGATACAATTCAAACACCACTGCTGCTTGAGTGCTTAGAACCAATATTGCCTTCACTAACTAATATTATTAATATCTCTCTCTCTCATTCGGGCAATTCCAACCATTATTCAAACCTGTCATTGTAAAGCCTATGGTGAAGAAACCAACACTTAACCATAATAATTGAAAGAACTACCGCCCAGTTTCTAATATCCCGTTCATATACAAAATCTTTGTAAAAGTTCTAACTCAACGTGTATCTCATTTGAATTCAAACAGTCTTTTTAGCAAAGTACAATCTGCATATCACCCTTGCCACAGTACAGAAACTACTCTTCTGAAATTAGTTAATGACATTCCCTCTGCTTTGGATAATGGAAAAATTACAGTCCTCACCCTCCTTGATTAGCCTGCAGTCTTGGATACAACGTATCATGATATATTACTTCACCATCTGCAGCATGTCTTTGGCATTCACAATACAGCCTTACTGTAGTTCAAGTCTTAAATTAGTCAACAGGACACGATATGTGTCTGCAAATGGAATATACTCCAGCCCAATTGCTACATGTTGTGGTGTTTCTACATGGGTCTGTGTTTGAATCTGTTCTCTTCATTATATACACTCAGCCGCTCTTAAATGTCTCACCAACTGTACGCTGATGACAAACAAATATACAAATCTAGCCACCCAAACTGAAGTTGATGCTACCTCCAAGGAGTAGAGAGGTGCATTTCTGATGTCAAATCATGAATATGTAACAAGCTGCAGAAGAATGATGATAAAACGGAGGCCATTCTGAGCACAACACAAAGGCTTTCTTATTCACATCCTTTACCTCAAAAAATAAATGTCAGTAACACCAACATTAAATCCAGTCAGTATGAAACCTAGGTGTCACTCTGGGCAATATTCTCACACTGCAGTAACATATGAACATATGTAAGGCTGCCAATCTTGAGCTGAGATGCATCCGTTCCATTCACAAATATCTTTCAGTGGATGCCACTAAAACACTTGTGTGTTCATTCGTACTTTCAAGACTGAACAACTGTAACCCAATTATATCTGGTTCATCTCAATACCTGTTCCAGAAACTTCAACACACAGCTGTTTGGATCATCCACAGAGTATCACAATCGGAGCAAACCTCCCTCTGATCTGTACCCTATACTGGCTATCCATTTAATCCATAATCAAACACAAAATTTGTTCTAAGTGCTACATTTCACTGATGGCCTTCACTCCAACATACCTATCTGGCCTGACCCATGTGTACACACCAGCAAGATACGTATACTCCACTTCTCACAATCGTATACTCATTATTACTTCTATGAAAATGAAGTCATATGGACAAAGGTATTTTATACTCCAGGGCCCAGCAACATTGAATGAATTGCCCATTGAAATTAGACATAAAGACACAGTGATCCCTTTGAAGAGTGCTCATAAAATTCAACTTTTTCGACTGCAAGAACAATGTTAAAGACCTAATGTTTCCTACCTTAAATATGTTCAGCATTGTTTATGTTTTCTAATTTCATGGTGGATTTGTTTGTAGTCGTTATCATTATAGATGTTGTAAAGCACATAGAGCTTCGAAAGATAAGACACTATACAAAGTCCTCTTTATTATTGTTATTATTATTATTAGTCAACAGGAATCACATAATGGCATGATATTTGTACTGAATAATACTTTTGTCTAGATTTCAATGGGATTCTATAAGAAATTAATAACCTTACATTTCTGAAGTGACCCTGACAATGTCATATGATTAGACAAACAGTTCATTGGTAAGCAGACGCAGTGTGCCTAAAGGTCACTGTTTGAATAATGGTACTGACCTATCTTCTAGGAAAGGTCTGTCTGACAAAAAATGCAAGCACCAATATTTAAATAAATATACTTACTACCATATAAACATGGATGATGGTAAAATGCTAAATGAAATGGATGTGGTATCGGATCAAACTGGTAGCAGCTAATCGTCCACCCCTCTACAGAATAATACGGTTAGCTTGTGTACCACCACAATTTGCAATCATTGTGGGCTGCTTTCCATATTTATTGGTGAAAAAACAAATACCTGGCAATATTCGACATTTGCCAGGTTATAAGTTTGAATCTTCATTAAAAAATATAACAAAGAAAAACTAAACTTTTATCAATTTAAAAACCTACCTAATAACCTAAAATCAGGCATTAAAGCAAACATTTGACTAATAATGAAACATAAATATTTACATAATCAATTTTTTTCTGTATTGATTCATGTGAACAAATTCAAGATCTGGTAGATGTATCTGTTACAGGCTGTTATGCAAATTTCTGAAAGATCTTTTCAGATGTTCACTTTGGCGCCCCTAAAAAGTTGATTAGTTTGAATCTTTTATAATCAATAGTATTTTATTGTCAAAAATATTGAGCTTAGCACTATATGGTAAAAGAATAATGAAATTATAATATTGTTGTATCACTTGGATCCATCAAGTACGTTAAATCACTGACTTAAAAATGTCTTAGAAAACAAATCTAACAATTTAAATACACCTTCAGTCATCATCATCACTAGTCACAATACACCTTCATCAATCTATAAAACTCGATACATCTAAGTGTATGCACTCGTACATACAAATCTCTTTTCCACCTCTCTGTCTTACACACACAAAACACTTCAATCTCACTCTCAGTAGAATGGTGCTTACAAAATTGGTTTCCATAAGACTCAATACAGAGAATTATGCCCTGATATGGGATAAGGGTGTAATCAAGCACCTTGAAAAACTAATTTCATTACTAATTGTCACCTTATCAATAATTGTCATACACAGGACTGATTTATGGTATAATCATATAATCAGGCATTCAAACAGGTAGTCTACTGTGAGCAATAGACCATTTATACAGTTGCTCAAACTCAATGAGATCAAAGAAGATAGTTGTCTTTTATGAGACCACAGATGAATGGGAATTTAAAAAGAACTTCCTGTAGCTACTGTTAGTAACAACCGTACTGGAACTAAATTGTCTGCCTTTACAAATACAATTTTTCATATGAAATAGCACCTGAAAAAAACACTTTTCCAAGATCAATTTGTTTATGCTGATATAAAATTTTCTGATAAATGTGAATCATAATGTTTTTTTTTAAAAATTACCCCTAGACCAAACAAGAAGGGATTTAACTTGTTTCTTTACTTGTGGAAATGAATCTTGCTCAAAATGGATATTTCTTTACTTCAAATCCAGAAAATAATAATTAACAGCTATGCATGATCTCTTACATGCTGTATTAGCATTGTTCTCAACATTAGCCATAATATCTTGCATACAGTTAACAATCTGGTGGCCTGGTCGTTAGAGCATCCGCCTCAGATGCGGGAGGTCGTGGGTTCGATCCCTGACTGAGTCATATCAATGACATACAAAAATGGTACTAACAGCTGCCCCATTTGGTGCTCAGATTTAAGACATTAGTGTTAAGACTGATCAGTCTGTTGAATGTCATGTGACTGGGTGGGACATCATACAACAAGTCTGCGACATGATGTGCCAGAGTTAGGCATCACTATAAACTGCCACACTGTAGACATCATATTGATATGACTGAAAAATTGTTAAGACCCTTTGATCTAAGTTTGATTGACTCCCATTTCTGCTGTGACTAGAAGCACCCTATCCTGTAAAGGATAATACCTGCCTTGCCTTCATAAACGACATCAAGATATATCAATAAAGCTGGCAGTCTGATTGGAATATTTAGTACAAATCAGATATGAATATACTTAAACATCAATTTGCATGAAATTCCTTCATATTAACAGTGTATTACTTATCAAAAAATCTTTACTCTGCATGTTTAAAAGCAATCTTTGTTGATACACTCCAAGACAACAAAAGAAACAGTTGCTGGTTAGGAAACAGCCAGCCACTGACTGCAGAATGCTGTTAACCATTAAGGACAGTGCGATTACAAAATAAAAATTTGTCAGGAGTAAATAAGAATGGTTCTTGTGACCAGTGGAACACTATGTACAGGTGAGCATTAGAAGATGCTTGATTGCATTATTTCTATGTCTAATTAACACTAATTAACTGTGTTTAGCAACAGATAACATATTATGTATGGTATTCTTATATATATAAATAATGACTAGTGTCATTAAAATATACAATAGTGCATAAGAAGCTACATGTACTTAGACTGTAATTAACATTTAGTTTTTTTGAACTTTTAGTCATGTCACGTTTCTAAGATTTTTCAAACCTTTTAACTGGATTGCATGAATATTAAGTATCAACTATTGTAAAATTAATATAGCATGTGGTCTGATGAAATAAGAGCACAAATCCTGAAAATCTCAAAGAACATCATTCCGCATAAAGTAAAACCCTATCTATCTGATACAAAGTACAATTGTCTGCATAATGTAAAACCCCACTTATCTGACACAATGAACAATAATTCCGCATAAAGTTACAAATACCCCATTTATCTAAATTTTGTAAGAGACACAGCTTATACAGATATTTACACGTTTTTAGAATGACCTTGTTTCAACCTTGTTTTACTCATATCTATGTGAATACAATACAAAAAATAGTCCAAAATGATTCAGGTTTACTGATCTAATTAAACAAGAGTTTACCAGTGGCCTTGTGGTTAGAACATTTGTCTCAGACGTGAGAGATAGCGGGTTCAAATCCCAGCCAAGTCATGCAAAAGAAAGAAACAGTACTTGCAGCTGCCTCGCTTGGCACTCAGAATTATGAGGACTGGTCAGACTGGTGTCAGGATAATGCGACTGGGTGGGACTTCTTACTACATGTCAGTGGCATTATACCCCAGTGCTAGGTATCACTCAAACTGCGACACTGCAGACATCATATAGATATGTCTGAAAAACTGTTATAGCTACATTAAAAATATAAAACACACAGTAAAGGTAGATAGAACTACATGGTGGTGCAAAGAAAACTCTTAAATCAAGGAATATCAGAACTCTTCCAGGTAAAATGGATTGCATGATGTTCTGGTCATTGCACAAACACTTAGCTGACTTGCGAGACCTCAAAAATATATAATACAGTAGCAATCTTGAAATATTTCTACATGATCACCATTTAAGAAATAATGCTCAAAATATCATGATACTAGTTTTCATCTATACAAATTACCGACTTATTAATGTACGCGTCTTACTTAAATTGTGTGATCAATTCAGTTTTGGTATTTAATTGATCAGTTTGTGTCCAACAAATGCAGCAGGAACAAAATAAAAAACAAGCATCATAATGACACTACAGTAAAACATGTCTTTAAAGACCACTGCTGTGTGAGACAACCTTTATTGAGAGACCATGTTCTTAATGCACAAATTTATTATTTCGGCCTGTGACCTTTTATGGGAGACCACTTGTCTTGAGAGACCATATAATTTGACAAAAGAGGCGGTCTTTCAAGACAGGTTATACTGTATCTACAATGTGTATATTACTAATTTATGGATGCACTGTTTATGCAAATGAATCAAGTGATTAATAGGGATCTTTAACTTCATATTTTTCTGTACAAATACATCAGAATTGAAGAAATCTTCTAATACAATATTCTCTTACAATAAAACGCATCAAACAGACAGCGATATGACTGACAAATTGTTAAACCTACGTTTAAAATCCTAATCAAACAAGCAAACAAACTATTTTTTATGTCTAAACTCTCAGGTAAATTAAAATTTTCCACTTACAAAATTTGCCATTATGCTAACAATCAGTATAGTATGAAATAATAATCGTGATTTATTTGCTCTTTTCACCAGGCCATATTCAGTTGGCTAAACTTAGCCAACATGCGCTTCAGGGAGATCCCATTTGTTCAATTGACCATTGGAAGGTATACTACTCTGCTGCAGGTATTCAATGTGTCAAGTTAGAGATGATATGTAATACCCTATCAGATAATGATTATCCAACGAATATAGATTAGTTTGGATTCTTACATACAGAAATCACCTAACACTTAACTGCAAAACTAAAGGTAAACAGTTCTATATAATTTTTAACAATTTACAATAAAACTTTCTTGTAGAAAATTATTGTTGCTTATTCTTATCATCATTGTCTTTACCTACATTCTTTTGCCAGCAGTGATACAATAATTCAAATTGATTCAAAGTTCTTTTACTTCTGGCAAAATGATACCTGTTACATGCTATCTATTTCAATGCAAGAAATGCAATTTCAATTAACTGAAAAAGTGCTCTTCATGTACTAAAACAAATGATCTTGAGTTAAAGCTAAATTGTTTTACTTTTCTTCAACCAAGGTCTGATTCTTAAATGTAAACGGACAATGAACCTCGCAAAGACTGAACAAAAAAGCTTTGGGCCAACCATTTTCTTTATGAGGTAGTCAGGATAATGAGTGATATAAATATCAACCAAGGTACAAAAAATAATATCTAAGGAGATCAGACATTGTAACAACTCTGCATCTATATAAAAATAACATCAGGTAAATATTTATTTGTTCACAACAATATTTGGCAAAAAAGTCATTCACTGGTTTAATTTGAAACTGTTTGTGCACTGATGCACTGATACAAATCTGCTGTCACAGTTTAGGCTACACATTTAAACATCATATAATAGTGTGATTCAATCAATCCCCAATCAAACTTTTTTTATAATTTAGAACTTATGCATGTCTAATTTGCTCAAGGCAATACGTTCCGGAATTGTATTAACAATTTTGCTGATTAAGATACAAGAGTTTGAAATATAAACTTGCATTTTCCACAAGTTGCTGTTTTTGTCAGTGCACAAAGCTGTAACTCGTTTATAAGGGCCATTTGTACCTGAAAAGCTTTAATATATTAACGACAAATATGAAACGTCCATTTTTCAGGTTATACGTGTACTCTGTATCAGGAATAATCATAAAGTATTTTACTTATCTGGAAATGTATTTTATAAACAAATACACCTTAGGGCTTTTCCAGTTGGTCATATACCACCCAGGGGGAAGACATTTTCAAATTCAAATAACCCACATTGGAAGCAATGTTTTAAAAAATATGATCCACTATCAGATATGTTTTGTTCGAAAACACTGCCCCACAGATGCATATTATTTTAACATAATTTTCGGCTATGGGTTCAATTTTGGAAACACTTCCAATGGACTGTCAGTGGCTAACGTTAAGTAAAATTGGTTATTATTGTTCCAAATTCTAGAGTTCTGCTGTCCGAGCGGTTATTCGACATCAAAGAAGTGTCTAAAACATGATTGTGTTTAGTGGTGTGACTGTTGTAAGAATGAGCTCAAAAACACTCACTGCCTTGTCGGGTGTCACATCATAGGAGGGGGGCGACGTCAGATTATCTGATGGTAAGATTGGTTAAATGTATGGAAAAGCTAGGGTATGACGTCGATGATGTTGAGAGTTTGTTAATGTGTAAAATATGTCCACAAACCTTAAATCAAGTTGCGTGGAAAACGTTCAACGATGCTAGCTTTGTTTCTTGGATTCATTCTGAAAAAATGAATGTCACGTTTTCTTTATTATTTTAGAATGTCGGTGCCGTTTGTGGGTTTGCCATCGAAGAGGGTGACGCCAACATTCCTTCAACACCAGTTGGTTGGTTCGCACTAACTCGCTGCCCGATTTGGACAAACTTAGAACATAGGTCGATGCCACATCAAGGTATTTCGAGCAACGATTGTGGATGGCCAAATGAGAGACATCGACTAAATCGACTTGCCATTGATAATCAATGCATTAAATTCCTTCAAAGTTGGCATACCTGTTTGGGTTAAGGCTTGCTGGTAACAAAGTTGCAGGCGTAGGAACTGTTGACCTTAAATTGTGTGATTCTTCCCTTTCGGACAGATCAATCAACGATTGTAATTCGTGTTGTAATTGGGACACTTCAGTCAAATGAGGATTGGGTGATACATTTGGGGATTGTTGTTCCTGCTAACGGTAGTATTCTATCCATCGCTTGAAATGCTCTAAAGTCAATGTGTATCCTTCCATTCGTTTCCATTTGTAACGTCTGAGATCCTTTTACTCCAGGGGTTTCTTTAATCGTCTCAGTCCTTCTAACGTCGGTATAATATTTCCTAGAAGTCACAACGCAGGGTCTATTGTTTTAGCAATGAAAACAATAAGGGGAAAAGTATCCGCCTTGCACCAACATATTATTTGATGCTTGGGTATTTTCTTTGGGACCACTTTTTGACGGACTTGTTCATTTTTAGCTAAGCATTTTGTGGCCTGATCTTGACACAAATTGTTCGTGTCTTTCAGGACATTTAAACAACATCCACTAAGTATCGATGACTTCTTTGGAGAGAGTTTGAATGTCTCATAGGGTATCGTGCCTTTCAAGACATTCGAATCAACATTCGCACGGTATCAATGATATATATTGCGAGAGTTTGATTGATTTAATTTCGCAAGGGTAGAGAGACTATGGACACAGTGGACAGCATGTCCCAATATTTGGCTAAAAGAGGAGGTAGTCCTTTCCTTTACTTCATTTTGTGGAGTGAAGAATAATGCTTTTAAGGGGTGATATCTTTTTTGTTTGTTGGTTCTAAACCTTCATGGACGTCAATGGCTCGAAACACGTCCTTTTTGGAGACTATCGCTATGTAAGAAAGGTGACGATGTTTATTCCGTATTCGCACCTTTTTTGAAAATCGCCACCAAAGAAACTTCATTTTTGGTGACTTGTCCTTTTTGTGGGACTACAATGCCTTTTCATGGGATGACGACGACTTTTGGCTAAGCCTTGATGGATAATGAGACTGTCTTTCTTATTTCCTCTGGATAGGAGAACGACGACGATGGCGATCGTGTTCATGTCTTTCAGTGATCTCTTTTCAATGCTCATTATCAGATGAACATTTATTCCCATCGTTAAACACTATCATTTATATACTGTGATGCGCTTCTCCACTGATTTGTCTTTACGTCGTAGCCACTTGATGACTGGTAACACACGTAATGGAAAGGTTCACAATGTAATCACTTTGGACAATTCCGTCTTAAACAAATCCAATAAACTCTATACCTCGCCTAATCTCTCTTAGGCATTTATTTGGGGGAAGGTACTTTGTGAGTTGCTGACACTCCCGCTAAAGAAGAGAAGGATGTGGTTGTCACCGCTGAAGTAGACGTTTTTGAGACGAAGGTTTCCATTATGTAATTAACTGAAGAAGAAGGGTTGACAAACTTGGTTAGGCTGGCATCACCAGCAACAGGGACGTGGAAGAATCTCTGGATAATGGAGACGCGGTCACCGTCACAACCGGTCATGATTTGCTAAAGTAAAGCTTGCGTCCTGGCAAAAGTGCAGTGGTTAGGGTGTAAGTCGTCTTCTACGGAATTTTATGTTGATGCGCTCTTGGTGTTGACACCACTTCTCTATTTCAGGTGGGATCGTTTGGATTTTATAAGAGCGTATTTTGTCTTGTGGAGGAATTTGAAAGCACTTGGATCCAATTGTAGGAGTGAACGAATTATGCCACTTTCTAAAGAACCGCTTCTTCCAGGTTTCAATATAATTTGCTTTTACGTTTGGGCGTCCATGCGAGGATCTTCCAGTTACAATGTTTCTCTCAAAGAAGCGTTTGGTTTCAAGTGGAATGTGAATGATGCTTTGCAGCAATTACTGCAAAGCATCATTCACATTCCACTTGAAACCAAACGCTTCCATCGTAAGACCTCTTTAAGTCTGGCTTCTAATACGTGAGCATGTATTTGTGGATTATTTGCGATCTGATGCAGTACAAAGTATGAATCAAGTTGACCGGAAGATACGACATAATGCGCGTCATGATGTATACGTGTGAGACAGAGCCAAAGTTTTCGATGTTTTCATAGATTTTTAGTTGTTGTTATTGTTGCTATGTCGACGATGTGGAGGAGTACGCGGCAGTCCTCCGACTTTACAACAGTTGTGAAACAGATAGATACGACATAGCAAATAATCGCGGATAGTGAAACCAAGAGTAAATAGGCGTGTGGTGTTTGAGTGGCATCATTGTTTGCATGAGTCAGCCAAAGTGTTGACAAATGTTTGGCAAAGACTTTCACTGGGGATTTTTATCAGGGACTTTTAAGCAAGACCTCGTAATGAACATTGTGTGATGGTCTTTACTTTGTGGAAACCAATTTTATGTAATGTAAATGACACTGTACAATTTCTTCTTTGTCTTCTCGTAGCATGTCGTTGAAAATGACCAGAGTGGTTTTATTAGGGTCAGACACGTTCCCGTGTCTTCGCTACAAATGCTTTCCATATACACAATGGAATCACGTTGACTTTCCTGCAAGAGGATGTTCGCCGATTGGCACTCTTTGTAACACCACACCATGCGTTGAAGTTAACGATCAATCAAATGATGATTATGTTCGATTAAACGTTTGACAAAATCGTTTTGCCTGAGTCTCTTGGTCCGGCAATCAACTTGTTAATCGAATGGAGAAGATATGTGGCATCCTAACTAGACAGATTTTAGTGATCATCGATGACTTTGAAAATGGTGGAAGCGGAGCATAAACAACAGAGCTAGCCAAAGTAGTGTAGGGAATGTCACTTTTGACACGAAATGCAGAAAAGACAAGAGTTTTTTTTACAGTTTTTTTTTTCCAGGAAACGTTTCAGTACATGTTTAATATGAAACAACACGAATGAAAAATTACATAAAAGCCAAATTGAAAAGCACAGCACGGAATATTTCTGGTCCCACTGGTAAAATGATATACCGCAACTGAGACACTTGACTTTGTTCCTTTCGCCCAAAATGAGAAATCCAGCTCGGGCTACTTCTTCAGGGGTAGGTCATGACATATTTTGGCCATTTTCCTTAAAGGTTCCTTAAAGGTTTGGAATTTACTCTCAAAGTCACATTATCCAGGCAAACGCACAGAGAATACATATTCGTCTTTCACAGGTTCATTTTGATGAGGATACATTGACATCCTCGCGACTTTACTCAGGGTTACATGACATCCGTAGGGTGGTAGCAGCATGGTCACATGCTGAGGTGGACATTTAGTAAAGAGTCTACTATAACGTGTGTCATCGCTTTTGCATCCATAAAATATTTGACACACATGGCATTAATTTCCACGTTAGGTATAGTGGCAGTAATAATGAAAACGGTTTAATGATGTCCTGATGAAAAACTGATGTCACTGCGTACAGCATCCTGCAATCGCATGGTACAGCATCGCAGTCCACTTGAAATCTCGATTTTGAATGATGTTTGTTTAGACGTTTTCATATTTTCGTTTGTTCTTTCTAAATAATGAGAACTTTATATATATATATATATATATATATAAATATTGGACTTTTTATACTAATCTTCATGAAGTCTATATGTTGTACATCTTTACTTATTAATGTCTAGTCTTAAAAATCTTCTTTTTGTTCTTGCTGGACAAAGGTACTACATTATCTAAGGTACCCTGCCGTATGTACCGTATTGTAATAGGCGGTAAAGCCATTGAAAGATAAAGACAGTGCCGAGACCATCAAACATGTTCCAGAATAGCAGCATCTTTACATACATACATACATACATACATACATGCATACATGCATACATACATACATACATACATACATACATACATATATATATATATATATATATATATATATATATATATATATATATATATATATATATATAAATCCACTTACAACTTCAGACCACAATTGAAGCACTGTACATTTTATCACAATCAAGTCTCAGATCCGAAGCAAGTAGACAAAACCCGTTCCAGCAAAAACATTCGTATGTGATCGTTCCCTATCTGTGGGCCATGTTTGAAACGTTTACATTCGCCGGAAAAAATCACAAGCGTCAGAGAAGAATACGGGAAAGTGCTAAGGTTTGACCTTTGAGTTCTCATTGAGTCTCTCACTTAAACAGTGTTGTATCGAAGTCATCCATCATGTTGGTGGCGATCCTGTTGGAACCATTTTTATATCGACATGTCCGTTCGGTAAAGTGAATGATTATGAAGGCGCACTCTCTTCTGGTACACGATATAATATACTTTTTACTGGTATGAATTAAACATTTCAGTTGATCAGAAGTACTTTTGTATATGAATATTATGTACATCATGTAGTTTGAAATATACGAAATAGGCATATCGATTGGAAACGGGATGGGCACTCGCCACCTGATATTTCAGTAACTAACAAAGATTCGTTTTTCCTATGTGTTCATTAATTTTACTTTTCTTACACTATCACGGTTGCACAATCATAATGGGATTAAACACCATTTTTTTCAGACAGAGTGATGATGAAAACTACTTATTGGAAGCATTGATCGGGAGCCTTGATTGAAATTTTAATAGACAATTTAAACAATATGTTTTATAAAAGGTTCTAGACGATGCAACTGAAATGTCATAAATAAAGAAAGAAATACACAAATGATTTATATACCGAAATCTATTCACTAAATTAGCCTGATGCTTAAATTACTGTGTACTTCAGCAAATCTTTTCTACTTTGTCCTTCTTTGAGTACCAGTTAGTATCGGTGTAGTTTCTGCCTTACACTATACGGAAACAGCAATTCTGTAACTGTTCAGGTCAACCTCGACCCAATTTCACAAACACCATTTTAAATTTAGTTCCATGAATATAATATTAGTACGCACATAAAATGATGAAAGTTCTGCAAATAGCTACTTCACCGTAAATTAAACCCAAACCAATTGCGAAAATATCCAAGACAGTATTAGGGTCATTAGCAGCCCTTAAATGTGTGAACTAGACTGAAACAAGAATGATAATTTTTCATTAAAACTGACACACGTGCTAAGTCGTTAATTCTCTTCTTATGTTCAAAATGATATAACTGCATGGATACGTTTGATTTATCTATGCATTGCATTAAAGATGAATGTTTGATGCATTAATAAGTTATTATAAGTCTACATAAGAGCCGACTGTATCATATTATTATCTGGCTAGATGCATATGACAAAGATGTCATAAGTTGATTGCAAGCTAAATATATGATCAATTATTATACTATTGCTGGTTATTCAAGAAGTATACAGTTAGTAATTTTAGGTTTGTTGTTAAATGCTACCTCGTGTTGAATTAAATGCAATAAAGCTTGTACGCTGATACCTGTTGACTCCACTGTATTACAGCATGTGTCCATATAATTCTCGGCTGGACGTGAACACACACCTACTCTACTGAATTTTGTGACGTATCCCTTTGAACGAGTATTGTAGAAAGTCGTGTTTTATTGCCATATTTATCGTATATTATCATTTCACGCACTAACACTTCAAACAATGTACACTCCTGTATATATTTGGTGTCCAGATCAAAACATATACTTTTAAAAATGTATTTTAATGATTCAGTGTGACGGGCACAGACCAGTTACTGAATATTATGCCCCACCCCACCCCCCATTATGCACCCTCCTCCCCCCACATATATTAGTCGATAGTACTCCGACTTACATTGGAAACAAGGAATGCACTCCCCTAACAGGCTCAATCATCCGCATTGACTCCAAACATCTACATTTGACTCCTGGATTTGATAATGTAATGGTCAACTAAATCTTAACATGGTACAATAATAAAAATTCCCTTAGATGCATGCTTTATTGTATCAAACGAAATCAAACCAATGCATCATTATTGTACGTACTTTCATATTGATCATGTGCATAACCTTCACCCGAGAAGAGATTAATCTCGTTTATCTGAGGTAAATATATTTGACCCAGAGAGGACAGTGCCACTGACACGCCTACTACCTAAGGGGAACTACATCTTAATTATTGTTTGGTATATGTAAGTATTAATCAGATGTTTATTGTAATTGTCATACATTCAGACGTAATATTTCGTCACGGTTATTATCAATGTGATTTGTCAAGACGGAAAACCATTCGGTTCGATTTGAGTATTACAAAGTGGATTCATCTTTGCATAAGAGTCATGGCGGCTACATGATGTAATATTCCAATAGTAATGGCAGTTACGTGGCTGTATGTTGTTTAGGGTATGATATACCTTTGTATTATGTACACTTTATTGTGTACTACTTTTCAATTTATTTATCTTGTTCTGCATTTTGTGAAATTGAATGTAGGTGATATATAATATGAAATTAAGTGGACTTCGTACATGATGATGATGGGGGGCTTTCTTTTCAACCAAGATAAATACTTTATGACTCAGCAGGTTTAAATATATATGATAGGTTATCAGGACACAATATGGCCTGAACATATTATTGCGCCATACTCAATAAACGTGTATAGCAAGAGGTATATCGGCGTTATTTTAACATAGACTGATTACATCTGAGTTGCTGGATCAGCAGAACAACAACATAATTAAAACTAATGTACACAGTGTTTTCAATACTAGTTCAATTCGTGTAAACCAGAGCAGAGAGAACCATGGACTCTTTTGGCACTTAAAGGGTCTTTTTATTTACTTTGTCCGAGTCATATTTCATTTAAATGAATGACATTTACTAATTATAGACAACATATGGTTTACTTTGCCTGCATATAACTAATTTGTACGGCAGTGACTAGAGTGAAAGAATGCGTAGAAACACATTCCATTAGAAATACTGGCTTCTGTGTTTATCATACCTTTTTGAACAAATACCTTTCTTCTCAAACAATTGATTTCCTTCCCGATTCTTTCTTCAAGACGAGTTAATGTGTATTATGTTCTTACATTAATGCTTCAAGCACTCGCTGTTTTAGGTGCTGCTTCTTTGGCTGGTAGCCTAGTGGTTAGAACGTCCGTCGTGGAAGCGGTAGGACGTGGGTTTGATCCCCGGCCAAGTCATACCAAATACTTAAAACAATGGTACTAACAGCTGTCATGCTTGACGCTCATCATTAAGAGGTTAGTGTTAGGACTGGTCGGCCTGGTGTCAGGATAATGTGACTTGGTGGGACAGCATGTTACATGTCTGCGGCATGATGCCCCACTGCTAGACATCACTATAACCTGCCTCGCTGCAGACATCGTAGCGATATGACTGAAAAATTATTAAAGCTACATTAAAAGTCCTAATCAAATAAACAAACAAAAATCTTTGGCTGGGACAAATCTAATTATTATCACGTATTTAACTCAGATCTTTGATACTAATTTAATTTTGCATTCCATTTTAAAGACTTTATATCAAACTATGTCACAGAACACAGCAAAACAGTATTCTCGGCTAAAAGATTCATAACATGGTCTTGAGTACACATATATAAAGGCATGCACTTATGTTTAATATTCATTGCGAGAGATAATACGATAATCTGTGTATTGGTGATTATGACCGATTGTCATGCTCCTCTGACACCTTGACTTTAATGGATACGTGTTTGTATTCTGTATAGCCAGGAACAGTTTATCGGATAAATCGTAACGTTACAGTGAAGATGATTGATGCATTTCTTAAGTTATTAATTACATCACTTATATTAGTTATATTAAATATCACCAGTCCAAAAATAAAACGCCTCAAAGGAAATATTACCGGTAGTTGTCAGTTGTCATATATTGTTGTCATAACACACTACTTTTATGCTTTGAATTCAATTTTGAGATACGCATTCGTATAAATAAATGAATTAACGTTGGAAACTTAACTAATTAGGTTTAATTAACCAATTGTAATTTAGTTGATTAATTAACAAAGATATATATGCAATAATATACGGTCTATCTTGTATATTAGATGCAATATGCCTGTAATTATATCAAAAATCAATCACAGAGATTTACTTTCCAAGAGATTCAAGATAGCTGGTTTTGTTAATATATTTGTTATCCAGGAAAAAAATTAAAACATTTGTTATAAATAAATATAAATGGCAGAAGACAGATTTGGATTAATTTATTTAACGTGGGAAACGTTTACCTGGTGATGAATAATATTTTAATAAGACTACTTAGTGTCGTTAAGATGAGGATACGGTCATGTTTGGTATACTCGTATAATTATATGTGCTGTTTCGATGCTTCTTTTCAAACCGTAACTAAAGAGGTTATTACTACGGC
Organism: Unio delphinus; assembly: GCA_029339505.1. Lineage (NCBI taxonomy): Eukaryota > Metazoa > Mollusca > Bivalvia > Unionida > Unionidae > Unio > Unio delphinus. The sequence continues at coordinate 2,141,518 of JAQISU010000259.1, forward strand.
TAGTTATCTCCCTTACACATGTTCCGGACACTCAAGCCAATCCAATTTAAAATCGATTTTGAATCATTAATATTTGCTAACTAAAGATCATGTCCAAGTTCCCTAACCCCGGGATCTCGGTTCCTGCACTAACATACATATTCTCAGCTTAAAATGGATTATTGTCTGTGGACAAAAATATTCATTTAAGTATGTCTGTCCTTCGTTCTCAGTCTAACGTTCTCAGTTTAGTTTAATATCTTTGACATATGACCTAGTTTATTCGACCTGATATATTGAGTCAATATTATCTCGACCCCTGGTGTACCACAGTCATGTTACATAGTGCTTTTGTATTTTATGTCGAGGTTAAGATATTAAATGCACTATACAAACAACAGCACACTTTTACTTTAGAACATGGAATAGAAGAAGATAAAAGTTTCAAAATGACGTAATTTTGCAGTCGAAAAACACTTTTTCTCAGTGAAAAATTATATCCTTAAATCTCCATAAAGAGATGCAGTAGCAAACAACTCTTGAGAACATGGCTTTATATATTTGTGTCATAGATTATTATTAAGATATGTATTGACGATTTTCCCCTCAAATCCATCGTGGCAGTTGCGCCATAGTTAAACTAATGTCTTGAACTACTACCACCGATGAAATATTAATTACTGACGCTACATATCTATAGAAAGTATAGTATGCTTTCGACACAATACGATTATTGTAAGGTTGATAACATTTCCGACGCAAAAAGCTATTCTGGATGAATTAATATAAAATACATATGATATTACGTAAATAGTAATCATAAAAACCGCTAAAAGCCTCCTGTTCAATATGTGATATAATTATGCATGACGCAAGTTATACGGATTGAAAATATTGTTTTATTCATTTTCATTTTTACTTAGAAAACAAACAAAAATGCAAAACATAGTGTCTCCGAGTTTCCACCAGATGTTCATAAGGCAATCGAAACAAGAACAATTAACATACCCGGTATATGTTAAACAATCTGATTCAGCTTTCGAAGTCAAACGAATGCAGGTTACAAATATTTGTTTTGTGACATTTGTGTGTTTCCCAAATCAACAAGGTAATTGCATTATCTTCCAAGGCAATTTCACAGTCAGTGCGACTTTTACATATCTTTTGGCACCAACATGGTCAGCAACCTCCTCTTCGAGAGGAAATGGACAAAGTTGCTGAATTTCCCAACTGCTAGTTTTATTTTTTTTTAAAAAGCCACATAGTCAATTTTTCACAACTGAAAATCACGACACAAAGTCAGTGCCTATGAAAATGTTTACGCTTGTTGAACGAAAACCAGTGGAAATATTTCCAACGCATTGACATTATACCACGTCTCGTGAAAGCTAAGAATGAGTCTGCCATTGCAGTATCGGATGTGCTCCAAAAGAAACGAAATCTCAAAGTGTAGTGTATGCAATCAACTGTTTGGATTGTAGTAGAGATAAAAGAAGAGAACTGTTAAATACATGAGATTGTTTCCCATATGAAGAAACAAAACCCATTTTATACTAAGACTTTTTATCAAACTTGACAACATAGAGGCACACAAATTAGAATGGTAACTAAGAGAGAGCAGCAGAAAAGCAGCAAAACATCACAACAACAGAATAAGCAGCAGCAAAAAAGCAGTAAATCATCACAACAACAGAGAAATGAAGAACAAGAAAGGAAGTGTTTAAAACCCAAAGAAATTAAAGAAAGGAACAGTAATGAACATTTAGCACCTCCCAAAACCCTTCTAAACCAACGATTCAATACGAATAGGAATTTTGTAAATTTAAACAAGATTCAACAGGATGAACAACAGAGAAATTAACTTGAATCCCCATGGCATAACAAAGAAGACATACGCAGAATCCATAAAACAGGGGGAATCAGAAACAATGACCATGGTAAATCACTGACAAACATGATGAAGATTTTGCAAGGATTAATAGTAAAGACACAAGACAAAACAATAGGAGGTTTTATAGATTCAATAGCAGAAAAGAGTGGAAAAAAGAAATGAAACGAAGAAAACTAATTAAGAGAGGTAAAGCAACAGTACTAAACCTCTCACGTAGAAATTAACGGATAATGATTGTATATTGTTAGGCAAAGGGCTAATATTTTGTCCCAAACCAAAATGCCATAATACAATTACGTTAGCTGAAGAAATTTTTAATTTTTCTAGACGCCTAAAATTAAAAGAATCTTTTTATGATAAAACATACAACAATTCAGAGAATAAATCAATTTATTTTCATTCTAACAAAATGTGTTATTTTAACAGAACTAAATCATCTTCTACACCACCTAGTGGACGTGATTAATATTTAGATTTTTATATTGATGTGATCACAAGAGAGATATTAACTGATAATTATAAAAAGCAATATCATATTAATATTTCTAAGGACGAAACTAAGTCTTTATATAATCTAAGGAATGACGACAGTATAATTATTAAAAAGGCTAATAAATCAAACACTATTAGTATTGTGAATCAAGAAGATTATGTTAAAGAAGTTGAACATCAATTGAAATATGAAAAATACTACAAACATAATAACAGTAACCCTTCGATAGAAATTAAATGAAGCATTTCAACTTGTATTAATGAGATTGCTATAAATAATAATTCCGTGTATGAAAAAGTGTATACTTTCCCTCTTAACATACGTACACCTCAATTCTACATATTACCCACAACTCATAAAAATCCTGACCATAATTTACCGGTACATTATCCAGGACGACCCATTATTTCAGGTTATAACTCATATACTGAAAACCTATCTAAATATATTGATAGTGTTTTACAACCTTTAATGAAATGACTTCCTTCATACATTAAAGATACTACTGATTTCATTAAAAAGTTGAAGTCTATTCCACAGCTATCTGATAACTCAATCCTTGTATCATTAGATGTAACATCACTATGTACCAACATTCCGCATGCAGATAGTATTGAAGCGTATAAATATTTTATTGATAACAATCCTAATAATAACACACTATCTAGTGAAGATATTTGTAAAATCATAAAATTTATCTTAGAAAACAATTATTTTCAATTTAATAATATGAATTTCTTACAAAGTATGGGGACGGCAATGGGTAGTCATATGGCTCCTTCATACGCTTCCCTTTTTATGGGTAAATTAGTAAAAGATTTTCTTCTAAACGATAAGTTTAATCCATCTATTTGGTTCAGATTTTTAGATGATATATTTATGATCTAGAACCATTCAAATGAAGAATTGGAAAAATGTGTTGATCGCCTAAATCATTTTCACTCGACAATTAAGTATACTTATTCTTCATCTAGTACGCAGGTTTCATTTTTAGATGTAAATGTAATACAAAATAGTGATTATTATCTCTACAAATGTTCATATCAAAGAAACTAATATCCACCAATATGTGGAATATTCTTCATGTCATCCCGTTTCATGTAAAAACGGTGTACCATATAGCTAGGCCAAACGATACAGACATTATTTCAGACGATTGTCAATTACATAACTCTGTGAATAAATTACGAACTTATTTCCAAAATAGACATTATCCAACATATATAATTGATTCTGCGCTGAACAAAGGGAGAAATCTTACTCAAGATGAAGCTTTAAAAATAACAGAATGTAAAATAGAGAGAGATGTAATTCCTTTCACAATACGTCCTATAATTAATAAATATTATAGTCTCATAAATTTATCCAATAAAACTAGCGTTAAATCACTTTAAAAAACTAAACCAATTCTCGCTTTTAGAAGACCCAAGAACTTGCAAGATTTTTTACTTGTAGTTAAACAGAGAGAAAAAGAAATAATAATGAAATACACTTTTCGTCATCGAAATGTAACAGAAGCCGGTGCTCTCAATGTGCAAACATAAGAGCAAGTATTTCTTTCAGTAGTGCTAATACAAAAGAGGTATTTTCTCTACGTGTAAACACAAACTGCATATCAACCGATGTGATTTATTTAATAACCTGTAAAAAATGTAGCATGCAATATGTTGGACAAACACTTCAACATGTTTCTAAGAGAATGAATAATCATCGTTTTGATATTAGAAAGTATAGAGATCCCGTTTTCCTCTAATATTTCAACACATTCTAACACCAGTAATCACTCTTTATTCGATTTTTCTTTCATGCCAATAGATATTGTGCATTATGACATGAACATACTCATAAAAGAAACTTATTGGATTCATAAGTTAGATACTTTGTATCCTAATGGACCTAATGCGAGTGCATTATATACAATTGTATAATTTAAACTGATATATTGTATATCCTTCATAGCAATATGTATGACTGTTTGTCTCTAGTTTATTTTATTAATTTATTAATAAATGTTTCATTAGAGACTCTTGTATCTTATAGATCCTGTCATATAGAATTGTATATAATTGTTATGATTATGCATATCGTTTATGACGTTACGTGATGACGTAATTGTTATTTTAAAATAAATTACGTCATCCATTACATTCAAATCATTTAGTGCCTGACGAAGCATTGATTAAAATGCGAAACTAGATGCACAGGACCTTGGCGTTTGTGTTGTTTTTTTTTCTACCACAATTGCGACTAGATTTTGCGAATTTGTTTTGCGCCATTCGACACGTATTATCTAACATAAATTTACCACCAATTGGTAAGTGATCTCGATTTCTTCGTTCGCGACCTTGTCTGACCACGATTCGCGTATAATACGCATATGACCAAAAACTGTCATAAAGTACAACAGTTTAAACGGGCAGAAGATCACGCTATCGTGATGAACCTCACAATAGGCAAACATAATTGTGCTTTGGTACATATCTCTATCATTGGGTCTTTCCGCACACATCCGTCGCAACAGTTGCCTCAACGTCCCGTTAAATTTCTCTACCATCCCATTGAACATAGGGTTGGAGGGTGCTGTGCGCAACTGTTTAAGGGACAACAACCTACAAATTTCTGTCATGATCTATTATGTGTGAAGTGCGCTCCAAACTCCGTGAGAACCTCTTCGGGCACACCGACCCTGTTGAGCATGTCTGCGAGCGCTTCGGCTACACAATCGTTTTAAATCGATGACAAAGCTATGGCTTTGGAACATCAAGTAGCGTAGTCTACCAGTAAGTATCGGCTTTCAATCCGTATGTGGAAATACAGGACCTACAATGTCAACGGCCATTATTTTGAACGGATTATCTATCAAAGGCAGCTTACCCAATGGTACTCTAGTTACACTACCCTGAGACATAGTATTCTGGCAAACATTACACGAGCTTAATAGCCATTGACAGCAGGTCAATAAAATTCACTTAATACCGTATCCGTTGTTTGTTTTCATGCCTAAATGACCCACTATACTCTACTCGTGCGCGACCTTTAGTACATGAGACCTGAATTTATGAGGGATCACTAGCTGCAAGAACTTACTATAAAGTATTCCGTATACATTAAACTTTTCCGTAATAGAAATATAGAGGAACCGCCGTTCTTACATTTCTTGCTGATACCTGATAATGCTTTCATTGCGGTTGCAGGTAGAGACGCGTCACATTCTATCCCATTCTGAAATTCCTCGCGGAAGATATCGGTAATGGCTTCCGATACGTTTACTTTATGTAAAGTAATCATCGCGGACTAGGCGATCGCTTGGATCGCATTGCATCCTGCTTTACATAATGGGAAACATCGATTTTTTCATCTACCGACCGTCTACCTTCAATGGCCGACTTTTTGGACTGGTCCCTTCCGCATAGGATAGTTGGGTAGGTATGATCCCACTCCGTGCAAGTGAAACATTGCTTGTACTTATGCCTTACCTGTTTTATATGTTTTCCTGGTTTTTTATCCTTGAACTTATTTCCACATTTGCTGTCTCGCGAGATAACATTCTATGAAACTCCCGGACCTCGAGCGAATAAATCCGCCCGTGCGGCCATGTCATAAATATTCGTGAAGGACTTTTTTCTCAAGACCAAATACAACTCTTTGTCACAAGTTGTCAATAGCTGGTCCCGAAGCAAGAAAGCGACAAAACCTTCAAATGTCTTGATGACTTTACCACATTTCACCCGTCGCTGCAAGTAATTGCACGTCGTACTCGGTGAATGACTGAACTCTCTCGGGTTTGCTATACTTTAACTTATTTCGGAACCCTTGCGCGGTTAACTGGTATTTATTCGAACGTGCATCTTTCAAAGCGAGATCATTCAGCAAATCGGCCGCGGATAAACGTCTAATGCTTTACTCTAATAATGCTCTAAGATGACGCGACCAATCTTCCGTTTTCCATTTTGTACAGTAGCATTCCTTTCAAAACTGTTTAGATAAATATCCATGTTATCTGTGTCATCTTCAAATGGGGCAACTTTAGACCTTTCAATTTAAAATCATGTTCCCCCTTCCTTTTAGTTTTGTATAGCTCGGAATTTCTTTGATGCTCCCTCTTCCTATTTATATCTTCCAACTTAAAAACTTCTAACCTCCTATCCTTTTCTTCTATTAGCATTTATATATTTTCCTTTTCTGCTTCCCTTTCGCATTCTATCTTTTCCTTTTCGGTCTGTTTTTCTAATTATACATTACCTTTCTCTAATTCTTTTTATCCCTTCCAAATGACATTTTTTGTTCTTCGGCTTCCCTTTCTAGCTCTAGTGTTTCCATTTCGGCCTTATTCTCTACTTCTAGATTTTCCCTTTTTATGTCCATCTCCTTTAACGTCTGACCCCTTTCCTTAGCCTGTTCTTCACGAACGAAATTTCTAATGGAATCCCCATCGTAGCCAAACTGTTTTATAAATTCAAAAAGTTCTTTCATTGATGACAGTTTCAAAACTGTGGTTTGAATAAATTAAAGTTCAGTATTATATATTCCAAATGCGTAATTAATATTTCAACAAACTGTATATTTTCTTTTGTCGAAAGGCAAAAAAAAAGGGAAATGTTCTTTAAAAAAAATTAAAGTAATGTTATGTGTCTACTTAAACTCAGTGTGTTGTCAAGAGCGTCTGAAGCACACAAAAGTGAATACATATATAAATAAATAATATTAGTGTTCCGTTAAATCCGACAACAATCCCACTTCTGACGTCATTGTAACAAGATAACCGCGTGGGCTTTTTCGAATTCACAACAGAACACTTTTGACTATGATATAAATACAATGTTTAATAATGAATATCTTGACTGAGCAATTCAATTTTGAATACATGCGTATATATGTAATACAAATATTAGATTATTAACATACTAATGCAAAAATGGAATAGAGAAAATGCAAATAAATTACTTTACAACAGAAAACACGAGACGTGAATGGTTCAGTGATTAAACAATACAAAGATTGATACAGTTTACTCAGCTAGCAAATTATATATAATTTTACTCATGTAGTAAAATGAATTGACTCATAATGAAATTATGCAAATAAACAAGGACAGATATATGACTTGTCGTTACTGTGCCTAAAGATACCATGGGTTGTACGCACCTCAAACCCAAAATTTAGCCCAAGGCTACAAGATTACATGCAAGGAGATACACTATGTTGTCAGCTCTACGGCTGCTAAAGTTCAACTTCTCTGCAGCTATGAATAACGTCTGTGGATGGCTCCTAGCTGTTTTTCATTGTGCATTTGTTCTAGAATTCAAATTGTTTCACATTTTGACGATATTTCTTGGTCACATGAAAAGATAATCGAGTTATAGTAAATATATTTCGTACGAACGCTATTTTCACTGCGTAGTTGTATTTCGTTACAGATAAAATAAGATAAAATATGATAACTGCAACTATAGCAGATGAGCTGACATGCCCAGTGTGCTTGGAGTTTTACAAAGATCCTAGGGTTCTTCCATGTCAACATTCCCTTTGTAAGTCTTGCCTTGTGTCTCTCCTTTCTAAGAAGGATAAGGATGGCAAATGTGATATTCAGTGCCCATGTTGCAGGTATACCTTTAATGCAACGAATGAGACGGACATCGATGATTTGCCCCAAAATTTTACTCTTGCGTCGATTGTTTGCAAGTTTCAGGCTTCATTGAAAAAAGACATAATTTTCCCATGTGACCTTTGTGATGAAGACCAAAAGAGAAGGGCGATAAAGAAATGTTTGCAATGCCAGTTACAGTACTGCAAAGTGTGCGTGGAACAACTGCACCCAAAGAGAGGGGCTCTGGCTAATCACAAGCTCGTGCATATAGTAGATGCTCTGGAAGAGGAACACAAACACGAGGAACCAAAGTCTGCCTTTTCGTCCCCGTTGTCAGAGAAATCTATTTCTACCCTCAAATACGAGCAACTAATACAGAATAGATATTGTTTGTCATGTGATGCAATGTTTACTAAGGGAGACCAAATGACTGCAGTAGAAAACCATGAGCATCATGACACGACTGAAATACAGACAGCGTTTAGAAGAAAGAGGGTAATATATATATATATATATATATATATATATATATATATATATATATATATATATATATATATATATATATATATATATATATATATATATATATATATCCGCCTAGTATATTAATAACGATGTTCTGTGTCTTTTGATCATACAATTACAAAACCTATTTTATGTTAACAAATTAACCACTCACCTTCATGAACATTTACAGCTTATTGGATGCTCTAAACGCTTTCGTTTCTGATTAGTATTGGTACATATGATAACGAAGAGTCGAGCTTTATTCTGACCAATCATTCTCTATAATCATATTTGTATCGCTTAATTATATTTTCTGTCAAAACCTTACATTCAACGTACAACGTTAAATACATTCCAATATGTATGGTATCATTTCAATTTAATGATGTTAGTTATTATACAAAAGCAAACGTCGTCTTTAAATCATACTGAGAATGAAAATACATATTCCAGTTGAGTTCTCTACCTTGGCACAAACATTCATGTGAGACAATTGAAATCAACACATTATAAAGACGTTGAAACTATCTTTCCATTTAAATAGTTATGTGTTTGTAGTATCTCGACGCTAACAAACATTCTCTTTCTCAATATAAATATACTGTAACAATATCTGGGTTATCAGCATCATATTAAGTTGCATCTTTCATGCTACTCCTGCGGCGAACGATGCCAATATTCTTGCGGACGTTTATTTTAACAGTTTTAATAACCTCTTTTTCGTTTTAAGTATGTTTTCAAAATGTTTTATATCGATATCGAAATAGTTGTCAAGATGTTTGGGTATGATATACCTGACTGTTTTATTAATGATTGTATTATAGTCATTTTACGCAAATACATGCTTTAAGCAAAACAAAGAAATATAATTTGTAGCGTTTGTGTTGATATAGAACAAAGGAACCTACTTTTATTTTCAACTTGTTTAGGAGGAGTTCCATCGTACTCGTGGGAGGCTTCTGGATGAAGACATGGAATTAGAGAAGGGAATGGCGTCCATAACAAATCAAATACAGACTATACGAGTAAGCGTCGCACAACATTGTTGCATCGTGACACTACATATATGTATAATAAACACTCAAAGAATTCTTTTTCATCTTCAATCATATAATAAAGCGTAATATATGACTTTACAGTGTCTTCAACTGTAAGTTAAAATGGCCCTCATTAAGCTATATCCATGAAAATCACCATGGGAAAATCAACGTCTTTCATTACAATATTCTGTTACTTAACCGTTTAATAATTTTAAACACTTATATGTACATTGTGATGGCAGTTCAATATGCTGCATTTAGTACCTTTCTCTTTCTGTTTAGTCATTTTAAACTTTAGGAACACACTAAAACGGGACTAACACAAGCAAAATGAAAATAAAATTAATAAATTGTTTGTACAATATCTTACTAAAGTTTAACATATTGGCTGTAAATTTGATAGTTCTACTTTTGAACTTGTAAATTACATCATTGCTTCAAACAATATCAGTGATTGTTTTTAACTGATGTATACATGTTTTTAACATAACCGTTTGTTGACCTATTAACGGAACTTTATCTGCCGTTAGTAGTATATCAAGAGAGAAGCAGCAGAGAGGGTGAAGAGACCTCATAATAGAAGCGTCCATTTGCTAAACTAAGGCTTCTTACAAAAACGAAAAAATATCGTCAGTAACAATAGATAGAAGCCTCTAACTACCCGACAGAATCACTCCTGGGTTTGTTGAATTTTCAACTCTTTTTTGTTGCTCTGTGTTTGTTTTGTTTTGATATGCGCGCGATGTTTATTTCTTGGCACCTTCTCGAGGTCATGCACTCTGTGCTGTGATATCAATTAAAAATTATTGTTATATCAATAATGGTTGGTGAAGTATTAACCACGCTGCTAGCACGAGAGTGACTAGAATCAATTAAGAAATTTCTACCAGCCTGTTATTCTGTCAATAAACAAATACAAGCTCGTCAAGAGTCACATGTGGAAGTTGCAGAGGGTTCGGAACAATTCTTCAGACCCGTTACAAAATTGCTGTGTTGTAGCAGTTAATAAATATCTTCCTATATCAGTGAAATTTACGACTGAACAAGCTGAAACAAAGCATAAAGACCTAAGAAAACAAAACATGTTTTTAAAATACTTCCAGCTGGTATAGTCGCTGCACAGTTACAACCGCAAGCGGCAGCAACCAGTAAATAATTTACCTGAAGAAAAAAAACCGGAAGAAAAAGAACCGGAAGAAAGAAAACCGAAAGAAGTCACACTATCTGTAAAAAAATACTAATGACTCTATTAATGCGATTAAAAAGTACGATAAACCGATTGATCTAGCTGGTTTTGCGCTTGAAAGTTTAAGTCATAAGAAAAAATAGTTAAAACCCAAATATAATATACCCTTAGTCAGAGATGCCGGTATAGGTGGATATATCGCATAAAATATAACAAATATGGTTTCAAAGACTGATATAATATATACGAGATACATGATAACAATACAGGAATATGAAAGTGCCCGGCAACAATCCAGTTCACAATATCAACTCCCTCTGCCATAGCAGCAAATAGAAAAACAACAGATAAATATACAAAAGAAAACATCCCAAGCCTCTAGAAAAGAACGGGAATAATTTTATGAATAGCCTGACACTGGTGCTATTGGAAGTGATATTCATACGGGAAGTGGTCTTGTTACCTCTCCTAATAATGTTATTTCCGGCATAGCACGATTAGAAATTTTCATAGGATGAGGACGAGCTCGAAATAACTCATCGGAAACAATTAATGAAGACGCTGATATTTGACGACGATTATTTCAAGGTGATATCATGGATATTTGCATTTACCGGGAACGTATCGATGAACTCGTTGATAACTATCACAGTGACTAGTTGTCTTATTAGATAAATGGTTAACAAATAAGAGGATAATACATCAACGACACCGTTGACCTGTAATAGTCCGAGTAACAAATTCACGATTACCGGTCTATAAAGCAACTGACGTTGATGGTCTTGGTAATGTTACTCGATGGGTATTAGCAGGAATGGCCCCCAACATAGCTCACATTGCAAAACAATTATCAATGAAATCTATTCGACTATTTCATAATTTCAGTTTTTGTTGAAATGTTAGAATGGTCATTTTCGGAGCCAATGATACTGTTCCACTAGTACGAAAATGTGATGATAATGATGCTATATGGCGACATGGGGCCCACCTTGAATCTAATTATAGAGCAATCTTTGTTATACTCAGTGATAAATCGATGCTACTTGAAGGTGCTGGTGGAGGAAGGAGAGTCATTAATGCCTCAGTTGAAAATTTGTAACACAATTAAATCAGTCGTAATATTTAAAAAATATCATATCATCATGTAAATATTACTCTGACTCCGGGTCAGATAAAAAAACTATTAACTGCGTCAGAAGAAAAATCTAGAACCACAATAACGCTAAAACACAGTTAGATTGCAGGTGGTGAAAACAAATTTGAAAGAACGCCAGCGTAAAAACTTCAACGATGCTAAACATGACAAAATTGGAATAGAATTTACTATATGTGCGGGTGGTATTTCCTAATTAACCGAATTTCCGCTCCTCGCGGCAATACAAGCATTATTCACAGCTGCTGCCCATGCTGTCATTATTCAAGAATGTCATTACAGAAAACAACGGAAAAGGATGAAAAAAGGCAAAGGGTCTAAGGTTACTAGAGGCTCCACATTCATCGTACGGAAAGGTCCAATGTTACCAGGGACCTCCACACAACGGTACAGAAAAGGTCAAAGACTACGAGGGACAGCTTAATAACACCATTGTCAAATATTGATTTAATCGATGGTGCTAAAACATTATCATAAACCCTTTAGACATGTTTTATGCAAGACCAATTACCTTCCAGAACAAACAATACTGAAACTAGTATTATTAATCTGGATAATTGCACCGCACCTTGAACTCACTGGATCGCATACTAGATTGATCCACGTGGAATGGTTTTTTTTTTCGTACGGGTTAACCACGCCAAAGGAGTTTATCAAGTATATCAGTCTTAGCAGAGTGATGGTCTGGTACTCAACGTTAGCAACGCAGACAATAACCGACCCTCCAATATGCGGCGAGAAGTAATTGCTGTACTTGATACTGTATTAAAATCAACTAAACCACCTGTGAAAGTAATACATGAGTAATCGCTATACTATTAAATAGATCTTAAATCATAATGGTAGATATGTACGTGAGATCTCTCTGTAGAAAATAAACCCACTTACGAAATACAAAAAGCGTGTGTAAAAACATCATAAACGCCGAATTATTCGAATTACTAAATCTTATAAATTTACATCCAAACGAAATGATTGTATTTCAAGATAAGCAAGGAAAATTAAAAACGTATAATTTTTGATAAAATTATATAATCGGTAAACTTAATGGATTATCCGAAAACACCATTGCCGTGTTTGATGATAACTTAAAAAAATTAAACCCGATATTACTATATCAACGATATCGGATAATATTTACGCGCGAGTACAAACATCCGGTGATACAATGACAGCCGAACAGAACATGAACGGAAATAGACTAACACGACTTGGAGATCCAACAACTGACAAGGATGCGGAGGGCTATTGTAAATTTAACTGGCACCAACAAAAAATTGTTAGTGATGATATAGTAGGGAAAAAACCCAGCTAGTTATTAAGAAAGTGATCAAAAAATAATCGAGACTTTGATATTGATGCAGAGTTTACCAACGTCGTAAAACTCCAACAGAATGATCATAGTGTGAACTGTAACACAAAATGTTATTTCAGTATTCAAATAATGATCCAAGATAGTGTATCGTAGATCAAAAAAATAGTAGTCTTGTTAATTCACAAGAAAATATGGTCTTGACCTATATCGAATGCAATAGACGTAGAGTTGCTAGCTAATTGATCGCGGTTCTAATTGTGTATCATCTGGTATTACTTTTCATTATTCACGTACGAATCCACGTTGAGGAACAGTTGAATCTAATCTATAGACTGCAGTTCTACGCGTAGATATTGCAACGCTTGAAATTGTATGTCACATAATACTCCAGCTAGGATCAGTCGCTCTTTTTTACCACCTTTAAGTTCACATCGCTGATTCATGTATTTTACGATAACATTAAGTAATACTTGTTGTTTCGAAACTTCACGTCGTTGTATTGGTATATGTTGTTTGAATAATTTCATTATTTAATGAAGTTATCACACATGATAATCTTGCAACCCATACTCGAGATCTCGTATCCTGAATTAGTTCCTTTGCGTATTGATATCCAAATAACCGCACAGAAAGAGCTAAATTAAATCGTTCAACGATTGCATGAAAACGATGAATTGCTGTATGTACTAGTCTGATTTTGACATTATGTTTTTGTATTAGAGATGATACTAGACTAAAGAAATTCCTTGCCAGAATCGACCTTTAATAGTTGTGACATTCATATACCACTATTATCTTAACGCTAATACTATTTCTGTTGTTGCATTTGTTAATAAAGGCTCTGCTTCTTTTTATGTACTAGCAGCGTCAACCACAGTCAATGCGTTTTTCTACGTTAATTGACGTCTAGCAATTTTCATGATATAATGTATAAAAAATAAAATATCAGCTTGAATAACTTCATCGAAATGTGCGGTCTGAATTCGTGTAGGCGGCTTTAGATACATTTTTCATATTGCCTGTCGTGCTAACCACGCTGCAGCAGTTGAACGCTTGACACCGGCTACATCAGCTAGTTTATCAATTGCAGAGCTGCTTTTCCCATATCCTCTTGGCTATAATAAATCGATTCCATAATATCAATTATCGGTCAATTAATTACCATTCACTAATGCTAGTTTAAATTTTATGGTGGATCTCACCAACCATTTTGCTGATGATTCTTTGAAAGATTTATTTGGTATGGAAATTTTCGCGTGAATTAATTTTAAATATGCAATATGTATACGCTGCATATTGTTACTTTAATAAGCTACATTATGAGCATTTCATGCTTGAGAAATTTCAGTTATTGAATACTCACCGGGTCTTAGTTGATTCTGATTATCATGTCCGATATCAAGTATGGTTCCAAGACAACAATCAGTATATCAAGGGTATTTAACCCATGAAGTTCCTGGTAATATTTCTAATTTTGCTGCGATATAATCTCCTCTATCTTTATATTAATTTAATGAAGAAGGGGAATAAATTTACATTTATATGTAAAAATCTTCACACTTAACAGTTAGTGCTGATCTGTTATTGTTTGTTGTAATAGCTATTAGTGTATATAAAGGGATACGCACCCTACATTTAGCACAATATAGATCCATATTATTTATTAGATTTATATTATATGGTTGTAATTGATCTTTAACAAGAACCGGTTAAGCATCATGTCGCGCTACCAAATTATATCAGAATGATTATCATAGGTCCATCTGGAAGTGCTAAGACGCCACTGCTACTTCATGTAATAATTAGATGCTTGAAATGTGATAAACTGTATTTAGTTCCTCCGTCTGTGGATGATGATAGATGCTACGATGTGTTTAAAGACTTTAATAAAAATGCGAAGACGATAAATAAAGACGGTGATGATATCAATAATTGTGTTACTGATATTGATGAAGGACCGTCCGTAGATGACCTTGATGAATTTATTAATAATTTAGTTGTGTACGATGTTGTAATGCTGGGTAAAGAAACAAATCCGACAAAAATATTTTCTAGAAGCTGACATAAAAATATTGATGTGATTTATGTTACTCAGCGGTACACAGAAATATCAAATGTGATCAGGGATAATTATAATATTTTAGCTGTATTTAATGGAGTTTTGATACACATACTCTACCTAATATTCATCAAATGTGGTGTAGCGGAGATATGGATACAAAATAAATTAAGTTTATACATTTATTTAGTCCGGTTCTATCAACACCACACGGATTTATAACAATAATTTTACATGATCCTAGATCAAGATACCGAGTCGGTCTTAATATAATTTTGGATACCAACAGAAAGAGTGTGACCTCGATAAGGTGTCAAGGAGTAAATATCGCACGCATAATAACACAAACACACAAGGACAAAAAAGACAACATTAACAACATTAACTAACCCAATAGCGACTCTCCCAGCTAGGTAATTGACCTTATTTTATTTTTCGTTTTTGTAAGAAGCTATAGCTTAGCAAAATGGAAACTTTATGAGGTCTCTTCATCTTCTCTGCTTCTAGAGACTATATTTTGAATTAACATGTTTTTTAAAATACAGTACATACTTCAGATAAAGAAGAGACTTGAAGTAAATGTAAATTAAATATAATTTTGTTTCATCATATAATCGGAATTTAACAATTTAAAGGTGATTTAGATGTCATTACTGGACCCAAAATATGAATTAAAAGTTATTGATGGTGAAAACAAATATTTCGAATAAAATCAGACAATTATACATTGTATGACATATAAGAGTATTTTACAAGCGATGACAATCAGTACAATTCAGTTAAAAGGAGAAAGTGTCTTACCATTTATTTATCTTTATTTTCTCAACAATGTAAACAGAAATGTGTGGAGGTAAAGAAGATTGAACTTCTCCATATTTTTGGAGAAGCGGCAGAAGAAATGGAAAGGGCACAAATCGCTGCAGAAAATAGAATTGAAGAAGAAATGAAGATTAGGGTCAATTCTCTTGAAAGTCGTTTGCGTGAATTGGAGGATCATAAAAGGAAGACACAGATGAAGTTAACTTCTTTCTCAGAATTATCCAGTCTTACAAACAAGGATGCAATCATTTTTTTTATTGTGAGTGTTCAGCAGACAAATGCCATACTTTTCATAAACAATAAACTGATTGTCTTGTTTGTTAACTGATTGCAATTATCATACACAATAAAACCTTTCTATGGATATAAGTTGGCGGCTTGGTTTGAAAAGTTATCTGACACGTGATTTAAAAGAGTTATATATTAAAGTATTCAAAAATGCATCCTAAACGAAAGTGTCGCTATATCATTACATATGAATATATAACAAGGACTGGTCTAGATAATACTGATACAAGATGTATCAAACTCTTCATTTACAAAAAAAAGTCATATTTTCTCATTCCTATATTATTTAAAATTTGATGCAGAATGTGTTTTTTGTATTATTAGAAACTGAAGGAACTACAAAAGGAGATTGAACCAGTGTAAGTGCTCTGTTTTCTATTTCTCTTGTACATGTTTCTTTTTTTCGTCAAACATTTTTGGAATTTAATGTTTTTTAAATGATCAATACATGTAATAAACAATATTAAAAATATATACTTCCAGCAATAAGATCACGACCAAGCTTATAAAACATCACTGGAGTTAAAATATTCAGGTCTAACTCTTCAGGATGTTGTGGTACTGTTTGACTGAGTATCTGAATGAATTCATTGTCGGTGTTTTCAAATGTGAAGTGCCAAGACAACGTCAGAAGGAGCCCGATAGCCGTTTGAATTGAACACAAACACAAATACAAATGTTTATGTTCAAGAAAAGGAATATTGTATTAAAGAAAATGTTACATTTTTAAAGGTTCTTAAATCAATGTCTACTGTATATTGGTTTGTTACGTATTGTGCATTTAGGTCAGTGCTTCATGAGTGTCCCTGGAGTTCAAAAGCCCTATTACAATATAGTTGTGTATTTTGATTGATGATTCCAGTTGCAGTATTTATGACGGGAGAGCGATAAATTACGCAATGGAATAAACTAGAAGGGACTATTCCGTCGTCGGCAGGTGCCCGATATTGTTGCCGTGGTGGCTATTGTTATGCAAACTTACAGGCAACATGTGGACTAAAGACATCATTTAACCGGGCTAAAATGGTGCGACAAAAGTAGGTCCCTGTATTGTTTGGCCTGGTAGTATAGTTTCATGGAGTGAAATGTTCACGGTCCATTACGGAAAGTTAATGAAGAGAAACAACGCAGTTTATGCGGCTAATAAACAATGGATACGTTGTGAGATCTGTGGTTTTGCATTAGTTAAAAAAATTATTTATGGATTGAACACATTTGACTGTCTCGTTTACAACATATGTTATGCAGAGTTCTTTGGAATTAGCGGAAAAGCATGACTTATAGTGGAATCTCGCCAGGGTCTCAAATCGCTCGGTTATTTCACCCTAGTTCTGTTTGCACCACCATACATAAAATACCAACTGAGTACTTGTACACCTAACAACAAAATCAAAATTGATGATTTCATAGCTTGTGTTAAATTGGTATGTCACCGTGAAGCTAAGTACAGAGTAAGTGCAAACAAATAGGAAATTTTGTGTCTAATTTAGTGTGTGTGTGCATGCTTGTGTGCGTGTTCTTAACATAAATAGTTGACCAAATATGCCAACAGTATGAACATGTGCAATATATGGGTTAATAGCAAGAATAACTTAAGATATTTAGACATGAGGTTTGCAGTGCGCAATGAGAAATTCCATAGCAAAGGTTTGCTGGATATAAGCGCACAAACGTCTGATGTTTTATCAATATCAATTTCAACGATACACACACACACGCACACACACACACACACACACACAAACACACACACACACATATCTATCTATCTATCTATCTATCTATCTATCTATCTATCTATATATATATATATATATATATATATATATATATATATATATATATATATATATATATATATATAATTCTTTACAATAGTCATACTGATAAGGTTATTTTGCTGCAAGACATAATATGATATGAAGTCACTATTAGTGATACGGAAAAAGAATGTTCAAGATGGCTCTAACACTGCTTATTGAATATCAGACCAGCTCTACGTTTGTGTTGGAACAACTAGAAATAATGACATGGAATATTTACCAGAGGACGTTTTAGAGTGCATAGTTGGCATAAAATAAGACTTCTGACAATCATGCATTCAGCCAGTATGGTCACCATGGCAACCATTTTTAAGTTTTGTTATCGCTACTTTTCCAGTTTAGACATGGTACTATTATATATTTAGTTGGTCATACAAGGACATGGTGCATATTTTGTATCCACTATATGACCACAATATAGTTTCAACACTATGCAACTAGAATAATTAAACATTGGTCTCAGATTCTTGAAGACAAAATAACCAGAACAGCATCAGTTTTTCTGTTATACAATATTGAAATTACTTCATGCAATTGAGACAAATAGAACACAAACTACTTCTTTCGTTATGTATCCAATATTACAAATAATTAAATAATGGCAACTGTCACAAATTCTAACAAGACAATTATCAATCATATTTATGTAATTGTGTTTACTCACCATAATAGTTTCTTGATAAGGGTTTATTTTGACTGCTGCTTATGTATACTCAATTTAGCACAGAAGACTACATACAACCAGAAAAGAAAGGGACAGGATGTGACTCATCATTGCCCATTGAACAGTTCATGAATGAGCTTATTGCCAATGCCACACGCGATATCTGTACATCAAAGAGACGACTGCAGGCTCCTGGTTAGTAGTCTATATTATAATTCTATGAACATTTATACTTAGAGACAACACTTCTCTCGCATAAAGTCTAGCGTTGTATTTATCTTCGGACAGGTTAATGAATCTGAGGATACTTGCGTGGGCACCAATGCAAAATACTACTTTGGACAGAATGAAACAAGACTTAACAAGCGATTGCGTACATGTCTGTATATATTCCTATGGAAGGAACATCAATTCAACTTTAACATAGCAATATGTTTTCAGTTTGAACATTATGTCGATACATTCGTTCATCAATGGAACTATATTGTACCAGTGACATTAGACCTTGTATTACACAGTGAAAATATGTTCTTAGGCTTGCACTCAGTGAAACAGAACATTAAAGGTTCCAACCTGTCTATGAATATATTTGCAACAAATGTCTTGACAATCACACTTTTGTTTCATACTGTTCTTAAGCATCACACTAGTCCAATAGTATTTTCCTTCTACAGCCTTTATAAATCAAAGTATTCATATTCTACAGCCCTTAGAAATGGACAAATTTTGTAAGTTTCTAGATCTTCGTTCTAGCTGTACTTGTCCTAATTTCTCAACACCGATGCTGGAGGTAAAACATGAAAAATCATGACACTTTTATGCGGCCCTTTTTGTGTCTAATTATGTCAGAGAGAACAAATTGTTGACGTAATACAAGTCTTATACGTCAAAGTCAGCTGATCTGATATGGTGCATTCGTAAGTTAGTAAAGCTTGTAACTGAGTGACCAACTGACAATGTAAGTTTGGGGGTCCCCAGTGGTCAAATGCGCATGATATGTTTGGTACTAACATTTCATCTATGAATGCATTGGCTTCTGTGCGTGAGAAGATTTGCAAGTAGTCTCCTGTTCGATTGTCGATTTTCCGGAGTTTTTCCATAGTTCTTCTTTTGTCAGAAGTAATGCCCGCCATGTATAATCTGCCCTGTGCTTACAACTGGTGTTACATCTAAGTCTAAACAACAAAACAACAGCAGCAATAGAAGGATGAATACCGACCAAAGAATGTGGCATCAACCCTGAAGGGGGGGAGGGGTCACATCAAAGCTTCGTTGCACAATCAGGACCTTGTAAATGTGTTGATGTCATCTGTGGCAACAGTAATGTATTAGTAACCAAAGGCCAATATGAGGCTAATATGCAGATAGCAAAAAGGAATGATTGTGACCAGGATGATTGATGTTGAATGTCTATTGAATATGTTTATCGGGGATTTGTTTTAGTTTTATTTTTCATTTTGTGTGCATAGTTATGTGTAAACAAAACGTTTTGAAATTCAAAGTGATGTCTGGTTTAATTGTATTTCGTTAATTTTCAATATATCAAATCCCCTTAAATGAACCCCTGGTAATATAAAATGAACACCCATATTTGGGTTCAGAAGGTGGTCCAGGCAAGTGCACCTGGGTTCAGTTTTATAAATTTAAAAATTACCCATTCAATGATATTCTTACATGTTTGAAGTAGTAGACGTTACTGTGGACCCTACTGGGTCATTATGTCTTCCAGATCGTTAGATATACTTTTGTACTTTCCGCAGTCGCTGTTCTAAGTGCACAAATAAACAGTGACCATCTATGTACAATCCAATGAATACCCTATCATTCATAGTGTTTACTTGCTTCAAAACACATTAATAGGTGTTTCTTCAAAACAGACACTTAGATGAATTCTATGATGAGAAGAGTTGGCTTGTATAATACATGTGGACCTTTTGAAAACCACCAAATTGCCTGTGTACTTCATTGTATTGTGTTGTTTTCTTAGACTTTAAACAAAATGTATTGTGAGTGAAGTACAGTCTTAATATCTTGGTCGAGTTTGCTGAAGACAAGCTTATTTACTAAATCGTGAGAGCAACATGGGCAGACAGTGTCCCTATTGTCATTCCGATAATGTACCTTCATTACCTATCCATCACATCATGGTTTTGTTATGTGTTCGGGTAATTTTTCGGGCACGAACACATCATAAATTAAAGGGTTATGTCCTTCGTTAAATTAGTTTATTCAATGCATTGACTTAAAATCATTCCCCTACTCACATTTATATTTTGTCCACTGCCCAGCTGTGCAAAATGTGGATACTGATTAAGAATCCCAACTTTTTACTCCAATTGTCAATTCCAAATATCGATTCGTCACAATAAAACCCTTAATTGACATTCCGGTGCCACTTCGCTTGGCATCCAATATGACATTGTTAAGACATTGAGTAAGATTGTTAGTAATCTAAATTATTGTATTGCAGATATATTGGTTATGTTGTTTTTGTTGGTTTTAACCATTGAAATATTGTGCCGAGGAAATTAAAGCCATGTGCTTCTCCCACATTTCTCTCAGGTAACGTTTTGTATATAAACCTTAACACTTGGCAATGATATTCTGTACCAGGTAACAAAATGCGACTCCAGTACCCTCTCTTTGACCACTATCCGTGTTCGTGTATGCACAATATGTAATTATTAATTATTATTAGATTTCAACCAAATTTGCTGTGCAGTTGTATAGAATGTTACCTTTGATTTCCCATCTTCCACCGTACAGAGTAATACAGTTATAGGCCTTGATTGTCTTGGACATCCAATATCTTTTTCTGCAGAGTTAAGTCGCTTGGTATTATTGTCTTGCAACCGAATATTGTATTCGGCTTGATATTTATGAGGTATGACTAATTTTTTATTGACAACGATGTACATCATTTTTGACAGCGTTACTCAGCCACATTTGTTGTATGCACAATAATTCCAAATCTTTTAATAAAACTTAACCAACATTAAATAAGATCTTGATGCTGAGAAGACCCCATAATGCGTGATTGACACAACTGCAATTGCTAATATTATATCTCTAGATGGTCAGATTGTTTGAGATTTATCCACACTGTTGATTAGGTATAAACTCAGTATGAAATGATATTCACTAAGAGTAATGGTCCCTGAATGTCAGATTCGCCTTATTTCTGTCTTAATGTAACAATCCTCAGCATGCAACTGATGTTGCAGAGATCTGGGCTTTGTTGGTGTTTTAGCGTTTAAGCTCTATCTTCACATTGGATGTTCTCGCATTAGATTACCCGAGCCTATCGATTTCCTGACAGGCAATAACCCTCTCAAATATGATTCGATCTGAGTAACATTTTATATGTAACTATATACATAACCGTAACATAGCTTTGACAGTTAGTTTCCACTCTTTAAGTGAAATTATGGCTGCAGAATTGTTGGCTGTGTCTTGTGTCATTCACTTTTCCAAATTATATGAGTATATCCCTAAATTAAAATCAAACAAAGTGAAATAATATTAACTTTCAGTTTAAGAATTTCTGAAATTTTTTCTCAAATTTTAATATCAATAATAATAAAAATTATAATAATGATAATGAGGACTTTGTATAGCGCCTAATCTTTTGAAACTCTAAGCGCTTCACAATATCTATGATGAAACGAGTAAAAAAACAAGCACCATGAAAAACAATATTTAAGGTAAGAAACGTTATTAGATCTATAACTTTATTCTTGTAGGCAGAAAATGTAATTTTTAAGAGCATTCTTGAATGGGATCACTGTGTCTTTGTGTCTAATTTCAAGGGACAATTCATTACAAGTTGCTGGGCCATGGTATGCAAAAGAACGTTGTCCATATGATGTCGTTTAATAGTGGGAATAATGAGCATACTATTGTCAGAAGAGGAGCGTAAGTATCTTGCTGGTGTGTACACATAGGTGAGGCCAGTAAGGTATGCTGGACTGGGGTACGTCAGAGAACAAGTTTTGTGTTTGATTCTGGGTCGGATGGATAGCTAGTATAGGATAATACAGTGTAATACAAAAACTTTATCCAAATGAATTGTGCTCACGTTCATTATTGCTAACGTGCTTGCAACACTGAAACATAACAGTTCTAAATCCAAAAATATGTTTACATCAAGATAATCTCATGAACTTAGAATATCAAGAGTCCGTGACAATTTCACATGATCTGAGTGAAGTATTTAAATGCTAAAGTCCTTACATAATTTTACAACTTGTTTTACAATAAACACGTTTCGCTCTGCTACTCCAGCAAACAAATTATGAATAAATCACAGTTCCTCTTTCGAGTCTCAAAATAAGCCGCATGATGTTGTGCATATTTAATTCCCTCTTATAGCCACTACATATGCTTCGAATAAGCAAACTCTTATTCAGTTAACATATTTACGAACCTTTAGCACACTAAGCTGTGAAATACTAAACAGTCAAGTTCTGACGTTTTCAAATTAGTGATCCAATCAATAAGTAGGATATGCATTGGAATGATGCTCCTATGATAATGTGATGTTTTCGTGACCTCCGTTCAAACTAATGTGTGGTGTATTTGAATGCAAAATGTGTTGACATAGCTTTGGCAATATAAATTCATTTATGGACGAAATTCGACACGTAATGTACATGTACTTTTACTATATCATAAGTCAGCCCTGAATATATATAATTAAATTATAACTTTGATAATCCCAAATGATTTGAGTAAAACTATATTAATAACAATTCTTCTATAACTATACATTATCTCGTGTACTACATCACCCTTGTTGCCCTACAACATTGCTTTCAGTTAAAGCTGAGGGGAAGGGTGTATCGGATCCTGGAATTTACTTTTTTGCATTTCATTTCAGCCATATTGACAAAGAAAAGGAGATGACATCAAGTTCATTTATCAAAACACACACTTTTTTCGAGCCATTCGTAGTGTAGGTGGGGACATGTCAGTCACAATTTTCAGCAACATTTTAGGCCATTGGTTACATAATTTCATATGCAAATAACTCCTTAACCTCTTGCTGGATTTTCCGTGTTTGAAGAATTATTAAACAAAATTAAATTCCTTTACCCCATTTATGTCGGGAGAAATTTTACATTTAGAGTCGATTTGATTTACGTTTTCTGTTGAATTTGTTTTGTATTATGCATTAGAAATCATTGTGCAGTTGAAACATTTAATTGTATGACACTTGTCTGCCTGGCTGGTTACAATCAGTATGAAGCTAAGAGAATGTATTATGTAACATGTGTGCTAGATTATGTTTATCTTGGTGTCAAGATCAAATGTAGATATAATTTGTTTTCAGACTTGACAATTAATCATATTTCCTAAATAATGACGTGGATCTCGTTTTTAAAACCTTATCGTAAATTTGTATCAAAGCTACAAAAGTTATTTCTGAAATTAGCTTGCTTAAGCCTTTGTATCCTGAGGCGATGGTTTCACATTTTAATGTAATGTTTTGATCATGGACTCAACCTGCCAGCCTTAATCTTCTTCTTGTAAATTCATCTTTAATGACAAGAGCCTTTTAAAACATTTGGTTTATATTTAAATTTTATCTTGTAGGCCACCGAGCAGCAGAGAGGGTGAACCGGACAACTTTTTTTTGTTTTTATTTTTGATTATACCCCCTCCAAAATAACACTAGACCCTTCTCGCGAAAAAATAAGTCTCTGACCCTTGTCTGAAAACATTCGCGAATCATAAATGTCGCAACGTCGTTGTCACTCACCCTCTCTGCTGCTAAGGTTTACGGTGATTTTAACCGAATATTTGATCTAGTCCGATACGATATCGTGTTCGAGGGTCATGTAAATCACTACGACGAAAATCATTTATGATTTCACAAATAGACTAATTTGTAAAACCTCCTCTTGTAAATCAATCAGATTATTAGACTGGTCAGTGAGTTTGAAATTAATTCTGGTTAATGAATTATTATGACATCGCATATAGACTGGATTCACCGGGGATTCAATTATTAAAAACCCTGGAGGAGCTATTGGTGCAAATGAATACAAAATATACCCCTGCTGAGCTTGATTTGATCGTTCTAGATTTATTTGATAGCTTCCTTCGATCACATCACACACTAAATTGAGCGCAATCACCGTTGAAATATTCACATTGAACGGAGCAATATGCCTGCCACCACCATCTGGGTCATTATTGTGTGTCAGGATATTTTTTCCGGTGATTGTGTTTTTTTCCACGTATCATGAATTATTTTGAAACCTTCATCGATGGCATCACTGAGAGATTTTTGTAGTTCTAAGAGATTATATCCTGGTAGATTGAATTCGGAAATATTTTCTACGCTTATATGATATTTTGTCGTAAATTCTATTTTCGTGTTAGGGTGTCTGGCAAGGGCTACCTCTCGTATAATTAGTGAATGAAATATATAAATGTCACTGAGGATTCTGTTACATGTTTCTATGACGCTGATAAATTCATCTCGGGTGAGAGAGCCGGATTTAAGGGATATTAACAATAACGAAATATCGTTATTGAATGCTGTGAAGTTTTCAGTGATTTTATCCTGTCGAGTTATGTAGTATTTCTCCCCTCCCTTATCTATCTTTTCAGTGAAAAAATTCAATTTGTCATAATCTCTATAACTCTTTACTGGATTATCAGATTTTGTCCTGTCGGTGATATAATCAGTTTTTGTGGTTCT
Source organism: Unio delphinus (assembly GCA_029339505.1). Classification (NCBI taxonomy): domain Eukaryota; kingdom Metazoa; phylum Mollusca; class Bivalvia; order Unionida; family Unionidae; genus Unio; species Unio delphinus. The sequence goes on from JAQISU010000259.1 coordinate 2,167,034, forward strand.
GGTAATTTAACGGTTTCCTCCAGAGTTTTACTCTGGGGTGGTAATTCAGGCCATCCTAGTACGGTTCTAATAGAACTTTGATAGATATCTACGACATATCCTTCTGTGCTTATTTCAATGGCAGATGATAGTGTTGGTTCATGAACTGTTATAGCTATTTTTGATTCTACTCCAGTAATCGATTTTATTCTACGCGCGAATTCATTATTGATTTGTTCGATTTGGTATGATCCGGTTGGTATGGAAACAACATTCCAGTCTGGGGTTCCGTCGGGTTTATTCTTATTTGCAAATACCAGTGAATTATTGGGTTGTTGACCACCAAATGATTTTGACCTAATATTTGGCCAACTGTGGTATACTCGTAATTTTGCTAGCGCTATCTCCTTCACTGGGACCGGAGAGGGGAAATTCACACTGAATTCTGGATTCGTTGAGGTTATTGAGATCATGCTTGTTTGTACTGGGTTTGTGTTCTCCACTATTTGTTGAAGTAATTCCATCTGTGTTGTCATTGTTATTATATTCATGATGTATTTCTAATTTTGACATCGCAGAATCATATATATCTACCATCGCTGAAAACTCACTCTCTGATATAATTGTATCATCGAGCGATGACGATATCAATGAGGATAATTGCGAGTATGCAGTGGACACAACATGAAATTGAATTATGTAGTCTTGTAGTTTCCGTTGGCTGCATGATGATATTTTTTTGTGATTATTGAAATGATTCCAGCGATTGTTGTTGCCGCAGAAATGCAAATTGGAACAGCTATCGGGGCCATCATTGTCACTGAAGACAGTATAATACCGGCTCCGGTGATTACACCACTCACAGCGTACACAGTAACATCAATTGCGGTAATTCTCCTGCGATATTTTTAAATTTTCAATTCATACTCCTCAGACAAGGTTTTGAGTCTAGTTTGATACTCTCTGACCTAATCATAGCCATATTGCGATGATGAAATCATTTTTATTTTAAATACGCTATCGTTTTCAATTACGATTTACTTAAATCCGCTACGAATTCCACATACCACGTTGTTGTAACCCTAACCAAATTTTTATCAGTAGCTATTAACGTGAACTGTTTAGTTGTATCCTTGTCGATGATCGTTGAAATCGTATTATTGACCCCGGATGAACTGGACGATGAAATATTAAATTGAGTCGTTCTCACTATTGTTAATCGATAAATACCCTTAACTGTTGCAGTGATGTCTAATTTGTTGTTTTCAGGTGTCCACACAAATGATCCGTGTTGGATCGTGTATGTTGGTTTTCTCATGAGGAATTTTTGTTTTTTCAATGACTGTTATCATCCTCGTTGCATCCCCCTTGATGGCTTCGATGAAGGTTTTCGTCTCATCGATGGATTTTTTAATATCAGGGAGTTTTGGTTCAATTTTATCGAATGTAGTTCCAATAAATTTATCAATGATATTTCTACGAAATGATATAAACTGTTTTATGTGTTCTTCAATTCTAGATTCAAGTGTTGCTAGTACAACCACATAATTGTTTAACTCATCGTTGAGAATTTTTAATCGATCTGTAATCGTCGAAACGAGTACACCCGGTTTGAGTTTACCCTGATCGGAAAATAGCGCAACGGTGTTCTCGATTGCGTTTTGTTGTTTAACTAAAATATCATCCAGAGAAATATTACTGGTTTTCAATTTACCCTGATCGGAAAATAGCGCAACGGTGTTCTCGATTGCGTTTTGTTGTTTAACTAAAATATCATCCAGAGAAATATTACTAGATTTCAATTTACCCTGGCGATCTTGAAATACAACTATTTCATTGGGTTCAACACTTTCTAAATTCAACGTCTCAGCTATTTCATCTTTATTTTTTTTTTGTTATATCCTTGATAGAATCAGGGGTTGCAGTGCCATCGGGTTTGGGTTTCAGAGGTCTTCCCCAAATATCAATCATGATATTTTATATATCTCTCTCTAAAAAGCGATTACTAGTGTAGTCATTTACGACAATGTGTGGTGGTTTTCCCCTTGGGTTACCCAAGGAGTTAGAAATAGCGTCAAGGACATTTAATACTTCACTGCCGCATATTGGTGGGTCATTGATTTGTTGTGTTGGTAGCGTAGAATACCAAGTCTTCATTGGAAATTGTTTTATGTAACGCATAAACTCTTTTGGTGGGGCTAATCCATATGAATCAAAATAGACAATCCCACGTGGATCAATAGCGTATGCAACCCAGTGAGTTCCAGGTCCGGTGCTGTTATCGAGATTAATAATACCTGTTTCAGTTTTGTTTGGTTGATGTGGTAATTGATCTTTCATAAAAACACCTCTGAAATTTTTAATCACTAGTTTTTTAGCAGCATCCATTAAATCAAAATTGGACATGGGAACCATAGGTTCCTCAATTAATAAACCGTTCCTGGTAGTCTCAGGCCTGATCCGTGAACGGATCTCCCGCTGTACCATGAATACGGGGTTCCTGGTAGTCTTAGACCCTTTCCGCTGTACCATGAATACGGGGTTCCTGGTAGTCTTAGACCCAATCCGTGAACGGATCGTCTCTTTTTTTTATATCCTTGTCCAGCTGCCTTTTTCAACGCCATTCCTGCTGCAATACCAACGGCTCCTAACGCTGCTGCTTTAGCCACTGCTGGGGCTGCTGCTGCAATCAATGCTGGTATTGCAGCTAACAATGGAAATATACCACCCGTTTTCATCATATTTTTAATAGCAGCCGCAGAAAGAGTAATCTGGACACCTTTTTTGGCTGCAAGTGCATCATTGAAATGTTTTATTTGACGAGTTGTCAGCGATAATTTATTTGCACCACCAGTCATTTGGTTGGGTTTCAACGTGATTGTGGTTTCACATTTTTTAGCCGATTCTGATTGCAATTTTTTTATTTGACCAGGAGTTAACGTAACACTAATAACACTATATGACATTATATATAATTGATTGATTCTAATTCAATGAAAAATCGAGAAAAATCGTTCAAAGATTTTCTACTGGGGCATCTACCACTCTCATTCTTCCACCAACACCTTCGAGTAGCATTGATTTATCACTGAGAATGACAGCAACCGCTCTATAATTCGGGATAAGGATAGGAGGTACCCCACCAACTGGTGGACCAGTCGGACGGGTTACACGGGCTCTAAAGTGTATATCAACGACAGATTGTCTCATCAAATCAAGATGTTCCAGCGAAAAGTAATAAATCGGATAGAGGCTTTTAAAATCCAATTGTGATATTTGCAAACCGGTATCCACATTTTGATCACGTGCCATAAATGACAACAGGTTATGATAGACACGTGCAATATGATTCTGACCGTAATCAAGTTGTATATCCTCGGATGGTTCCTGCTGTCCGTTTATTCTCAGCGAGACTTCATTAACACCTAACTGATCAAATATCATATGACTTCGTTCTTGATTACCGACTCGCGCATTATTCTGTAACGCAATAAATATATGACGTGGAGCTGAAACCCCTTGTTTTGATGCCAGGTGCCATGTGAATGTACCATCAACATTGTCTTGTTTAATATCCGTGGTCACTGATAACCAACTTAACAACGACTTTCCTCCTTGGTCCATAAATGATAGTAGTCGCTGTTCGTCTGTAATTGATGGAGTTAACACTGGCATCCATAATGATAGTTTTGTTAGAATGACTTTACCGGGAGAAACCCCAGCATTACGCCAGATTGCATCATCATCAGTACCCTTTCTCACGAGTGCTATTGTGTGTTTGGCTCCATAAATAACTTTTCGGACGTTTCTACAGAATCCAAATATGTGATGTAGTGGAATCGCACATGAAAATCGTCGACGCTGCCCATGCAACGTTGCTACACGTGTTGCAAATCCTAAATTGAGATTACCATTAACGCCTCCGAGAATATCAAACGCAGCTCCGGGTTTAGCTCGACGTTCTGGATTAGCTGCTTCCCCCTGATTATCAGCTGCAGTACCAACGGCTGTTAACACTTTAATGAATTGAAGGTGATCAGCGGTATCAGAGGTATCCTTTGCAAACATCATAGATGGACCCGCTGATCTTGAATAATCATCAGAATATCTCGCTAACCCTATGATTGTTGTGGCCACATCAACTTCACGGTCAATGGATTCAATTTCTTTTCCATCAATGAGATATCTAGCGCTTTCAAATAACGCCATGATGCCGTTATTAACAAAACCAACTCGGACATTTGAGTTATTGTCATATGGGGTATCAGCTGCAACATTTGTTACAAGTTCTCCTTCTACTTCAATAAATGCCTCACATGGTAGAAAATATTTACTGGTATCATGAACTTGAAGTTCAATTCGTGATCGGAGATCGGGTTGTATTGCGTGATAAGAATAAAATTGAAAATCGCGTACAGAATCATCTTTACGCACTGGGGCATCCATATCAAATGCTGGATCATGTGACTTTTTGAACATTTTATTCTATTTATCAGAGTCTAAATCGTGAAATCCTACGGATTTTAATCGTAAACGATTTTTCCATTTTCATCGTCGTAGTTTTCTAAAGCCACTTCCTGCTATCATGTTTGCAATATTGCTTTGGTCCCCTTGATTTACCATCGACGCTAGTTTTTCATCTACTCCGTTATTTATAATTTTACTAACACTTGCAGGCATTTCTTCTGTAGACGGTAACGGTTTCTTTTTTCGACTCACTAATGATGTTATTTTATCCTTCGCAGTTGAAAACGCTTTCCCGGCAAGATCTCCAACAGTACTAATACCCTTATCACGAATAACATCAATGGCTTTCATTGATAATTGTTTAGCTAACGGCATCACTTTTGGGGCCATTCTTGAAAAGAATCCTAAAATGGTCTTGCCGAGGCCATCTCCGTAGTATGCTCTATAAACTGGAAACCGTGAATTAACTACATAGACGAGGGTTGGTTTATCATGATTGTAATAGATGACCATTATTATAAAAACATTAGTGTTTTCAATTGTTATTTAATCACTATGATACCCATTTGCTAACTCGTCAATGAAATCTCGATATGTTTTGATATCCATGATACCGCCGGCAAATAACCGTCTACAGATATCAGCTGCTTCATAAATTATTTCTGGAGAGTTATTTCCAGCTCGGAATCCTCCTACAAGAACATCTAATCGTGATATATCATTGATAACACTATCAGGACAAGTGTTTCCAATTCTTGGATTTTGCAGTCCACTTCCGCTATAACCAGCTGCTTCATCTAGTTTTTCTAAACCCGTTTCTTGTAAATAATCATCATCATCATCATCAGGTGGTAGTTGTTGTTTTTTTTGTCTCCGTGTTGGTGTTTGACGTCGTTCTTCTAAATCATCATCATCATCAGGTGGTAGTTGTTGTTTTTTTTGTCTTCTTGTTTGTCTACGTGTTGGTGTTTGACGTTTTAGTTCTTGCCGTTCTTCTATTTCTCGTTGTCGCTCTTCTATTTGTTCTCTTTTATAATTACTAATTCCCTTTTTAAATTCCTTGTATCCTATCTCATCCTTATTCAAACGACCAATCCCTTTATTTAGTTTATACAAATAATCGAACCAATCATTACTTGATATTCTATCATTTTTATACTCGTCCTTTAAAAAATCTTTTTTTGAATTATAACTTTGAGCAGCAAAATTACCAAAGGCTTGATAATCCTTTGATTTCAATAAACTAGGTTTTTTTATTAATATTTTAGCATGATCAGTAAATTTATTCAACAGAGAAACAGTCGTTTTTTTCGGATCAGTTTTTTCAGTTTGTTCAGTTTTCGCTGCTAGTTTTTCAAGTTCACCAATAACAGATTTTCCCTTCTCGGGACTATCTCCCAGTAAAGCACGCTCTACCCCTTTCGTTGCTGTGGTTACTGGTTTAAACAACTCTTCAGACCCCAGAGCAAAATCAGTTTGTAAACTCTGTCGTTGTTGCAGTTTATTCCTGACAGAGTCACGAATTAGTATAAATTTCTTAATTGCATCTAGTCGTTCACGAGCCAATCGGGTCGTTAATGCTTCATTGACCATTATTTGAAATCAGAAACCATTTTTCAATTGTAAAACAATTTTTCCCATCGATGATTCCATCCTTAACGGTCCAATTTTTTATTGCTGTGAAATATTTTTATTTTTTATCCATTGATTTTGCCTGTTTTGGTGCCATTTTGGTGGTTTTCAGTTGAAAATCTCAAAGAGATTTTACAGTCAAGTAGTCGATTTTACATGGGATTTTCCATAAGGAAAAGCTGTTAAATCTCATTTTTGATGATTTTTAGCCATTTTTCATCAATTTTTGCCTGTTTTCAGTGATGTTTGGTCATTTTTCATCGATTTTCATCAAAAAACCTCGTAGGGTCAAGTAGTCGATTTTGCATTGGATTTTCCATAGAGAAAAGCTGTTAGGATTCTATTTTATTTTCGCAGTGTGAAATATTTTCACTGATTCAATCAAAAAATGACAAAAAAAAAATGAAAATCTCAAGGAGATTTTACTGTCTGAAAAAATCTTTTGAGGGGCCGGTCAATCAAAATAGTTCATTTTCTTGAATTAACGCTCGTAAGTTTCTAATTTTAGAATTAACTTCCTTTTTCAATTCATATTCGTTACCCAATTCTTTTCGTATTCCTTCCACGATAGTATATAACGGAACAAACACATCTACTTCACTGGAAAATGCAAGAGAGTCTCGAATAGAATTTTGAATTTTTTTGATGAGTGCATATTTCTTTGGTAACATATACTTGTTAGTGCTAACTCCGTATTCTATATCCTGAAAATCCGACTTGATTTGATCAGGATTTAACCCATCTGACAATTTAATATTCTGATTTTTCAATTTTCCAATTTCAACTATGATGCTATTCATAATTTCAGAATTCATATATGATAATACATATTTCTAATTCATTTTTCAAAAATAAAAGAGTCGTTAATATTTTTAAAATTCAGTCTGTATATATAACTATCTTTTTTAAAATTAAGTCTGTATATATAACTATCTTTTTTAAAAATTCAGTCTGTATATATAACTATCTTTTTTAAAAATTAAGTCTGTATATATAACTATCTTTTTTAAAAATTCAGTCTGTATGTATAACTATCTTTTTTAAAAATTCAGTCTGTATATATAAATATAAATGCAGACAAAAATAAATATCAACCATGATGAGCGATTATCAGTCATTTGGCCCCCTTGATATAGGCCGTTGTGGTTCTATTTGCATTGATTGGGTCCCTTATTAGGCCTTTGTGTCTTTCATAGTGTTCCTTTGTTAGAGCATTTTTCTGTTTCTGTTTTATATCAGAATGTTTTTGCTCTTTCAGATATGACCCTATGACCGTTTCTTTTAGCCTATAATTCATTCTGGGTTTACCCAATGTGCATCCACGAACCTTTTTTTGGCCGGTAATTCATTTTGAACACCATACGGGGCTACCCAAATGTGATGGAGAGCTAATTACATCCATGGATGTTATTTATTTTAGGTCATTTATATTTACATTCACCGGAAACATATTCCCCTAAGAGTGAATCTAACTCGTCAAATAACGGGTTATAATCACAAGAGGGTATGTTTACGTGAAATGACCTAAAGGTTACATATATACGACAACACATCTTTGGAACTCCTTGGTTGCCTTCACATCCAAGTAAGCCCAAGGGAAACCCGAAACATACATCTTCGGAAGGGAGGCCTAACGTGGCAAACGCCATCTTAGACCGCCCAGAAGATATGCTTGGGGTGACGTCACAACATATACTTAATTAAGGACAGCACAAATACCGTATATATTTCCACTCGAGTGTTGTGGCAAATTGTAGGTATACATATACTTAATTAACTTAATTAAGGACAGCACAAATACCGTATATATCTCCATTCAGATTGTAGGTATACATATACTTAATTAACTTAATTAAGGATGGATTATAATTCAATGATGATGTAATGATGATGGGACGGCACAGACATCACAAACATGAAACGACGGGGCTGATTTTCAAAGGCCAATTCGACCAATCAAAGCAACCCATGAAATTAAACCCGGTTGCATGATTGAGTAAAAGTCAACCACGCACACGTGTCAATGGCGTGGGTTATTTTTTGACTGGTCGAATTGGCCTTGAAAGCCCCAGCTTTAAACCTTTCATTTAGTATATAAGGCGACTAATACAGCAGCTTCAATCCACAGAGTGTGTTATTTTATTTTCTTGAATTACTTGTTAATGGTGCTTCACAGTATTTAAATGAGACAGAATATTTGCATAAAGCACTAAAAAAAAGAATATAATCGTTTGAAAACATTTTATATTTGATTTCTTTTCTAATTAATTATAGCCCAAGCCGCTGAATCACAATTTAGGGGGAAATAACCCACGCCATACTGTAATGTAATTTTTATAGATGTAGCATTTGTACATCTTTTATAGGTGCCATGTCGGCATCCTCTTTTTTTTAAATCTTTATTCAATATTTATATATTAAATTATACAAATGATAGTCAAAACCCCCCCAGCACCCGTCACTCATACACACATTTTCACCACACTCACTACATACAGACATTTAAAAACACTTATATTTACACATAATAGTAGAAACATATATGAGTAGGTGGGAGGGGAGGTTGTTATTCCCCCCCCCCCCCTTATCAACCCGACACCATCTAAGGGAGAGAGTATATAAAGGGAATTAATACAGAAATCCGCAAGGTATGCTATTATATTTTCTTGAATTACTTATTAATGGTGTTTCACAGTATTTAAATGAGACAGAATATTTGCATTAAACACTAGAACAAAGAATATAATTGTTTGAAAACATTTCTTTTCTTACAAAACAATGCCCAGCGCTGAATCACAATACCCATTAAACAAGTTAACACAATCTAAGGGAGAAAGTATACACGTGTGTTATCCTGTAACGCCTGCATCTCCGGATCACATCCTATGTTTATGAAATACGCATTAATCGCACGTGAGACAGAATATTTGACTTAAACACTAAAAAAAAAGAAAATATTTCTTTTCCTATAAAACAATACCAAGCCGCTAAATCACAATGATAACTCCCTTGGTTATATCATTTAAGAGTTGTCTCCCTTGGTGTTATAGACATACGCGAAAATCGAATTTTTTGTCCTGTCTTTTTTGAAATGGTAAAGAATTAACAAGCACGGGTGAGGTCTGAATTCTTGGTTCATTTGTATAATAACACTATTTTTCTAATTCATTGTTTGGTTTAATTATAAGTCTCTGTATATAATCTTGAGCAGTCTTTATTATTTTGTCATCGTTGGGGTCAATGACATTATTTTTTATTCTTTTATCATAATAGCGTTTTAGTTCCCTGTATCGTTTGCCGCCACACATAACGCATAATTGCGACTTCCCCCTGACCCCAACCCCACATCGAATACAGGGTAACGGACCAAGGCTTCCACGACGATAGCTTTGCATATGATACCAACAGAATTCAATTATGCATGATTTGTTACACGGTGTCACTGATCCAATCATAAGCCATTTGCAATGATTCATTATACTTAAATCTTTCATTTAAATGCTTGTTTTAATTATAGTATGGAGGAGTTCGAGAGATTATCGAAAATTAAGCCCTGGAAAAGTGTTCAATTCAATCTTGATAGAGTTTCTGATACACCAAAGAATAAAATTCTTGATAGAACCTTGATTAGTAAAATCAGAGACTGTTTTAATGAATTCAAGCGTGATGGGGCAGCTCATTGTTGGTCAACATTTCGAATTGATGGTGTTGTTGACGCTACCATGAATGATGAAAAAGCAGCAGTGATAATCTCACGTCTTGGGGAAGAAAGAAATTTTTTTCGAATAAAATTCCTTATCCGTGATAATGGAAAATGGATCATTAGGGACAAATACGAGCCTATTCTTAAGGGCAAAAAAACTGTCACTGTGACTCAGGATTCAAAACCAGGAATTTTGACAGGAATTGACAAACCCTACTACGAAAGATCTTATCCTGTCACAGCAGTTGTTTACGGGATCTATCCGCTCAATGAAAAACCTGATATTTCAAAACTAGCACCCATGAAATATTCGACAGGGCTCAATTGTGTAGCAGCACGAATAATGGAACACTTCACAAATGCGTCCCGGGGAAATAAACTAACTGATCTAAGACGAAAAAAAATAACCGAATGGGAACTGACAGTGAAACAGCATGGGGCAACAATTCAAGATATAGCCAAATTAGAAACATCATTGAGATTTCCAATATCGGTAAGGAAAATCACCGGTGAAGTATTAAAAGAGCCGAAATATCAATCAAAAAAAGGAACCCCCATTGAAATTATTGATCATAACGCACACGCGTGGTCATCTGCAGTAACAATATTCCCACGGGATAGAACCGTAAAATATCTATCCCAAACTCTGTTTGGAACCGAAGAGTTTTTTTCAGAGCAGAAATTATTTGATGCTATTTACCATTTGAGTAAAAACGATTCTGAGTCAGTGTGGCTATTTCATAGTACTTCAGACGAAGAATGTAGATTTGATCAGTTTGTAAGGCCCAACGGAGAATTATACCGTACTGAAGAACTGCAGAATCAAATGAAACAACTAGCTAGTGAGTTTTCTCCCCAGAGTTCTCTGGGGGAAGACAACGATCAACTATTAGCAAACTGTTTCACAGTACCATCAGTTGCAGCACATTTTGCTAGAAAGAAAAACGCGTGGAAACCAACCCGAAGTGAGTTCTTATCAGATGTCAAATTGTCCTGTCTTGAATACAGTCATGGAGGATTATGGAACACAAAATACACCGCTGATACCGTTATTTCAGTTGATATGATTGCATGTTATCCAGGAAGTTTTCTTGGGTATGGAGAGTGTGAGAAATATTTCAAACGATTTGGACACCCTACACACGAAATGACCCGTGTTGCTATTAATGGACCACTGCCACATTTCGATTTAACCGGATTCGCTTGTGTAGTATCATTTGAAATGGCTGAAGGACTTCATCCGTGTAGTTATCTTTGGATTGGTAAACACATTTCTGAAAAACACTGGATGCCAATAGTGTTATTACGGTATATGCTTGATTGTAAGATGTTAAAATCATTAATTGTCAGTGAAGCAATTATATCCTATCGAGCACAGAAATCAGTCTGGTTACCACAACCTGATCTAGAAAAAATAATTAGCGAAGAGCGAAAACGGTTTCCTGATTTTAATGAACAACAAATCATGGATTGGTCCAGACAGTTATTTGAAATCAGAAACAATGAAGCGAAAGATCTTGGACGAAGAATAATCGGTAAATTTACCCAAGGTGGCAAAGATGATAATACGAGATATTCTTCACGATTGATTATAGACAATGCTGAATACGATTTTGTAATCAAAGATTTAACGAATAGGAGCTTATATGTCAATCGTAAGGACGCATTTATGTCCAATGGAACCAAATTGGGTACAATTGTTACTTACACTGATGGATACCATCCGCAGTACACATATTTGAGAGCTTCTATGCTTGGTTATGCTTCTATCAATCTGTTTTCAATGATCAATAGATTTCCTACCACCGCAGTTAGAGTTGCTACTGACTCATTTTACATAAATAGCAAAATGGCTGATTTTAAGGCTACTGGCAACGAGAATTGGGGGTCATGAAGAATTAAGAAGGAAATGCTTCATGATTATATTCCATCAGCAGATGTTACCATTGAAAATAATTACTTAGAAAGCAATCAGTGTTCAGAATTTTCTAGTGCACCACCGATTTCTGATCCAATCTGTAGATATAAAACAGTTTATTTAAACGGCTGTGGCGGGTCAGGAAAAACAACCCGGGTAATAGAGTTATTCCGTAGGAAAAATCCTACGGATTTTCACGCTAGCGTTCCTAACATGATTGTGCTAACACCGACTCACAGACTCGCCAGAGAGATGAAACAACGAGGGGTAAATGCCTGCACTTATCATAGTTTCTTTAGATGGAAGGGAGATAAATGGACTCCTGAGCGCATGGGAGAGAAATTTATTCCTGAATTCATCATGTGGGATGAAATAGACACAGTGTCCGAAGATGTCTTAAAAATATTTCTTGAGTGGTTGTTATTGAAGAATACAAAAGTCGTCATGTGCGGTGATCACGGCCAACCTCCACCATTTGTCGGTGCATCTCCCCATGAATGGCTAAAGGGTTTTGTAGACTATTATGAAGAAATTGATACTGATCATAGATCACTTGATAATGAATTAAAAGAGTTTAAGAAATTAATTAGATTACAACCGGATAGAATCCAGTGTGAAATAGCCCGTGAAATAATTTCGGAAACTCCCATGAATGAGTTTTGGGAAGCGTGGAGACCAAATGATTTAATCATTGCAAGTAGAAAAATAGTCAGGGACACACTTCAGATGAAGTTATTTGAATTGCATAAACAAAAATTTGCAACACTTCCAGTACCGTTATGTTATAGGCCATCGGATACACGAAAACAGAACATCGAAGTTGATATTCCAGGACCAAAATCCGAAGGATTTCAAAGACAGATTCTCGTATTAAATGATATTGTGCTGGTTGATATCAATGTCGTTGAAGATGCATTGCGTGCTAATAAATCCCCATGGACGCTAGGTTATGCAGCAACAATACACTCTTCACAGGGATTGACTATATCGGATACAATTGTTTGGATAGTAGATAATCGCATAGAATGGTCGAATTTAGTCTATCTCGCAGTGTCTAGAGTACGAAAAATAAATCAACTTCGAAGAATTGTCCTCGATGATGAAATCATTGGTGGCGATGATGAAATCATTGGCGATGATGAAATCATTGGTGATGATAATGATATTATTGATAAAAAACTCTCCGCTTACAAACAACAAGACAAAAAAAAACAACGAGAATTTGATATTGATGCTGAATTAATAATTACTCTGAAGCAGCAACAGGATAATCACTGCGCAAGTTGCAATTGTATAATGCGTTGGCAGTATTCGGATAAGGATCCTCGCCAATTCACCGTGGACAGAAAAAATAACAATCTCGGTCATGTCAGAAATAATGTGATGTTGACTTGTCTTGAGTGCAATAGACGCAAGGGTGCTAGTTAAGCCCATGCGGTGGTAATTGAGTATCCTCAGGTATCACTTGTAATTGTTGTCTAGTAAAACCCCGTTGAGGGGCAGTTGAATCCAGTTTATAGATTGGAAGTCTACCCGTAGATCGTGTTATACTAGATATCTTGTGTGCAGTAACACTCCAAATAGGATCAGTAGCCCTTTTTGTGCCACCCTCAAGCTCTCCTGGTTCGTATAAGTACCTCACAATGACATTACTACCAAGAATTGGTTGGGAAACGCTAAAATCTTTTTGAATTTCCATTTCAGGTATTGACTTCTTTTTAATCGCATTGATAGGTTTCATGTTGATGGTTCTAGTAATCTCGTTATTCAGTGCAGTAATCACAGCTGGTAACCTTTTAACCCATTCACGGGATCTTTTTTCTTGGATGAATTCTTTTGCGTATTGATATCCAAATAACCGCTCAGCAAGGGTTTTATTAAATCGTTCTACAATGGCCTGATCACGATGCAGTGCAGTATGCCCTCGTCTGATAGCGACATTGTAATATTTCATTGTAGATAACACTGCACCCTGAAATTCCTTGCCCGGGTCAACTTGTAACAGATTTTGCCAACGCAGAGGACTCCTTCGATAAATCCTCTCAAATGCAGAAGCCACTTCAGTGGCTGATTTTGTTTTTAACGGTTCTGCTTCTTTGTATCGACTTGCAATATCAACTACGGTTAATGCGTATTTGTAACCACGATCATGTGGCAGAAATAATAGATCAGCCTGATGAACTTCATTGGGTCCGGTCACATCAAAATGCGAGAAATTGATTTGTTTAGGCGGTGGTAGATAAATTTGCCATAGTGCCTGTTTGGATAACCAATGAGCCGCAGTGGTTTTTTTCACTTTTGCAGCGCTAGCGAGTTTATGGATTGCTGATTTACCCCTCCAGTATCCTCTTGGGGAATAATAAATAGATTCCATGTTGTTATTAATTACCAGCCCCTAACATCAATTTACTTTTCATAGCCGATTTTATCAAAAAGGAAGCCAATTTTTCTTTGAAAGATTTATCAGAAATAGCATTTAACGCATGAATTAATTTCACATCTGCTAGATGCCTGTGCTGCAGATTACTGCTTTTATAAGATACATCATGAAGGTGACAGGCCTTATCAATAGCGTTTATTGGTTCCTCACCGGGTCGGGGCTGATTTTGATCATTGAGTCTGATATCAAGTCTTGTTCCCGGTCCACAGTAGCTATATCCTGGAAGGTGCTTTTCTCCAGGGTATTTTGCCCATGGGGTTCCAGAGAGTTTTGCTAATTTGGCTGCGATATCACCTCCTCGTTTTTTTTTAAAGGTTCCTTGAGTTCCTTGGGTTTAGAAACAAATCTAAATTTCTTTGTACTACACTGTACGCATTTACCAGAAAGCGCTGATCGGTTATTTTTAGTTGTAATCGTCGTCAAGTCATCTGTGCCAGTACGCGCCTTACACTTCACGCAATATAGATCCATAATTTATGTATAGAGATATGAATATAATTGATTTTTCAGCGACTAAAACAAGAGAACCAGTGAAGCATCATGCAGCGCTACCAAACTCTATCCGCGCAATTATAATCGGGCCATCTGGATCCGGTAAAACGCAACTGTTGCTCAATTTAATAATGAGATGGATGAAGTGGGATAAGTTGTATTTAATTGCCCCTAGCGTAGATGATCAACGATGCTATGAAGTGCTAAAAGATTTTAATGAAAACGCTTCAGAGATTGCCGGCGAGGATGTTATTAAATTTATAACCGATATTGACGAGGCACCATCCGTGAATGACCTCGATGGAAGTATCAACAATTTAGTTGTATACGACGATGTCATGTTAGATAATCAAAAAAATCCTGCTAGAATATTTTCCCGAGGCAGGCATAAAAACACGGACGTGATCTATGTCACTCAACGCTACACTCAGATTCCAAAAGTGATTAGAGATAATTGTAATATGCTTGCTGTATTCAACGGCGTTGATACACATACGCTACGAACTATTTGGCAGACATGGTGCTCCGATATGGATTTCAATCAATTTAGAAATTTCTTTAGTCATGCTCAGTCTGCCCCACACGGATTTGTAACAATAAATTTACATGACCCTCGAACACGATATCGTATCGGACTAGATCAAATATTCGGTTAAAATCACCGTAAACCTTAGCAGCAGAGAGGGTGAGTGACAACGACGTTGCGACATTTATGATTCGCGAATGTTTTCAGACAAGGGTCAGAGACTTATTTTTTCGCGAGAAGGGTCTAGTGTTATTTTGGAGGGGGTATAATCAAAAATAAAAACAAAAAAAAGTTGTCCGGTTCACCCTCTCTGCTGCTCACCGTTTATTTAAAACGTAGAAGTATTCATGGTCCCAAAGCTTATGCAACTGCTATTGTTATTTGATTTGAGCTTTAATTGTAAGTAATTGTATGCCATCCTTGCTATAAAGCCATAATTTGGATGGCATACAATTAAGCCCTATCGATACATATGCACGTTAAACTTATGGAGGAATTTGTTTTATCAAATTTCAATCAAAATCGGAAACTCAATATAGCCTTATATTATCCTGATCTCAGTCTTTGTTCGATAATGAGCAAGGTCTTTGCTTCTAAAAATAGCATGTAGTGGTTGTTTTTGTGTCAATGACCTTTTGTACATTTTAGGCACATACAAAGTTCCTTCCAAGACGTATATATGGAGGATCGAAATGACACATTCAAATAAAGATAAAAGATTGATACTGTTAACTTTGCACTAAATCTAGCGAAGTTCAGGCTTATTGAACAGTGTACACTCTTTACCAGAGAGAAATATGATGGTTTAGTTTTGTTGACTCGTAGAAATGTTGTAGCGATTTTGATTAACGTGGGCACATTCCGCAAATACATAGTTAGTAATCGTTTTTATAAACTACAATGAAGAATAGTTGACATCTTCCTCGAAAACAATGTAGTATTTATTTCCTAAGGAGCTTGCACAGGGTAAAGATGATGTGTTCCCAACTTTTGAAAATAAATTCTAGAAGTGAATAATTACTTGTCATTGAGAAATTCAAACGAAACTGAAAGCTTGCAGCATTGGAGGCTGATACTGTTTACGAACTCTCGGATAGTAGACATATTTCTTTCTGCAATATATAATCACTTTTCCAAAACTATACCGAAATAACGATGTCTTGACTTAGTGCCTAATATATAATTCACAATAAATGAAAAATTGCATTCCCTGAAGAAACTCTTAGGCAACCGACACAGGCTGATTTGATCGGATATTAAACAAGCGACCCTTACATTTTGTCCACCAACTGAGATACTGAGCTCGAGCAGAATCGTTATACCTGACTAACTGCTACCTATGTCTATTTCCACACAGTAATTATGATAATTATTCTATATGACATTATGTTCATGGTGTATTGGATGCATTTGACTATCAATCATCAATTTCACCGCCTAGAAAAGTAATAGCCCTTGAGTTGCCAGAGCCATCCACGTTCTGTTGCACATTATAAAACCGTGTTGTATTATTGGATTGTGTTAACCCAAGTTGGTATGCTAATTGATTTTGTCAAATAATTACATTGTTATCAATCGCCATTACCGTTAGGCAGATGTATAACACTTGATTATCAGACCAGCATATTCTAATGTCTGCACAGAAACTCCCTTTCAACCTTTTGCTTTCAATCAAATGTTTCTTTTTTCTTTCTTCTGTTTAATACTGACGCGGTAATGGATATTACGTTCTTATGCACACAATGTCTCCTTTACTTGTTATTAGTTTTATACCAAATTTGGTACTCAATTGATATTGATGAATCATCCTCTAATATTGATCGAGGAAATTTAGACACCTCAAAAACAACAAAGATCTCAGAAGGGTTATTGCTTAATCTTATTTTTAGAAACGAGTGTAAAATCTGGTGTTAAATTAGAACAAGTATCTTACCTCTGTGATATATCAATTATTTGTTTTCAAGTCTGTTTTACAGAACTGAATATATTACTTATTTCATCGTATGTTAACTGTAAACATTTCTCTCCAGCTTCAAACGTGGCAGATAAGGATACTGATCCACAACATGCGAGTTTGGCAATAAAAGTTACCAATGTCCAGAAGGAAGGGACGATGTCAGCAGATGTAGAGTGGGAGGCAATAGATCAGGTAGATCATTATGAAATGTCATACTCTTGCGACCCAACAGTAACAGTTTTGCAGCGGAACATCAATGAAAATAAGTGCACACTGACAAGACTGAAATGGGATTGTGAGTACACAATTACAGTGACAGCATATATGATGGATGGGAAGACCAGTGTTGATTCCAGAGTTTTCAAAACAGATCCTAAAGTTAAAGGTTAATAATAATAATAATAATAATAATAATAATAATAATAATAATAATCTATCTTTATAACATAAGCTATTAGCCACATTTATATGCATGCGTTATAGATATGGCAAAACCACGAATCATAATAATTCAAAGATTAACACACTGAATATCAAACATTTAGCACTATTTGAAGGTAAGCAGCAAAAGTCTGTAAGATCTTGTTCTTATAATTGATTATTTTTCAATAAAGTTATAAATTCTTATGTTATTTGCATTTTAATGAAGGTATGAGATTGCAAAGGTCTTTCTCAAAATACGATACATGGGTCATTTGACAGTAAAATTAAGCTTGTCTTCTATATCTGCACAACAATTGCACATTATTTTCACCATAGGGGATATGTGTATACCTACCAATTTTTGTCCCTATGTGAAAGGTTTCATTTCTGAACATGAATAGAGATCTATATTCTAAAGACAATATAAATTGTTTCTGATCTTATTATAAAATCCTAATTGACAACAACTATCGAGTAGGGTCTTTTTGAAAAGTACCGTTACAACATTGTCTAAATATAATGACCAAGTTTCTCATCACCACCCATTGATTAAGCAAACTTCTCCCGCTTCGTATGAAAACAATAAGAATTTGCGTACATCTTACCACTTGCGTATGACATTCTACTCAAATCATTATCAAGTATATTGGTTGCAGTGTGTTTTTTAAATAAAAACTTATATTTGCAAACTGCATTTAAATCTGCAATATCATTTGCATTGCAGAATCCCAAGCCCTCTGGCCTACAATTCAAAATTCGTTTTATTTTAGTATAAAATGTATATATAAGATTCTGTCTCTATCTCGAGTTTAGTTTCTTTTCCAGATTTATATTTCATATATTTGTATGATGCAGCATTATTTTAGCTTATTCTTAATCTTTGAAGTTGAGTGGCAGCTTGTACAGAGAGAAACAAGTCATGTACATCCAAAGGTGCAAATAAGTTAGGAAATTCTAGTGTTACACGTATTTTCAGATTTATGTGGATTTCAGTCAATTAGAATAATGAAAATAAAATTATTGATACAAAAAGAACATGTCTTCCAAGCCATTTAGAGGTTTTACAAAATCTTTGAATTTGTAAAATTGGGTTTTAATATCGGAAACATTATGTTATTAATACTTTCAATTATTAATTTTGATAAAGTATGCTTTATCAAAATGGTAGATAGTTTTAATATTCAGCAAAATGAGCGTATAACCAACCTTTTTTAATCTCAAATAGTACATATCAATTATATTACTACTACTACTTCTACTGCTACTTCATCTACTACTATTGTTGTTGTTATAGGGTTTATTGTACTTTTTAGCACAAGATAGGCTAGACATGGTGGCCGGAATAAATGGTGGAGGGAGAAACAGGAAAACCCTGGAAAGAACCACCAACTTACGAGAAGCTTCTGGCAAGCTTTCTTACATACCCACTTTTGCCGTGCCCGAGAATCGAACTACTACTACTAATGGTACAACAACAACAACAACCTACTACTACTACTACTACTCCTACTACTGCTACTACTACTACTACTACTACTACTACTACTAATAATAATAATAATAATAATAATAATAATAATAATTGCAATATTATGTTTGTGAAGAGATGTTTCTTAAATTGCATTGATAATTGCTCAGAGTGTTTATCGTGATAATTTATCAAATATTTACTGTACGTTGTAAACACTCTTCAATAGGTATAATTTTGCTCAATATATACAATGGGTAACAGTGGATGTAATAAACATTTCATGTTTTAACGAATATGACGTATTGCATTATTAGATCTAATAACTGACAATAGAGTCTTGCGAATACAAATCTTTCAGATAATGTTTAGATATAATTATATCCACTAGATTACTAGGTAGGTAAAACAGATATGATGACAATAACGGACAAGAAAAGTAGGTGGAAAAAGGATAATTAAATAATAATAATAATAATAATAATAATAATAATAATAATAATAATTTGCTATATCAACCTTTTAGCCAGGTTGCAATGGCAATAACATATGGATACATTGCAGAAATAGAGCTAGCTGGCTGTGTGTAATACATTAACAATGACCAAGATATTTATAATGGATTCGTGAAGAAAAGATTTTTTTATAACAGTTGAAATTATATTACTATGAATACTTCTCTACGATTATACACTTATTGTAAAAGCATCACGAATTTAGTGCTCTCTCTAATAATTAAAAAATAGTAACAATTTCACATAAATTCTAACTGAACTTGAGACATGAAGCCTTACTAATGTATGCTGATATGCTTATATCTTGAAATTCGTTATGAATACTTTATTATGGGTGTCGCGGCGTAGGTTAGCATAACATTTCAAGACCATCACAGCCACCATTTTTAATGAAAGCAATTTTCCAACATATACTACCTTTTCAGAAACTAAATACAAGCCGCTATTCCATTCACACTCCTTGAGTTTGGTTTATATTACAATCGCAACTCATTGTTTCTTTATAATATTACTGGTTGTTTAACAGCTGTTTATAGCACATGGTCTATGGTTTACCCTACCTATTTTTATAGAACTGATTTATATTTGTGTCGAAATAACCATCAATTACTACTCATTTATCTGTAATGGTCTCTTTGTTTAAAAATACGCGTCGAGACATAACCATTTATTCGTTATGTCTGTCTTCAAATTATGCACACCTTGCAAATATGTGGCATCTCTGCAAATTGCCTTTTTTAATTTCATAATTACCTTCGAATATTATCTGGAAATAGTCACATTATAAATAGAAAATTATAGGAGAGTGCAAATTTGTTTTACTTTGTTTAGATACAAGCCCAGCCATACCAGATATATTGCCTAAACATAAGAATATGGCAATTAGAGTGACCAATGATCAGAAAGAAGGGACAATGTTTGCAGATGTAGAATGGTGGCCAGTACAGCCGGCTGGTCATTATGAAGTTTCCTACCATTGCAACCCAGAAGAAATAGTTGCATTGAAGACAACATCAGGAGCCAGGTGCAGACTGACCCACCTCCGATGGAATTCAACATATACTATTAAGGTGACTGCACAGCAGCAGGATGGAACGACAGTCTTCGACACCCACGTTTTCATCACAGATCCTCAAGTGAAATGTAAGTATGTTAGATGGTATCCTGACGAAACATATTTTAATGATTCATAGACTATATACTTTTGGCAATATCAGGAACGTTGCATGAGATGTACCAACTCATATTGTAATTAACGCTAATCCAGATTATAATCTCGGTTTTGGGAGCTTTGATCATAACTCACCAATGATTCATTGTGGTTTTTGGGTGCAGTTTGCCCTCAGTCACATAGTTGGATTGTGCAAGGATTTTAGCAACGTTATATTTGGATCTGGAAACATATTCATCGTATGCCTCAGAAACAATGCCAACGATTAATTTGGTGAACAAGACGTTCTTAGGGTAATGTTGTTTAAGAAGAATACATATTATGGATGTATGTTAGCTAATTAATTATGGCTGATTTTTGTTATGCAATCTGGAGCCGCTATAATATGTTCATTTCTCATACACACACAATATGTACACTCACCAGTTGCTATTGTGGGACAGTTTAGATGGTAAGTAAGTATCCATTATGGTCTTGCTGCACCTAAACATGTGCTTTGGCGTTTGAGCTTACAAAGTAAGCTAATAACCAAGAACATAACAAAATGGTATTTATCCACTTAGGAGTGACTGAAGATTTGTTGCGGTTAAGCTGAAGCCATGGAGAAAAGTTTGCTTAACTGTGCAGCTGACATTGCACATATTGCAACTGCATATCATAATTTGTACTCATATATCGACCGGAATCAAAACTTCGATGCCGGTTTCTCACACTCAACCTTATTTATTACTGTTAAATGGAACAAGTAGAGTTAATCAGGCAATCAGTTTTTTTATATGTGTTTTCGTGCACGTTTTGCTGAAACTGTTGATAGTTATCAATGTTTGCTATACTGTTTTCTGACAAGACGCTGTTGTATGAATGTCCTGATGGCCTGATGGAGGATATCAATGAACCTGAGTTAAATTCGTAATTAAACCTGTTACGTATGCGAAGGTCTGCCTTAGTGAACTTTAGCTAGGAAGAAAAGCAGTAAAAACAATTTTGCGGTGACATTATTTCTCTAAATAAAATCGACCCGAAACGTCCCCGTGTGTGTGTGTATATATATATATATATATATATATATATATATATATATATATATATATATATATATATATATATATATATATATATGCCCAAAACCCAGTTCGCTCACCTCACTATGGCCAAACACAGTAACACACTTTACTGATAGTACACTTATTTGAGTCAAAAGTGGCCCAAATGCAAACGACCGGTTGAAAACGTCCATTCGTTAGAGTGATTATAGCTTTGTTGGTAGGAGCGGCTTCAGAGGGTGAAAAACCTGCTCTCTTAGTGGCTATTGGAACTGTATTTGGATGGCACTGAAAAGACGTTTGATGGTCTCTTAGCACATTGTGCTTGTATAAAAATGGAAAGGCCAACAATTACCAGAAACAGCTCGCTGAATAAAACAGGGAAGTGATCTTCAATTAAAAAGTTGCAAATGATAACGCCGTTTAACAAATCTTGATTTCTTCACAATCTCAAAGTCAAGCAGTCATTTTCATTGTCTTTATGCGAATTGACTTTGCGCCAACGTGAGCGCACACGTGTAACTGGTACTGTCAACCTGAATTTGAAAACAAGACCTGCAATTGATACGGTCACATATGTGGTGACACCATGACATTCTTTGAATTTTCATGCGTATTTTCTTGCTGAACCAGCTGACGTTGTTAATTATCAAACTAGTTACGTAGGATCTGGACAAGATAGCCCTATGCCACAATTTTATTTGACTATGCCAGTACAAACTTGGTTGGATGGATTCATATACGATCATCTTGTCATTAAAGTGTTGAATGCACGTGAGCGTTCACCAATACCAATATAACCTATTGATGTCACAGTAAAGTTGGGCAACCATACTTTGTTGATATTGATTCATTAGATTTGTAATTTTTGAAGATTAAACATGTAAATTGCAAGCTTCAAATGTTACCATTCACGATATTAATGTCACGTTCAAGCGCGCTTTGGTACAAGAACCTGGCTCAAAACGGGAAATCAGATGCCGAATCATGCCGGTTGCGTTTATCAAAGAATATATAAATACAGTCAATCATAGTATGACCAATACGTTTATGAACATAAGGCAGACATTCCCACACCAGGACGTGTAAAACCTTCATGGACCAAAGGAATGTGAATATTAACGAAAGAAACACAAAACCATTTTTAAGGACAAAACTTGAGCAAGCGGCCGACTTACTTTGAATTATATTAACGAAAACGGCTTTTATAGACCTAAAGGTAATATTTGAATGGTTTGTGAGCTTGGACCATGCTTGTTTATCATAACGGCAAGTAAAGGTAAGCGGGTTCGAACGATACTATTCATAAATTATAAGCATGAGTTTTGTTTAGTCATGCGCAAGTAATACCACGTACCATAGAATAGAGACAAATAATGAATTTTACACATATTCCATATAGGCATCATTAGTTACGGAAAATGAAATTAGTTCTGA
Source organism: Unio delphinus (assembly GCA_029339505.1). Taxonomy (NCBI): domain Eukaryota; kingdom Metazoa; phylum Mollusca; class Bivalvia; order Unionida; family Unionidae; genus Unio; species Unio delphinus. Next base: position 2,190,205 of record JAQISU010000259.1, read on the forward strand.
CCAATTAATATTTAACCTGCCTTCTCATTAACCATATCACGCATTTGATTTTGCGAATAGATTTTGCCATTGACATATGGGTAATGGAATCTGACGGCAGTGATGTGGTTTCGGATTATAACGACGGGTGTTGGATAAGCTGGTAACGGATGCTAATATTGAACCCAATCTCGATGAATGGTATTACAAAACCCTTGTATGTACTTGTAGGATTTTTCATGCTCCTGTAGAAACCGAGATCACCTTTCTCCCCAGTGTCAACCTCGAGAACAGAGGCCAGCTATGAATCATCGTACATGCAAAGGTCCCAATGTTGACATTACTATCAGGTGTCAAAACAGTCCGCTATTGTTCAAATAAAGGTGAAGTGATATTTGCTGCTGTATGCAACCACAATTACGTTTACAAGCGATCATTTACACCAACATTGGTTCAGTTGAGAAAAGAAAGTCATCGACTGTTATTCAACAAGGACGCATTAGTTCGTGTAATAGTTATTGAACAAAGACAATAGTTTGACGTTTTGAAATAACAAGGGCCCTCAACCTGCAGATCAAACAATCTCCAGACATATTAGAATTCAGGAGGCAGAGGTTTCGTATACTTTAATGACAGTTATTCTAGTAAGAAAGAGTAATATACTATAGGTGGTTGTGTCTATTGCTTCTCGATATGATGATCCCAGATATGGTCTGCCTGTCGAGCAATAGTACAATGCGATTGCAGTATTAATAGAAGAACTAAAGTGGACCCTAGTTCATACTGAAAAAATGACCGAAGCAGAACAACAGCTGCGAGATGAAATGCACATAAGAACCAGACTGGTGGTGAAATACCAAAGCGTGGTCGTAGATGCTATTTGTGATCTAGCTACAGCAATAGCTATTGACCTTGGTACCCCAGCAAAAGCAACCTTCGCAGGCGCACCAATCAAAACTATTGTAGGGGACATATCGATAGCTACCGATATCACTATTGATAGCAAATTAATGTTCATACAATTGCTTTCACGATTACGTGTTTATTCAGAATCTTGTGATGGATAAAGAGGAGGAATATGAAAGCATCAACCATTAAGACCCGCATTCTGATCATCATTGACTCGAAAGCTAATATCTTGTTCATGGCCTATTTCAGCTTCCTGAAGACTTATTTTTTCTCTCAAGGTTTGTCAAAACATGCAGTTTTTAATGGTGGCGTCAGCAAAAACGTTAAAGTCTTTATTGTCCTTGTTTGTTGTACTTACTGTTGAGCTATTTCACATCCGTAGGGACACGACTTAAGAGATATTAAAGGTCATGTCAGAATACAACAATAAAGCAGAAGGGATCGATATTCTCTTTTGGCATCATATATCCTCAGCTGCTTCTCAGAATACAAAAGTAAAGCAACACAGGACATTCTCAAAAGTTGCTGACTATTTGAAACAGACTGAGTGAACTCTTAGGGACCGTCCTTTACGTCATTCTTTTAAATGGTTAGAGAAGACAGCATACCAACAATCTCAATAGTAGCTTCGCTTCAAATCTTCCTCTTGCTGTATTTTGCTAAATAAGGCAATCAGAAAGAACATTATAATAGCCTTCTGAATCCTGCCCAGGATGTCCCCGTTATAGCCAGGCAAGCCCTCTTTGCATAAGTCTGGTCGTGTATCATGGACAATTTGTGGGTTATTTCCGCCATATACGAAGAACACCGATTTCAATTTATTAACCATCCTACACTTTTATGGTACCCTATCGTTTTTCACCATTATTGTATGGAGATTATAAAAGGTAGGGTTTATTACCTTTTAGCAAAATTACACAATCGAGATGGTGAAGAAGATGGAGACTCCAAACTTTGATTACAAGGATTTTATTGTGTTACAAAGGCACTAGATTTTGATTTGATATCGTCCTTTCCACACAAAACTAAATCCTGACGGATAATTCTTCTAGATAGAGACTAATACCTTGGTCAAAAATGCCACTTGACCCCGAAATATTTAAGTTGCATACCTTGAAGTTCCCATATTTTATCGACATGGCAAATAGACCGAGCTTCGCAAAGACCATTTCAGTCTTAAACTCAACTGCTCGCTTTTTGCTTCTCCCACAGGCCTTTTTCCTGTTGCATGATGGTAGTAACCGTTCACTTGATGTTCAGGTCATCCGTCAATACTTCGACTACTGGTTGATGACTCTTCTTCTGACGATTCTTTCCTTCTACTGGTCCATAGTGACCCGTCCGCGTCTTATTACGAACCAAGATCAGATGAATCTAATTTCTTCAGTATGTTCTGCTAGTGGGTATGGATGTCTTCACAAGCATTTGGCAGTTCGTGTTCCTCAGAACAATGTCTCTCATAACAGGTCATTTCGTTTTCCGTCTGCCCTTCCCTTTCACTCCTTGCAAACTAGTCATCATATTTGTTTTCATTAGAAAGTCATCCCTTACGTCCTCACTATAATTGCTGGAAACCGCACATGTATCATTTGTCAGTTCAGACTACTGTGGGAGGTAAGTTTTTTTCCATCTGGGTCAGTTGCTCAATCAAACTGGTTTTACGTTCAGTCCCAATCCTCTACTCAGGCGCAATTCTTTTGCAGAATGGAGTTTTGTATTCGGCTTGAGTATTTCACCCACATATTCTGCGTGATTATGACTCCAGACCCCGATAATAATTGAACAAATAAAACGAAATATTTTACACATCATGTGGCAGGATTGGGTGAAAGGTCAGTGACATTATTTTAAACTCTTGAGGCGAGAAAATGAACTTTATCCATATATTGAACCCAACCCCAACGCTCTCTCTCTCTCTCTCTCTCTCTCTCTCTCTCTCTCTCTCTCTCTCTCTCTCTCTCTCTCTCTCTCTCTGATTTCCTTTGATGTAGCACTCATGCAGTCGTCGACAATGACGGATGTGTTGCATCTGTAGTTGACACTGAACTTATGTCTTAGCCGCCAGTTTGAATTGCATAAGTATTTCCTCTACATATACTCATTAATTCCCCAAATCAACATTTGAATGACAAATTACAATGAAAGATGGGGTTTCTACCTTAAGATGAGATTCAGTAATGCTAATCAAAGGAAGAAGACACAAAAGGAAACATTCTTCACTTGCTCGAAATTGCAAGACATTGTATGATGAGCTGTCTCTTTAGCTATCTTAACAGAAGACTCATGCATTTTCAACTTGTTATTTTCCACACTCACATCTAGAATTGGTACTTGCTTGAATATATTTTTCTCAATGCCGGGTTTCTTCTCGGCCAAAGTACTTGCTACATTTGAATGCCTTATTTATAGAGATAATATGAATCATCGACGAATTATGCTCATACGAACCGGTGGGAGCATTTGTGAATTATTTGGCTGCTGTTGATTCCGTTAGAAGGTTGATATTCGATACCTGATTAAGTTTATAAACAACTTTTTCGTAGCTACGAATAATTACAACTGCAGCAAAATATTAGAACTAGGATACATGCTAATCGAACAAATGTCGACAATTGATAGATGCGCTTCCACACATTTGTGATTGCTGACCTTTGGGAGCTCATTACATGCTTGCAAATAGTTAAACACTTGTATGTGTAAATTACAAGAGAAAATGGTTGTGTGGCATTAACTGTTATTGTTTCACTTACAGGTTATCCTATGGCTGCATCGAAAATTTGCAACAAACAAGTGTCCATGCCAGATTCTTTCAATGAGTTCACAGCATCCAATAGAATTAAGAAATGGGCTGATTTTCATAAAGTAGGAGATTTTGAGGGAGTTGTCTTTACGCCGGTTCTTACAGAAGAGAAGCACTTTTGGACGATGAACATCACACTCTCTATATTTGAGAAGGGAAGTATTAGTGATAAATTTCTTGACTTTGGAATCGTTAACTATGCTGATATAGGCCAGTGTACAGGCCTGACAGGCAATAAAGCAGCATATGTATGTTCTATTTCTACATCAAGACACAGAAAATTCCACCTCAAGTTTGAAACTCCTTCCAGTGTTGAAAACCGTCAATACCAATTACCGCTGAAATTATATCAGACAGAAAACTTCTGCTATGGCTTTATGTATGACCAGGTTAACAGACAGTTTGCTGTCATGGATTGTCTTAAGCGAAAGGTGTTGCATGTTTTTGATGAAGTAACATTCAAGGATAATCAACCTCCAATATTTGCTGTTTGTTCGTACCACAACGAAGTGAAAATGCGCGTTGAAGTCAAACTAGACCACATGCATTACAGCAAGGAAAATGTATCATACTGGATACAGCAAATTAATGCATTCTGATTGAGATTTAAAGAATCATTTGCTTGTGTATCTTGTACATATGTTTGCTCCTTTAATATCATCAGTTTTCCTAATAACCCCAAATCCCCAACCAATGAAAACTAAAAAACAGTTGATCCAAAATTTCAATCTCACGATAAAATAGGAAACAATCCCCATGAAACAGGAACGCCCTTTAAACATGGATAATGAAAAATTCAGGACAGAGAACACATTACATTATTTTCGGAGAGAAAACAACACAAGGACACGCGTTATTAAAACAATATAATGCGCGCCATCTCAGATGGTCCTAATGTTCTCAATAAGCAATTCCAACGTATGTGCACCAAAACAAGAATAATCTTTTCAGGCAAATCGTTAACAATAGGAAGCTACCTTTGTAGATAAACTATTTATTGATGAGTATGTTTATATGCTTAGTATATATTAGGACATAATTTTTAGTAAAAGTAATTTTCTACTAAAACATATTTAAATTGATTACATGTAATTCAATTTATCACAACTATATAATATTATAATAAACATTATATCCATATGAGCTAAGGCAAGACTCTCTAGCATCGGTGCGGTTTATCAAGTTAGTTGAATGAGAAATTAGAGATAGAAGATTAGGGTTGTGACTCTAAAACAATCATCAAACACGAGCAGCTACTTATTGTTTGTTTAACCGATTCGGTAAAAAAACTAATATGCCTGCTAGACATTTTGTAACTACATGTGTTGGCTATCTGTATAATTCAAGGAAATATAACCAGAGAGAATTAGCAGTGTATAAACTGATTATCCGTTTCAAATAGTTGATAGTAGTACAACTTAAACACTAAGAAGACATTATAACCATAAGGTAGTCATAGAAGGAACTATCTTCGATATTTGGGTCAGTTTATTTGTTATTTATGGTTTAATTATTTTTCAGCACAATATAGGCTATACGTGACGGCCAGTATTAATGGTGGAGGAAGAACCTGGAAAACCCCGAGAAAGAACCACCGACCCACGAGAAGCTACTGGCAAGCTTTCTCACATAACTACATTAGCCGAATCTTAGACTCGAACCCACGCAGAGGTGAGCTGGCAGTGATCCGTAACGGACAGCCACTCGCGGCCCCTATTTGAGTCAGCAAAAGTATACTAGCAGTTATGGACAAATACATGCAGTACATAAACTGATTTTCAGTTTCAATTAGTAGATACAAACAGTATAAATTAAGCACTAAGTAGAAATTATAAACCATGGAGTAATCGCAGAACGAATTATCCTGGATGATCTTAGGGTCAGTAAAAGTACCCTCTGTATGTTTACAGTTTACAGACAAATACATATTTGAGATACTTCCTGATTAATTCAGAAGGCTGATGTAGCTAACTGACTCACTAATAAGTACTAAGTCACCATCTCTAGTGTGTGGGACACGATGAAACCTCACTTGGAGATTCTGAAAAAACAAAACAACTGAAACTATATTATATAAAGAACACTAATATCAGAACGAACCAGCCTTTTCATCATAGCTCAACGGAAACTTGTATCAATACAGACAAGATACTGTCTACATACAATTGTCTATACACTATATCAATTTTTAGTTTTAAGATGTTGATCTAACATTGAATTATGTTAATATTTCTTTACTATTCCTTAAACCAATATATTAGAAAGTTTTATTGTTATAGAACGTATATTTGTATATTTAATTGTACAAATATTCTTGATTATAGTAAAATACGAAGTTCGCTACCAACTTCAGACACAGTAATAGTTAATTCAGAAATATAGGGGCCCCGAGTGGCCGAGTGGTCTAAAGCGCTGTCCGTTACGGACCACTGCCATCTCACCTCTGTCTGCGTGGGTTCGAGTCTAAGATTCGGCTAATGTAGTTAAGTGAGAAAGCTTGCCAGTAGCTTCTCGTGGGTCGGTGGTTCTTTCCGGGTTTTTCTGGTTTCTTCCTCCACCACTAATACTGGCCGCCATGTATAGCCTATATATTGTGCTGAAAAATGGCGTTAAACCATAAAAAAAAAAAAAAAAAAAAAAAAAAAAAAATTCAGAAATAAAATAATCTTTAAATGATAGAGTTTACTTTGTTGGTATTATAGATTAAAATATGTTTCTACTAAATGATAGCAGTAGTAGTCTGAACTATTTTATATTATTTGGCTACCGTGAATGTATTCGACATTTAATTACCTGTATTATATTAAAAAAAGGACAGAAATCATGCAAACATATGATGTTGGTAAGTGATGGACATTCCAAGTAATGTATGTATCTCTTTTATCTGTAATTTAAGTTTTTCTAGATTGATGTTTGAATGTAGTGTTATATATTGAGTATTGCAATAAAGAGCCGTTTCTTCGGAACTTCAAGGAGACTCGTATCAGTACTGAGTCCCTGGATCTATCGCATTGCCAAATTCCCCAAGATGTAGCCGTATTTGCTACCGTTACGAGTGACGATCCTTCTTTTTGGGAGAGCCTGAACTTTTCTTCTCTCTTTCCGTCTCCTTCCCTCTAATTATGAAAAACAGCATTGCTAATATATTATGAAAAAAACATTTTCCATACATACGGTATAAAAACTCATCACATAAAAAGTGGTGGGTGGAAAACCCAGTTCATAAAAGTTAGGATGAATTTCTTCTCTCTCTCACCATGAACATCGACATTCCTTAACTTACGAATAATCTCGTCTCATAGCAGGAAACAGAATAATGTTATGATAAGTAATAACTAATTATATCCACAAAACGCATCTACGTTTTCATTTTGTCATTTTCTTATATTTGTTGTTGTTGTGTGGGTTTGTTTGGGAGGGTTGGGGGAGGCGTAAATTATCATAAGCATTTGAACAGCAAAACCCTTGATGATGGCCTTCAAAATAGATATTGTAAACCAACAACTGTGGCACCCAACCCTGAAGTTGAATCCACACTTACTAACTTAACTTACTATGCTTACACAAATGCCATATAAGAGACATGCATAAAAATCATGCGTTTATTTTCGCATGTACCCCTTATGAAATTAGTCATATATGTTGAAATTACATGTCACGTCATGCAAGATATATATGATGCGTACGAAATGTTCAAGCACAAAGAACGTGCATGCCAAGTTTTCAAGACACGGATAGTAAACTCATTGTAAAATCATCTGCAGACAGTATATGTAACCGATAGGAAATGTCAATATCCTTGACCAAACTTTGTTGTAAAGCTTTACTCACGATTTTGTAAATATTCCTAATTATATAGGAAAGTGTACAGTCGCACGCCTCAATGTAGAAAAGATTGAACAGTATATATTCACGTGGCTGCCTTATGGGCTCAAGAAAATATCCTATCCACACAGTGCCCAGTGAATGCATTAAGCAAACAAATATCATCTCTTAACGTATTAACATCGTGGCAGTATGTCGATATAGTATGCAGTAGAAATAGGATCGCATCCCAGTTTCGTTTTATTTTTTTTTAAATGCATGCGTTAGAAAATATAAAGATTTGTTCGTCATGAGCGAATAACGGCAAAATCCAGTGACTGGGTTGCTTTACTGGAATATTTCAACAGCAACACAGTTTTAAAAATAATTATATTTATATCGCATGTGAAGGAGTATAGCACTCTTCAAATTTAAACGACAATGACGTGCGAATATGTGACTAAACGTAATCAGTTGCAGTAATGAGTATATTTCGCAAATCAGGTATGCCGTAGCCACAAGAAGATTACGTATTTTACGCTGATAGTGGCCGTGCGAACATTTTCCGGATGAAATACAGGCCAGCCGTGTAAGCAGTCTCCTCTCTTTAACGTAAGGCGCCACCCGCTCAAATATAAACTCTCTCTCTCTCTCTCTCTCTCTCTCTCTCTCTCTCTCTCTCTCTCTATATATATATATATATATATATATATATATATATATATATATATATATATATATAAGCCAAACAGACTCTTTATTTTTGGAATAAGCAACCTACATATGTAAAACAAACACAGACATAAAACTCGAGGGGAACTTATGTTTCTCTTTGTTCTTTCACATCATCGTAAGGTAGCTAAACTTGTCGAATTCGTTTCATTCACAAATGATTTAAATATAATTGATACTGACATAAAGACCTGTGTGACTCTGGTCCATACAATTAACATCTGGTGTATATGGTACCCAGGAGCGGATTAAGGCTCACTGGTGCCCTATGCACTGACAAATCTTGGTGCCCCCTCCTTTCCACTCTGACCCAGTCTATTTTAGTTGTTGACCTGTCTAAGCAGATATGCAATGCAGGTTGCAGCACTACAAAGATTTATTCATATGATAACACAATCTACTGGACAAACTAAGCCAAGCTTGGGCTACATGAAGTTCTATAAAGATGCAATACATTACATATTTTAATATTTCACAAGTTAAATGTATTAAAGTTAAAATTATCATGACCTGACATGCAGTTTTCTACATTTCATTTTCGCAAAATCACTGATAACATCCTCGAAATTAATACTTCTCAGAATGTTTGCTTCAATTGTTAATATGCACGGAAAGTCGAGTCTTTCTTGAAGCATAACTGATATATTTGGTGGGGTTTTATTTACACGTTTCAGTTGTGAGAAAGACCTCTTTGTTGTGCAGACGGTGACCATTAATGTTTAAAATATTCTTAAGGCAATTTCAACATTTGGAAAGGCACTCTATAGTTTGTCGTCTGTAATTTGGTTGTAAAGTTCCATGTAGGTGAAAGATGTTTTCTTGGTTATTTAAACTGATGAAGAACATATGGATGGAACTGCTGAAGCTCTGTAGACAAAATGTTGTAAATGTCATCTTTTTCTTTCTGATAATTGGGAATTAGCACCTTGTTGGGAGGAATTAGGAACATCTGTCAGACAAGAGAATATGTCTGCTATTTCAGTGTACACCTTTCGCCTCCTCCTCATTTCCGTTTATAACTTTTCAACAATTACATAAAAAGTGGAGATACATAAGTCGTTTCTGACACTGAGAATGACCTCTGGTGCATTTTCATCGTTGGACATTCTCTTTCTTATACGCTTACGCGTTTGAGTTGCTATATATTCTACACTAGGAAGCATCTCCTTTACAAGTGATTCAAATCTCTCAAACTCATCTCTTGATGTGTGCAGCTGGTCTACCAATGATGAATACAAATCTGCACATGTTTGCAAGATCACATTTTCACTTTGAAGAAGTTGACTTGTATAAATTTTTTCTATTTTTTCATTACAAAACTCAGCATCTATACAAATTCCAGTTCTTGCATCTTGTTTCCAATATTCTTTGCCTCCCTTCTAGTGTCACCTTTTTGCAACTGGTCATCTGATAAATCTTCCAAAACTTCTAGAAGCATGACTGTCATGACAACTGAATTTGGCTCCACAAAAGTCTCAAAAAGATTGGCAGATAATAGACAACTGTTTTTACTAATTAAATAAAGGATCATTGAAGCTGAATGACATCTGAACAGTGCAGTGGTCTTAGATTTCCAAGGATATCGCACATATCATGTATGAGGCACAGAGGTCAGTTGAGAATATTGCACAAGAGGAAAATGTTAATGATCTTACTGACCGACAGAGGTCATAGGGCACTGATGGCACAGTGCCCCTTGTGGTACACCTAGGAAGATAACCCTAGGGTGCACCATGATCAAGAAACAGAACATTATGATCAATTTGCACTAGTTTTATCAATTTGTTTTTTTACAAATCTTCATTTCAAATTTTAAATATTTTCCCCCTTTTCTCAACCTTGTGGTGCATCCTTTGGCCCTGGTGCCCTAAGCACGTGCTTAGTCTGCTTAATGGCTAATACGCCCCTGATGATACCACTGCTAAAATTTGTTGAGCTCAATTGGCTTACAATGAACATTTAGAGTTGGGCTCAGTTTCTCCAGAATGGCACCTGGGAGAAAACGTATGGAAAACCATCTCTGCCAAAACAATAATAATATAAGCAACTTTAAAATAAACCAAGAACATCTGCAATATAACCAGCATGCTTGTAACATAACAACATAAAAGCTATACAATAAGATCGATATTCAAATACAAATGAGAATGCATAAACAAAACATACACATTTCAGTTAAAAGAAAGAAAGCATGAAGAAAACGTGCATCCAACTTAAAATAAAATGAACTGTATTTAAGGAGAATATGCAGCCAAGGGCAGAAAATATCTCAAAATGGCATATCACATAGAAATTATCTAACTTTATAAGGCATCTCAATGAAGCGGCAGATTTGTTAGCATGAGGGATGCTGGCACCGACCGTTGCGATGTACCCAATGTCACCGTCAAGATCGCACCTTCCAACGACATTTGCCTGTTTTATTTGTGTCACATTTAGTTCATTTCAGCATTTGTATCACATTTAGTTCATTTCAGCATTAAATGTATTGCTTAAATGTCATTTATTTAATTATGCGTTTCTTGTTTTCATTGGTGTGTTATTTGTTTCTGTAAATATTTGTCTGTTTTGATTTTGCCTCGTTTATATAATTTGAGTTTTGATCATATTGCTTAAATGCAGTTTTCTTCGTTTTGGCGTTTATTTGTTTCAATGGAATGTTGTTTGTTTCAGTTTACATTTGTTTGTTTTATTTGTGTTTCGTTTATATCACTTGAGTATTGATCTTATTGTCAACGATTTAATGTTTTTATTATTTTACAAATTTGCAAATTTCTTCCGTGACAACCTTCAAATCATTTGAGATATGCTTGACAACACAATTTATACTGACTCGTCGTCACCATACAGTTGCAAAACAGACTTTCTGCGACAACGGGAAGTAGCATTTTAAACTGTCTCTATGGATTTAGTATGAACAATCGTGATGAAGAGTGAACCAACGTCATGTGAACTTGATACAATTCAAACACCACTGCTGCTTTAGTGCTTGGATCCAATATTGCATTCACTAACTGATATTATTAATATCTCTGTCTCATTCGGGCAATTCCCAACATTTTTCAAAATTGCCATTGTAAAGCCTCTGTTGAACAAACCAACACTCAGCCTTAATGATTTAAAGAACTACCGCCCTGTTTCTAATATCACGTTCATATACAAAATCTTAGTAAAAGTTGTTCTAACTCAACGTGTATCTCATTTGAATTCAAACAGTATTTTTAGCAAAGTACAGTCTGCATATCACCATTGCCACAGTATAGAGACTACTCTTCTGAAAAAAGTTAATGACATTCCCTCCACTTTGATAGTGGAAAGATTAGTCCTTGCCCTCCTTGATTTGACTGCAGCATTGGATACAAAGTATCATGATATATTACTTCACCATCTGCAGCATGTATTTGGCATTCACCCAATTATGTCTGGTTCATCTCAATACCTACTCCATAAACTTCAAAACACAGCTGCTTGGATCATCCTCAGAGTACCACAATCAGAGCGAACCTACCTTTGCTCTGTACCATACACTGGCTATCCATTTGATCCAGAATCAAACACAAAATTTGTTCTCTGTGCAACGTTTCACTGATGGACTTTACTCCAACATACCTATCTGGGCTGACCCATGTGTACACACCAGCAAGATACGTACACTCCACTTCTCACAATCGTATACTCATTATTCTGTCTATGAAAACGAAGTCATATGGACAAAGGTATTTTATACTCCAGGGCCCAGCAACATTGAATGAATTGCCCATTGAAATTAGACACAAAGATACAGTGATCCCTTTGAAGAGTGCTCATAAAATTCAACTTTGTCGACTGCAAGAACAATGTTAAAGACCTAATGTTTCCTACCTTAAATATTTTCAGCATTTTTTATGTTTTCTACTTTCATGATGGAATTTTTGTAGTCATTATCATTATAGATGTTGTAAAGCTCATAGAGCTTCGATAGATTAGGCACTATACAATGTCCTCTTTATTATTATTATTATTATTATTATTATTATTATTATTATTATTATTATTATTATTATTTGTCAACAGGAATCACAGAATGGCATGATATTTGTACTGACTAATAATTTAGTCTAGATTTCAATGGAATTCTATGAGAAATTAATAGCCTTATATTTCTGAAGTGACCCTGACAATGTTACATGATCAAACAACCATTTCATTAGTAAACAGAAGCAATGTGCCTAAAGGTCACTGTTTGAATAATGGTACTGACCTATCTTCTAGGAAGGGTCTATCTGACAAACAATGCAAGCACCCACATTTCAATAAATATTTCAATAAATATACTTACTAACATATAAACATGGATGATGGTAAAATGCTAAATGAAATGGATGTGGTATCGGATCAAACTGGATGTGGTATCGGATCAAACTGGTAGCAGCGAATGGTCCACTCCTCTACAGAATAATACGGTTAGCTTGTGTACCACCACATTTTGCAATAATTGTCAGCTACTTTACATATTTGTTGGTGGAAAAACAAATACCTGGCTATATTCGACATTTTGTGAATCTTCATTAAAAAATACAACATAGAAAAAATAAACTTTGATCAATTTAAAAACCGACCTAATAACCTAAAATCAGGCATTAAAGCAAGCTCACATAAAGAAAATTCAAGATGTGGTAGATGTATCTGTTATAGGCAATTATGTAAATGTCTGAGATGTCTTTTCCGATGTTCACTTTGGCGCCTCTCAAAAGTTGATAAGTTTGCATATTTTATAAGCAGTAGTATTTTAATGTCAAAAATAATGTAAAAATATTGAGTTTAGCACTATATGGTAAAAGAATAATAAAAGTATTATTATTAAACTTAGACTCTGAAATATGTCTTAGAAAACAAATTAACAATTTAAATACACCTTCAGTCATCATCATCACTAGTCACATTACACCTTCATCAATCTATAAAACTCAATACATATATGTGTATGCACTTCTACATACAAATCTCTTTTCCACCTCTCTGTCTTACATATACAAAAAACTTCGATCTCAATCTCAGTAGAATGGTGCTCACAAAATTTGTTTCCATAAGACTCAATACAAAGAATTATGCCCTGATATGGGATATGGGTATAATCAAGTACCATGACAAACTAATTTCATTACTAATTGTCACCTTATCAACAATTGTCAAACACAGGACTGATTTCTGTTATAATCATATAATCAGGCATTCAAACAGGTATTCTACTGTGAGCAATAGACTATTTATACATTTGCTCAAACTCAATGAGATCAAAGAAGATAGTTGACTTTTGTGAGACCTCTGATGAATGGGAATTTAAAAAGAACTTCCTGTAGCTACTGTTAGTAACAACTGTACTGGAACTAAATTGTCTGCCTTTACAAATACAATTTTTCATATGAAATAGCACCTGAAAAAACTACTTTTCCAAGACAAATTTGTTTATGCTGATATAATATTTTCTGATAAATGTGAATCATAATGTATTTTATTTAAATTACCCCTAGACCAAACGAAATGGGATTTAACTTGTATCTCTACTTGTGGAAATGAACCTTGCTCAAAATGGATATTTCTTTACTTCAAATCCTTAAAATAATAATTAACAGTTATGCATGATCTCTTACATGCTGTATTAGCACCGTTCTCAACATTAGCCATAATATCTTGCATACAATTAACAATCTGGTGGCCTGGTCGTTAGAGCATCCGCCTCAGATGCGGGAGGTCGTTGGTTCGTTCCCTGACTGAGTCATATCAAAGACATACAAAAATGGTACTAACAGCTGTCTCATTTGGTGCTCATATTTAAGAGATTAGTGTTAGGACTGGTCAGTATGTTGTCGGTAATGTGACTGGGTGGGACATCATACGACAAGGCTACGACATGATGTGCCAGTGCTAGGCATCACTATAAACTGCCACACTGCAGACATCATAGCGATATGACTGAAACATTGTTAAAACCCTTTGATCTAATTTTGATTGACTCCCATTTCTGCTGTGACTAGAGCATCCTCTTCTATAAAGGATAAAACCTGCCTTGCCTTCATAAACGACATCAAGACCTATCAATTAGAATGGCAGTCTGATTGGAATATTTAGTACAAATCAGATATGAAATACTTAAACATCAATTTACATGATATTCCTTCATATTAACAATACATTTCTTATCAAAAAATCTTTACTCTGCATGCTTAAAAGAAGTCTTTGTTGATACTCTCCAAGACAACAAAAGAAACAGTTGCTGGTTAGGAAAAACCCAGCCATTGACTGCAGAATGCTGTTAACCATTTAGGACAGTCCTATTTACAAGATGAAAATTTGTCAGGGGTAAATAAGAATGGCTCTTGTGACCAGTGGAACACTATGTACAGGTGAGCATTAGCAGATGCTTGATTGCATTAGTTCTATGTCTAATTAACACTAATTAACAGTATTTAACAACAGATAACATATTATGTCTGGTATTCTTATAATAAATAATGACTAGTGTCATTAAAAGATACAATAGTGCATAAGAAGCTACATGTACTTAGACTGTAATTAACATTTAGTTTTTTGAACTTTTAGGCATGTCATGTTTCTAAGATTTTTCAAAACTTTTAACTGGATTGCATGAATATTAAGTGTCAACTATTGTAAAATTAATATAGCATGTGGTCTGGTGAAATAAGAGCACAAACCCTGAAAATCTCTAAGAACATCATTCCGCATAAACTAAAACCCCATTTATCTGACACAAAGTACAATAGTCTGCATAAAGTAAAAATCCCATTTATCTGACACAAAGTACAATAGTCTGCATAAAGTAAAACCCCATTTATCTTACACAAAGTACAATATTTCGCATAAAGTTAAACCCTACTTATCTGACACAAAGAACAATAATTCTGCATAAAGTTACAAATACCCCATTTATCTAAATTTTGTAAGAGACACAACTTATACAGATATTTACACGTTTTTAAAATGACCAAGTTTCAAGCTTGTTTTACAAATTGATTCAGGTTTATTGATCTAATTAAACAAGAGTTTGCCAGTGGCCTTGTGGTTAGAACATCTGTCTCCGATGTGAGGGGTAGCCGGCTCAAATACCAGCCAAGTCATACAAAAGACATAGAAATAGTACTAGCAGCTGCCTCACTTGGCACTCAGCATTATGAGGACTGGTCAGCCTGGTGTCAGGATAATGTGACTGGGTGGGAAATGATGCTACATATCTGTGGCATTATACCTCAGTGCTAGGTATCACTCAAAGCGCCACACTGCAGATATCATATAGATATGACTGAAAAATTGTTAAAGCTACATTACAAATAAAAAGCATAGAAATCACATATCAAAGGTAGATAGAACTACATGATCTATCAATGAAAAATCAGAATATGCTCATAATCTTAATTCAAAGAATATCAGAACTCTTCGAGGTAAAATGGATTGCAGGATGTCTTGGTCAAGGCAAAACAATTTAGCTGATTTGCAAGACCTCAAAAATGTATAATACAGTATGGTATCTATTAGCAATCTTGAAATCTTTATACATGATCACCATTCAAGAAATAATGCTCATGATATCATGATTCTAGTTTTCATCTACACAAGTTACAGACTTATAAATGTACGAGTATTACTTAAATTGTATGAACAAATCATTATTAGTATTTAATGGATCAGTTTGTGTCTAACAAATGCAGCAGGAACAAATTTAAAAAAATAACAAGCATCAGAATGATACTACAGTAAAACATGTCTTTAAAGACCACTGCTGTGTGAGACAAGCTTTCTTGAGAGACCATGACTTAATGCACAAATTTATTATTTCGGATTATGACCTGTTATGGGAGACCACCTGTCTTTAGAGACAATATAATTTTACAAAAGAGGCGGTCTTTCAAGACATGTTATACTGTATCAATAATGTGTATATTACTAATTTATGGATGCACTGTTTATGCAAATGAATCAAGTGATTATTAGGGATCTTTAACATATACAGCAGAATTGAAGAAATCTTCTAATACAATATTCTCTTACAATAAGACACATCAAACAGACAGCGACATGACTGAACAATGTTACACTTACGTTAAAAATCCTAATCAAACAAGCAAACAAACTAATTTTTGGGTATAAACTCTCAGGTAAATTACAATTTTCCACTTGGGATATTTGCCATTATGCTAACCATCAGTATCGTATTCAAAATGTTTTGTGATTGATTTGCACCTTTCACCTGGTCATATTCAGTTGGCTTAAATTAACCAACATGCGCTTCTAGATCCCATTTATTAAATTGACCATTGGAAGGTATACTACTCTGCTGCAGGTATTCAATGTGTCAAGTCAGAGATGATATGTGATACCCTATCAGATAATGATTATCCAACGAATATAGATTAGTTTGGATTCTTACATACAGAAATCACCTAACACTTAACTCCTAACTAAAGGTGAACACTTCTATATAATTTGTAACAATTTACAATAAAAAAATTTCTTGTTGAAAAATATTGTTGCTTATTCTTATCATCATTGTCGTTACCTACATTATTTTGCCAGCAGTGATACAATAAACATTCAAAGTTCTTTTACATCTAACAAAACCTGTTACATGCTATCTACTTCAATTCAATAACTGCAATTTCAATTAACTGAAATTGTCCTCTTCATGTACTAAAACAAATGATTCTTAAATGTAAACGGACAATGAGCCTCGCAAATACTGAACAAAAAAGCGTTGGGCCAACCATTTTCTTTATGAGGTAGTCGGGATAATGTGAGATATAAATATCAACCAAGGTACAAAAAATAATATCTAAGGATATCAGACATTGTAACAACTCTGCATCTATATAAAAATAACATCAGGTAAATATTTATTTGTTCACAACAATATTTGGCAAAAATGTCATTCACTGGTTTAATTTGAAACTGTTTGTGCACTGGTTCACTGACATAATACTGCTGTCACAGTTTTAGGCTACACACTTAAACATCATATCTTATTGTGAGTCAATCAATCCCCAATCAATCTTCTTTTATAATTTAGAAATTATGCATGTGTAATTTGCTGAAGGCAAATGCGTTCCGGAATTTTATTAACAATTTTGCTGATTAAGATGCAAGAGTTTGAAATATAAACTTGCATTTTCCACAAGTTGCTGTTTTTGTCAGTGCACAAAGCTGTAATTCGAATATAAGGGCCACATGTACCTGAAAAGTCTTAATATCTTAACGACAAATATGAAATGTCCATTGTTCAGGATATACGTGTACTCTGTTTCAGGAATAATCATAAGGTATTTTCCTTATCTGGAAATGTATTTTACAAACAAATACACCTTAGGGCTTTTCCAGTTGGTCATATACCACCCAGGGGGAAGACATTTTCAAATTCAAATAACCCACATTGGAAGCAATTTTTAAAACGATATGATCCACTATCAGATATGTTTTGTTCGAAAACACTGCCCCACATATGCATATTATTTGAACATAATTTTTGGCTATGGGTTAAATTTTGGAAACACTTCCAATGGACTGTCAGTTGCTAACGTTAAGTAAAATTGGTTATTATTGTTCCAAATTCCAGAGTTCTTCTGTCCGAGCAGTTATTTGACATCAAAGGAGTGTCTAAAACAGGATTGTGTTTAGTGGTGTGACTGTTGTAGAATGACTGACGATGGATGGAATGCTTCCGTTGTTTTCGTTGTTACCGTTGGAAAAGTAGTTCAGGGAATGATTGAGAAAAGGGTAACCAATGTAACTGATCAATAACATTGTCCACAATTGTTCCTCTTCTTGTGGCAAGCTCAAACGCTTAATGGCTGCACCGGTGACACTAAACACCACAACGATTGAAGTACGCATCCTATACACGAGAGTTAGATTTGTGGATCTGGCAGAGAAGAACTGGATGTAATAGTGGTCAATGTGGCAGCTGCCTCTGTATTGGATAGTCATGATCCTCATTTTCTTTTATAGTGTATGAGTTGCGAAGCGTCAATCCAAGAATCAAAACTGGGAAGAAGTCCCTTATAAAGTCATTTGACTCCTTATACCCGACGTTATCTGACTTTACGGGATCTTTGTTCAGGAATGGTTTCGACATCGTACAGTTCGTGTTCTATTTTTTACACGGTGTATTGCGGAGAAGTAAAACTTTTCTTATAATACTTGTCTTTCATGTCTTTCAATTTACAGACGGCAGGATGACAATCACGCACTCGTCCAGTGACACGAAACAATTCAGTGGTGGAGTTGGCTAAGTAAAATTTATCAAAAAAGCGTTTGGTTTTACCAATGCGCACCCAATCACCATTTTGCCAACACTCTAACTTTCTTTTGGACAACCAAAGTCGGCGTCGTACGAAACAAGAGCTCAAAAACACTCACTGTCTTGTCGGGTGTCACATCATAGGAGGGAGACGACGTAAGATTATCTGATGGTAAGACTGGTTGAATGCATGGAAAAGTTAGGGTAAGACGTCGATGACATTGAGAGTTTGTTAATGTGTAAAATATGTCCACAAACCTTAAATCAAGTTGCGTTGAAAACGTTCAACGATGCTAGCTTTGTTTCTTGGATTCATTGTGGGTTTGCCATCGGAGAGGGTTACGCCCACTTTCCTTCAATACCAGTTGGTTTGTTCGCACTAACTCGCTGCCCTATTTGGACAAACCTAGAACATAGGTCGATGACACATCAAAGTATTTCTAGCAACGATTGTGGGTGGTCAAATGAGAGACATCGACTAAATCGGCTTGCCATTAATAATCAATGCATTAAATTCCTTCTAAGTTGGCATACCTGTTTGGGTTAAGGCATGCTGGTTAAAAAAGTTCCAGGCGTTGCAACTGTTGACCTTAAATTGTGTGATTCTTCTCTTTCGGACAGATCCACCAACGATTGTAATTCGTGTTGTAATTGGGACACTTCAGTCAAATGAGGATTGGGTGGTACATTCGGGGGTCGTTGTTCCTGCTAACTGTATTATTCTATCCATCGCCTGAAATGATCCAAAGTCAATGTTTATAATTCCATTCGTTTCCATTTGTAACGTCTGAGATCCTTTTAATCCAGGGGTTTCTTTTTATCGTCTCAGTCCTTCTAACGTCGGTATAATATTTCCTAGAAGTCACAACGCAAGGTCTATTAATTTAACAATAAAAACAATAAGAGGAAAATCATCCGCATTGCAACAACATATTATTTGACGATTGGGTATTTTCTTTGTGACCACTTTTTGACGGACGTGTTGATTTTTAGCTAAGCATTTTGTGTCCTGATGTTCACACAAATTGTTTTTGTCTTTCAAGACATTTAAACAACATCCGCTAAGTATCGGTTATTTCTTTGGAGACAGTTTGAATGTCTATAGGGTATCGTGCCTTTCAAGACATTCGAATCAACATTCGCACGGCATCAATGATATATATTGCGACAGTTTGATTGATTTCATTTCGCAAGGGTAGAGAGACTATAGACACAATGGACAACATGTCCCAATATTTGGCTAAAAGAGGAGGTAGTCCTTTCCTTTACTTCATTTTGGGGAGTGAAGAATAATGCTTTTAAGGGGTGATATCTTTTTTGTTGTTGGTTCTAAACCTTCATGAACGTCAATGGCTCGAAAAACGTCCTTTTTGGAGACTAACGCTATGTCAAAAAGATGAGGATGTTTATGCCAAAATCGCATCTTTTTTGAAAATCGCCACCAAAGAAACTTCATTTTTGGTGACTTGTCCTTTTTATGGGACTACAATGTCTTTTCAGAGATGACGACGATTTTTTGCTAAGCCTTGATGGATGATGAGACTGTCTTTCTTATTTCCTCTGGATAGGAGAACGACGACGACGATGGCGATCGTGTTCATGTCTTTCAGTGATCTCTTTTCGGTGAACATGATCAGATGAACATTATTTCCCATCGTTAAACACTATCCTTTTTATACTGCGCCTCCACTGATTTTTCTTTACGTCGTAGCCACTTGATGACTGGTAACACGCGTAATGGAAAGGTTCACAACGGAATCACTTTGGACAATTCCATCTTAAACAAATCCAATAAACTCTGTATCTCGCCTGATCTCTGTTAGACTTTTATTTGGGGGAAAGTACTTTATGAGTTGCTGACACTCCCGCTAAAGAAGAGAAGGATGTGGTTATCACCGCTGATGTAGACGTTTTTGAGACGAAGGTTTCCATTATGTAATTAACTGAAGAAGAAACTTGGTTTGACTGGCTTCACCAGCAACAGGGACGTGGAAAAATTTCAGGATACTGGAGACGCGGTCACCGTCACAACCGGTCATGATTTGCAAAAGTAAAGCTTGCGTCCTGGCAAAAGTGCAGTGTTTAGGGTGTAAGTCGTCTTCTACGGACTTTACTGTTGCTGCGCTCTTTTCTGAGTCCTGGTGTTGACACCACTTCTATATTTCTTGTGGGCTCGTTTGGATTTTATAAGAGCGTCTTTTGTCTTGTGGAGGAATTCTAAAGCACTTGGATCCAATTGTAGGAGTGAACGAATTATGCCACTTTCTAAAGAACCGCTTCTTCCAGGTTTCAATATAATTTGCTTTTACGTTTGGGCGTTCATGCGAGGATCTTCCAGTTGCGTCAAGGCTACTATGTTTCTCTCAAAAAAGCGTTTGGTTTGTGGAATGTGAATGATGCTTTGCAGTAATTGACGTGCTGTTAACGTCTTCCATCGTAAGACCTCTTTGTAGCGTAGTCGAGCCGACCCTTTGAGATTAGGTTGGGTTTTGAAGAAATAACAAACACGTTTGTTCAAATAAAACTTATATCATAAAAAAAATCATCATGATAGGTATATATATAATGAGCACACAATACACACAAATGAATCTACTACCCGACGGTAGTCATACACTATAGTACTAATATATATATATATATATATATATATATATATATATATATATATATATATATATATATATATATATATATATATATATATATATATATATGAATCATACACTACTGTATTATATCCATAGTCATACACTACTGTATTATATATCTATAGTCATACACTACTGTATTATCTATCTATAGTCATACACTACTGTGTTATATATCCATAGTCATACACTACTGTATTATATATCTACAAACGTAGCATGATATTGACTATTGATACGATATTCGTACCCCACACAACATAGTCAGTAATTCAAATCATAAGGATTAATTGACTATGACTATAATGATACTATTTGTGTCACACACACAAAATATAATCAATAAAAACCAAACAATCCTATCCAATTGACTAAACACGCTATTCGTGTTTTACATAAATAGTCAAAAAGCAAACGGAGGGTTCTATTGACTACAAACACGCTATTCGTGTTTTACATAAAAGTAGTCAACAAAACAAAACTGCAAGTGTTAACATTTCACTTCCCTCCGGTGTGACAGTAGTTCATTGTCCGTCTCCATTCCACCGGTCAACATTGGTCTTGAATACACATCTATTCACACGACCGGCGAGCTGAATATAAAAATCGACAATTTTCCAAATAATAAAAAATGAATTTACACAATACATAAAACGAACGTGCTATTCCGAAACTGAATATTGAACTGAAACAATAAACCAAAAAGGAATGTATTTAACTCACCCAACTCTTTGGCTCTAAAATCCGACAAATGTAACGTTTAGAGGTCTGCTCTAATGTCCACTGTGTCTTAAAAAGACCCTGCACTGTACTTATATATTAGTCGGCCGTACTTGTAAAAAAGTAATTCGCGTGAATTATCCGCGCGGCACGTGCAACTCGCTGTATAGGACAATTCACGTTGAAGAGTATGGTGTACCCTCTTCGCCATATCGGATATTGCGTAACGAGCTTAAAAAAAATAATTCATGAAATACAGAACGTCGACAAACTCATTATATGACAAAATTAATGCTTAAAATATAGCTTAGAGGAGTATAGTGTATCATCCATGCCATATCGGGCATTTCGTAACACACCTGCCCCCTAAAAAAAGTATATTAACTTTAAAAACCACGAAATTACACGATATGGGTAACCAGATAATCAATGTCTACTGAGATAATCCGCACCTACATTTTCCGTACCTTTGATTGCCTCGATTCGGAATCTGTAAGGTTGTAACAACAAGGCCCATCGCATCAACCGTGAATTATTAATCTTTGCCTTATTGAGGTAAAGTAGAGGCTGATGATCTGTTTCCAGATTGAATTCTCGGCCCTGGAGGTAGGTTTGGAATTTATCTATTCCCCACACTACTGCTAAACACTCTTTCTCTATTACCGAGAAATTCTTCTCTCTTGGAAGTAATTTCCTGCTGGCGTAGGCGACTGGGAGCTTGATCCCATCTTGTTCCTGTAATAGAACCGCCCCTAGTCCCAACTCTGAAGCATCGGTTCTCAAAATGAATGTTTTGTTCAGTTCGGGCAACTTAAGTACGGGGGTTTCTGTTAACAATTTTTTTAAAGTGTTAAAAGCCCTGTCTTGATTACCTCCCCATTGAACTTTATTTGGCTGCCCCTTTTTGGTTAGGTCCGTTAAAGGACTGGCTATGGCTGCAAAGTTAGGGATGAATTTTCGATAATACCCTGCCAACCCGATAAATGACCTAACTTGCTTCTTTGACGTGGGTGGCAATGAATCCCTGATTGCTGCAATTTTCTTGGGGTCGGGTCTCAACTCGTTTACCCTCCCAACTACGTGTAAAATTCCTTGGTCTGGCTTTGCATTTGTCCGATCGTAGTAACGTTTCAATAAATTAGCATGAAACATACGGGACTTTCCACCTACATCGATGGTATAATCCATGCCTCCCTTTTCATCTATGATGGTATATGGACCTTTCCACTGTAACATTAATTTGTTTCTCTCGGTTGGCAGGAGAACCAAAACTCTTGTCACCCTTTTTAAATTTCCGATCACGCGCTTTTGAATTATAGTAGCGAGCTGCTCGACTACTAGCTTGCCTTAACGTTTCATGGGCTATTGCACAAGTCTCTCTCAACTTGTCCTTCAAATCACATACATACTGATATGTCGTTCGAATCTCGTCATCTGTTTCGTCATCTGACCATAATTGTCTCAATTTTCATTGGCCCTCGCACCGTTCTTCCGTATAAAAGTTCAAATGGTGAAAACCCTAGACTCTCCTGATGAACCTCTCGATATGCAAATAATACTGCATGGAGATATCTATCCCAATCGTTCGGACGCTCTGCACACATCCGTCGCAACATTTGTTTGAGTGTTCCATTGAACTTCTCAACCAGCCCGTTGCACATTGGGTGATATGGAGTTGTCCATAATTGTTTGATCGATAGAAGCCTACTAACTTCTGCCATGAGTTCTGATGTGAACTGTGACCCACAGTCTGTCAGAATCTCTTCCGGAATCCCTAATCTACTGAACATTTCTACTAGGGCTTCGGCTACTCGCTCAGTTTCGATGGATGGTAGAGCGACGGCTTCCGGATACCTGGTTGCATAATCAACCATAGTCAAGATGTACCTATTCTTGCGGTCTGTAAGAGGTGATAATGGACCAACAATATCTATCGCCACGCGTTTGAACGGAGTTTCGATTAAAGGCATTTTACCGATTGGTACGCGTTTTACTTTCCCTTTGTACTGTGTTTTCTGACAAATGTCGCACGATCTGCAATACCTAGTTACGTCCCCGTGAGCCCCTGGCCAATGAAATTCTGCACATACACGGTCTTTAGTTTTTGTAGAACCCAGGTGACCCCCATCGTCGACTCGTGTGCTAACTTCAACACATGCGGTCTATAGTTCCGAGGCACTACTACCTGTGTAAACCGTCGACCTCTACGAGTAGTATGCTCCCTATGCAATACATTATTGAGATATTTGAACCTGTAGCTACCCCCACCTTTAAATTTCATGACTTCCCCTGACGCGGCTTTATTTCTGATTATTGACAACGACTCGTCTTCATTTTGCTGTTTAATTAGTGTCCTTTTATCTATCATCGGTATGGCATCTGGTACTTTTAATTTTGACAAAGGCTTCTTACTCTTAGATATATGTGACCTAGTTTCAGCAGCCATGGAAGTTGGAACATCTGCCACTGCTTTGCCTGGCACAACAAAATTCGCTACCCCTTCTATATTACCTACAATCAGATCATACAGAGGTTGCTTTACACAACATGCTGTCACTGTGCCTGTCAAATAAGGTGTTTCGATATGAACGCATGCAGTCGGCACTTGTACTGCGGTATTATCCATCAATCTGACAGATACTGTTCCCCCAAGGTATTGATCCGGCCTTACCAGACTTTGCTTAACAACTATTGTATTACATCCCGTATCTCTCGGTACTGAGGCCCTAACCCCATTCACTAATCCCTCACACTGTATTGATACGTTTGATGCCTTTTGATTGGAGCCACTCTTATTGCTCTCTACACAAGCTGAAGAGCCTACCATATAAGATACCCCTACCGCTTTTGGTAAATCCTTTTTACGCTTCGGACATGAACTAGACATATGACCCCATTCTCCGCAACTGAAACATTGTTTTCTCTGTCTATCTTGACTTCTAGGTCCCCTCTGATCTAACCTAACTAACTCACCCTTTTGGTTTTGAGGTAAACCCCTCCCAAAATTAGTTTTATCCGAATTGACCTGCTTACCTTCCTTAGGACCCCTCGTGTCCCGGACTATCACGTTCATAACCCCTCCATGCGCATCAGCGAATATATCTGCTTGTTTTGCCATCTCGCTTGACTTATTAATGGTTTTCTCTTTTAAATATTGGAATAGTTCCTTACTACATACTGCAAGCAATTGATCTCTGACAAGAAAATCACATACTGCTTCGTAAGTTTTTGCGACTCCCCCGCAAGTTTACCAACGGAATAGGTAATTAGATATCCGGTATACGAATTGATCAAAGTTTTCTCCCTTTTCTGGCTTACTAGATCGGAATTTTTCCCTGAAACCCTTTTCAGTAAGTTCAAACCTTTTCAGTAATGCATCCTTTAACAAATCGTAGTTAGATGCCTCTGCACTTGGTATCCTTGAGTACACTTCTAAAGCCCTACCTTTTAATAAAGTGCTAAGATGTAATGCCCAATCTTCTTTTCGGAGATTTTGCGCAGTAGCATATCTCTCAAATCTCAATACGTAACTATCTAAGTCATCGTTATAGTCTTCAAATGCTGGGAGTTGTGGTTTTTTGAATTTACTCGATTGAAATACCCTATCGTTTTCTAGTCTAGACCTTTCTAACTCTAGCTTTTCCCTTTCGATCTGCGCACTAACTTCTAATTTCTCGCGCTCTGCTTCCTGTTCACGTTGAAACCTTTCCTTTTCAATGCGTGCGTTTAGTTCTAGTTTTTCGCGTTCTGCCTCCCGTTCGATGCGTGCGTTTAATTCTAGTTTTTCGCGTTCTGCCTCCTGTCTTCGTTGAAACCTTTCCTGTTCACGTTGAAACCTTTCCTTTTCGACGCGTGCGTTTAGTTCTAGTTTTTCACGTTCTACCTCCTGTTCACGTTGAAACCTTTCCTGTTCACGTTGAAACCTTTCCTTTTCGACGCGTGCGTTTAATTCTAGTTTTTCACGTTCTGCCTCCCGTTCTTCGGCGCGTCGATCTCGTTCCCTATTTTGTTCGTCCTTAATAAACTGCTGTAAAGCTTCCCCCTCATACCCCAATTTCTTACCAAGCTCTAACAATTCCCTAGTGGACGACATGATTTTAGATAAACGTTCGCTTCAAACGAGCGTCACTAAATTAACTTGTTTATCTAAGGGAAGACCAAATTCAGTTTCGTTTACAATGAAATGTAAAATAGTATTTCTCAAAACACTCCTGTCTCAAAGGCTTTCCCCGATACTTGTTGGATATGAAAGCTCAAACTAAAAATCCAAAAGTTTGCTCGGATAGAAAGTACAATCCCACCGCTGCCACCAAAATTGTAGCGTAGTCGAGCCGACCCTTTGAGATTAGGTTGGGTTTTGAAGAAATAACAAACACGTTTGTTCAAATAAAACTTATATTATAAAAAAAATCATCATGATAGGTATATATATAATGAGCACACAATACACACAAATGAATCTACTACCCGACGGTAGTCATACACTATAGTACTAATATATATATATATATATATATATATATATATATATATATATATATATATATGAATCATACACTACTGTATTATATCCATAGTCATACACTACTGTATTATATATCTATAGTCATACACTACTGTATTATCTATCTATAGTCATACACTACTGTGTTATATATCCATAGTCATACACTACTGTATTTCTATCTATAGTCATACACTACTGTATTATATATCTACAAACGTAGCATGATATTGACTATTGATACGATATTCGTACCCCACACAACATAGTCAGTAATTCAAATCATAAGGATTAATTGACTATGACTATAATGATACTATTTGTGTCACACACACAAAATATAATCAATAAAAACCAAACAATCCTATCCAATTGACTAAACACGCTGTTCGTGTTTTACATAAATAGTCAAAAAGCAAACGGAGGGTTCTATTGACTACAAACACGCTATTCGTGTTTTACATAAAAGTAGTCAACAAAACAAAACTGCAAGTGTTAACATTTCACTTCCCTCCGGTGTGACAGTAGTTCATTGTCCGTCTCTATTCCACCGGTCAACATTGGTCTTGAATACACATCTATTCACACGACCGGCGAGCTGAATATAAAAATCGACAATTTTCCAAATAATAAAAAATGAATTTACACAATACATAAAACGAACGTGCTATTCCGAAACTGAATATTGAACTGAAACAATAAACCAAAAAGGAATGTATTTAACTCACCCAACTCTTTGGCTCTAAAATCCGACAAATGTAACGTTTAGAGGTCTGCTCTAATGTCCACTGTGTCTTAAAAAGACCCTGCACTGTACTTATATATTAGTCGGCCGTACTTGTAAAAAAGTAATTCGCGTGAATTATCCGCGCGGCACGTGCAACTCGCTGTATAGGACAATTCACGTTGAGGAGTATGGTGTACCCTCTTCGCCATATCGGATATTGCGTAACGAGCTTAAAAATAATAATTCATGAAATACAGAACGTCGACAAACACATTATATGACAAAATTAATGCTTAAAATATAGCTTAGAGGAGTATAGTGTATCATCCATGCCATATCGGGCATTTCGTAACACTCTTTAAGTCTGGCTTCTAATACGTGAGCATGTATTTGTGGATTTTTTGCGATCTGATGCCGTACAAAGTATGAACCAATTTCACCGGAAGATACGACAGAATGCGCGTCATCTTGTATACGTGTGAGACAGAGCCAAAGTTTCCGAGATTTTCATAGATTTTTAGTTGTTGTTATTGTTGCTATGTTGACGACGTAGAGGAGTACGCGACAGTCCTCCGACTTTACAACAGTTGTGAAACAGATAGATACGACATAGCAAATAATCGCGGATAGTCAATCCAAGAGTAAATAGGCGTGTGGTGTTTGAGTGGCATCATTGTATGCATGAGTCAGCCAAAGTTTTGATAACTGTTTGGCAAAGACTTTCCCTGGCGATTTATATCAGGGGCTTTTAACCAAGACCTCGTAATGAAAATTGTGTGATGGTCTTTACTTTGTGGAAACCAATTTTATGTAATGTAAATGACACTGTACAATTTCTACTTTGTCTTCTCCTAGCATGTCGTTGAAAAGGACCAAATCGGTTTTACTAGGGTCAGTCACGTTCCCGTGTCTTCGCTACAAATGCTTTCCACTTACACAATGGAATCACGTTGACTTTCCTGCAAGATGATGTACGCCGATTGGCACTCTTTGTAACACCACACCATGCGGTGAGGTTAACAATCGATCAAATGATGATTATGTTCGATCAATCGTTTGACAAAATCGTTTTGCCGGTGCATCTAGGTCCGGCAATTAACTTGTTAATCGGATGGAGAAGATATGTGACATTTTAACTAGAAAGATTTTAGTGGTCATCGATGACTTTTAAAATGGTGGAAGCGGAGCATAAACAACAGAGCTAGCCTAAGTAGTGTAGGGAATGTCACTTTTGACACGAAAGCAGAAAAGACATATTTCAATACATGTTTAATATGAAACAACACGAATGACAAATTACATAAAGCCAAATGGAAAAGCACAGCAAGGAATACTTCTGGTCCCACTGGCAAAGTGATATACCGCAACTGAGGCACTTGACTTTGTTCCTTTCGCCCAAAATGAGAAATCCAGCTCGGGCTACTTCTTCAAGGGTAGGTCATGACATATATTTTGGCCGTTTTCCTTAAAGGTTTGGAATTTACTCTCTAAGTCACATTATCCAGGCAAACGCACAGAGAATACATATTCGTCTTTCACGGGTTCATTTCGACGAGGATACATTGACCTCCACACGAGTTTACTCATGGTTACATGACATCCGTAGGATGGTAGCAGCATGGTCTCACGCTGAAGTGGACATTTAGTAACGAGTCCACGATAACGTGTGTCATCGCTTTTTGCATCCATATTGTTTGACATTCACGGCATAATTTGCCACGTTAGGTATAGTGGCAGTAATCATGACAACGGTTTAATGATGTCCTGATGAAATGCTGATGTCACAGCGTACGGCATCATGCAATCCCATGGTACAGCATCGCAGTCCACTTGAAATCCCGAATTTGAATGATGTTTGTTTAAACGTTTTCATCATTTTTGTTTGTTCTTTCTAAATAATATGAACTATATATATTGTGCGTCATATTTGTGGGGTTGGCGGACTTTTTGTGACGACGTTTGACGAGGACTGGAGAGGGGGGGGGGGGGGTCAAAATCGGCCAAAATCTCGTGACGTCATTTATGGATTGTAGCGTTCTGCAAAGGTTGGGGTGGGGTACTTCCAAAATATTAATTCAAATATTATAGAAGTTCCACCTGGCTCGTGAATTTAAATTTAGATTAAAGACCAAATAGGTATACGGCTCTGAGCCCCCAGTTATATATATATATATATATATATATATATATATATATATATATATATATATATATATATATATATATATATATATATATATATATATATATATATATATATATATATATATATATATATATATATATTGGACTTTTTATACTAATCGTAATGAAGTCTAGATGTTGTACATCTTTACTTATTAATGTCTAGTCTTAAAAATCTTCTTTTTGTTCTTGCTGGACAAAGGTACTACATTCTCTAAGGTACCCTGCCGCATGTACCGTATTGTAATGGGCGGTAAAGCCATTGAAAGAAAAAGACAGTGCCGAGACCATCGAGCATGTTCCAGAATAGCAGTTATATATATATATATATATATATATATATATATATATATATATATATATATATATATATATATATATATATATATATATATATATATATATATATCCACTTACAACTTCAGACCACAATTGAAGCACTGTACTTCTTATAACAATCAAGTCTCAGATCCCAAGCAAGTAGACAAAACCCGTTCCAGCAAAAACATTCGTATGTGATCGTTTCCTATCTGTGGGCCATGTTTGAAACGTTTCCATTCGCCGGAAACATTCACAAGCGTCAGAGAAGAAGACGGAAAAGTGCTAAGTTTGACCTTTGAGTTCTCAATGAGTCTCTCACTTAAATAGTGTTGTGTCGAAGTCATCCATCATGTTGGTGGCCATCCTGTTGGAACCATTTTTATATCGGCATGTCCGTTCGGCAAAGTGAGTGATTATGAAGGCGCTCTCTCTTCTGGTACACGATATCACATACTTTTACTGGTATGAATTAAAAATTTCAGTTAATCAGAAGTACTTTCGTATATGAATATTGTATACATCATATGATTTGAAATAGACGAAATAGGCATATCGATTGGAAACGGGATGGGCACGCGCCACCTGATATTTCAATAACTAACAAAGATTCCCTTTTCCTTTGTGTTCATTAATTTTACTTTTCTTAATCTATCACGGTTGCACAATCATAATGGGATTAAACACCATTTTTTTCAGACCGAATGATGATGAAAGCTACTTTTTAGAAGCATTGATCGGGAGCCTTGATTGAAACTTCAATAGACAATTTAGACAATATGTTTTATAAATAGTTCTATACGATGCAACTAAATTGTCACGAATAAAGAAAGAAATACACAAATGATTTATATACTGAAATATATTCACTAAATTTGCCTGATGCTTAAATTACTGTGTACTTCAGCAAATATGTTCTACTTTGTCCTTCTTTGAGTACCAGTTAGTATCAGTGTAGTTTCTGCCTTATACTATACGGAAGCAGCAATTCTGTAACTGTTCAAGACAACTTCGACCCCATTTCACAAGCACCATTTTCAAAATTAGTTCCATGAATACAGTATTAATAAGCACACAAAATGATGAAAGCTCTGCAAATAGCTATGTCACCGTAAATTAAACGCAAAACAATTGCGAAAATATCCAAGACAGTATTAGGGTCATTAGCAGCCCTTAAATGTGTGCACTAAAGTGATATTATAATGATAATTTTTCATTAAAATTGAAACACGTGCTAAGTAGTTAATACCCTTATTATAAAAAAAAATGATATAACTGCATGGGTACCGATTGGTCACCTATGCATTGCATTAAAGATGAATGTTTGATGCATTAATAAGTTATTATAAGTCTACATCAGAGTCGACTTACATTGTCATATTATTATCTGGCTAGATGCCTACGACAAAGATGTCATCCTTGAAATGCAAGCTGAATATATGATCGATTATTCGATTGCTAATTACTCAAGAAGTATACAGTTAGTAATTTTAGATTTGTTGTGCAATGCTACCTCCTGTTGAATTAAATGGAATAAATCTGGTACCCTGATACCTGTTGACTCCACTGAATTACAGCATGTGTCCATATAATTCTCGGCTAGACGTGAACAAACACCTAATGTATTTAATTGTGTGAGGTAAGCCTTTGAGCGAGTATTGTAGAAAGTCGTGTTTTATTGCGATTTGTATCGTATATTATCAGTTTACGCAGTAAATCTTCAAACTATGTACACACCTGTATATATTTCGCGTCCAGATCAAAATATATACTTTTAAAAATGTATTGTAATGATTTAATGTGACGGGCACTGACCAGTTGCTGAATATTATGTTCCACACATACACTAGTCGATCCTATGCTGGGAATCCTGTAAAAAAACATTGAAAGGCTTGGTGCCATGACCTGGAGAATTTCACAAAAGAATGCTACTGCTTCAGTTTACATGTAAATAATATACATATATAGCTAGTTTTGTACAGTTTTATAATGGAGATTATATTGTATCCAAACTATCGGTATTCTCATTTTTTTTGCACAATTTATAAACATCAGTACTAATGTGCTACAATTACAAAAATCAGTATCAGTGTGCATCATCGTTAAACTAATAACAGTTTTTGATCTTAAAGATATGCAAAGATATCTCCTATATCTCCTAATAAACTCATAACCGATTAACGTGGATGTTTAAGTTTATGTAGTACTATCGTGGATTAATGCACACTCTCACACACTAATTATATATATATATATATATATACTTAGCAGATCAGATAGCTTAAGAAAAACTCAATGAACCAAATTACATGCCACTAGAATATAGTCAACATGAACTATGCAGCCTAATAGACACATAATTACCAATAAATGGCAAACAGATTGGAATAAAAATCACAAAGGGAGAAAATTATATAATACCATCAAGGAAGTAAATAGAAATAGAAAACCACCTAGGTGCACAAAGTTAACATAAAGTCCTTTTTAGTGTTTTATTTATTTATTATAGGATTAAATGATCAGGACTTTATGTTAACTTTGTGAGTGATTAGGTAAAATTTACACATCAATAAATACCCAGCCATGATCATTTAATCCTTATAATTCCAATTTCACCATTTCTATCGTCAAATTAACTTATTCCATCAATAATGCATTCGAATTTACGTAGCGCGTAGTTACCTTTCATTCGGCGTTTCACACCGCCCCGTAATACATAACCTGTACAGAATCACACGAAGAAATTGACTACAGCCACAGTTACGTTTATTGGAATATTGGAAAAAGTATAAAAAGTGTAAAAGTTATATTTATTTGCAGAATTATATATTTTACAGATGACAAAATCGTTTCACAATAACGTGTCTGCAATGTTTATTTATATTTCAAAAACCGAAAGTAGTCCCAGAATGTATCGAAGAGTAAACAATTCCTGATCAACATTACGTGACCGTTTACATCCAATCATATTACAGGAAATTCGTTTAATTCATAAAAATTGGAATTATATATATATATATATATATATATATATATATATATATATATATATATATATATATATATATATATATATATATATATATAATGTATATTACAAACATATTACTGGTTGCGAGAATTAAAATCAATTGCCGCCACAAAAAAAAGGTATCACTTCTGACATCTTGGGCTAAACAAATATCATATGCCGATACAAATACCTCCAAAACGTACTTGTGGCAAACCCAGAGAATTCTTTGTTCAAATACACAGTTTCAAAGTATTTTTTGTTGTTGTTATAATTACTTTATTTGATAATTATAGGAGAATTTGAATACAATATTCTGAACATCTGCAGTTTTAGCTAGACGACGAATATTTTCAAAAGAATTTTATGCCAATTTTAGCTTTCCAGTGCCTCATTTTTAAAACATGTCTTCTCCTACAATATCAGAGTGCAGCGCCACACTAAATAATACTACAATGACAAGTGAATTGAAATATGTTAATTTTCAAATAGAAAATACGACTTTTTCGGGGGAATGGTGGGTGGGTGGGTGGGTGGAGAGCAGAGCTTTGTGCGTCATATTTGTGGGGTTGGCGGACTTTTTGTGACGACGTTTGACGAGGACTGGAGAGGGGGGGGGGGGTCAAAATCGGCCAAAATCTCGTGACGTCATTTATGGATTGTAGCGTTCTGCAAAGGTTGGGGTGGGGTACTTCCAAAATATTAATTAAAATATTATAGAAGTTCCACCTGGCTCGTGAATTTAAATTTAGATTCAAGACCAAATAGGTATACGGCTCTGAGCCCCCAGTTATATATATATATATATATATATATAACACGAAGATGAAATTCAACAATAACAATTTAATGAAACCTATAAAGTGAAATGTCACATAATCACTTGTCCTCTAAGTGATAGCCTATTTCATCTTATGATTTTCAGTGTGAGTTCGATTTTCCACCTGGCCTTTGGTTGTACTCATCTATTATCCTATCCTTCCGCTCTTCCTGAATTTCACCTCTCCCGATTTCTCTCCTCCCTTCACTTTCCTTCCTTCCTTTATCACAACAATTGGGGACACTTTTCCTGGTCTATCCCCCGAAACTTCCTCTTCAGATTTACCTCTTCCTTCTCTTCCTTCCGTCTATAACGGAGACACTGGGACCACTCATTAGTCTGTCCCCTGAAGCTTCCTGTGAAAATCACAAGGCGTTAACATATGGTTTATCAAATCTCACCTCACACTAAATCATCCATTAACCATCAGATAAGGTTATTACGTTTTGGGACACGCATACATACACATCGAAATTCCCACACACTCTTACAGGGAACCAATGGGGTAATAGCACGATATCATATATCCATACATCATATCACATAAGTATATCTAATATATATATATAATCTCGTTGTACTCATAATACTACGACAACCAGATGTATGTCTGTACACTACATTCCCACAAGCGTACACAAATAATCAAATATTCATATTAATTTCTCACAGTGAAATCATTTCAAAGATAACATTCAATTTCTATAATTACATGGATAATGTGCTATTGTACTATAAAATAACCACATAGCAAATTATAATAATATTAATTCTTACGACGGCTAGCAAGCAATACGATTCTTTACAAATAGGAACTCATTCTTCAAATATACAAACATATCAACATCACAAATAATTATTCCTACTACGATTTTAGTAATAATACGTATATATAACGATCTACAATTAAATGCAGTAGCAGAAAGCAAAGATCAAACAAATAGCTCACTGACCTTTTAGAAGCTATACTTAGAGTTCGGTTCTAAGCGTTTAACGCCAATTAACGTATGGCTACGGAGTTCCAATTCTTTACTGACAATCCTCCTTAACGGGTAATCGGAAACTAAAGCTAGCCGGCCGGTTAAAGATATTATATTTTAAAATAAATCAGGGTCCCACCCCTTCCTCGATTCTGATTGGGTAGCGCTGGGGCCCTATCCACTCGACGTATTCAATCTGGCGGTCAGTCAGCGTATCCAGAAGATAAGGCACGCCCACTCCTTCTGGCAGCTTCTTGATGTACAAAACATCCTCCCAGTCCAAGGGTGCTAATTAAACTTCTGACGGGCTTTTGGTCAGCTTCCTCTCTTAACTATGGCAACTTACGTAAGGGATGGTGTTAGCCTGCGGTCATGTGCAACAATAAACAGTGGCTTGTCCGACTTACTTGATAACACATGGTTCTAATTTAATTTTGAGTCGGGCAACGCCACATTCCCCCACGCTTGAGAATAAAATCGGGATTTTATTCCCTCAAAATTACTCCAAATGCAAAGGCTTTACAATACGATTAAAACTAAAATCATCGTGACACTACACGAATAAATAACAAAGTCATCGTGACACTACACGAATAAAACAAAATCATCGTGGCACTACACGAATAAAACATGAATATATATATATATATATACAGAGTGATTATTAAATTTCAGCGCTTCTGCTCATGAAATCAGCGCCTACGTTCTCTGTAGCCTTATGACGGTATTCTCCACTTCCGCGCCCTCTACCTCTGTCACGCCCTCGTCCACGGAATCCCTGTCCATCACCAGCAGGTGGTATGCCAAAGTAATTGCGTGGACCCTGATAGTAACTGCGGAAATAAGGTCTTGCATAGCCATCATAGTAGCGACGAAAATATAGCGTGCGTCTAGGTGGACCACTAAACTGGCGTTGCTCTTCAGGCTCCTCCTCCTGGTACTGTTGGACTGGTCTCCTCCTGTAGAATCTACGATAACTACGCCGTTCTGCAGCATATTTGCTACCCTGGACATTGGTTCCACCAGGTCCAGTGACGTTAGCAGCTTCGTTGCCCTTTTCCCCCTCCACTACGTCAAATTCTACAGTCTCACCATCCCCAACATTTCGAAGATATTTCCTGGGGTTGTTCTTGATAATTGCTGTTTGGTGGATAAACACATCTTCCTTGGTGTCATCCCTATTGATAAAGCCATATCCGCTTTTTACGTTGAACCATTTTACTGTACCGGTGACCTTCGTCGCTATTACTTTCTTTCCAGCCTTTACCGACCTCTCCGGTTGGTTTTCGGAGTCGGACATGACCCTTGATGGTAAAATAGGCAAATTAGGTGTTCCTCGTGTCACTACCGTGGTGACAACAACATCGCTGACGGTCTCTCTTTCTGTTCCCGCTTCAGCGTGTTTGTGCAACTGCGCCAGAGTTGCGTTTCCCTGTTGGAACTTCCTCAACTCGGCTGGAAGTACGTTACTCACCGGTGTCGCTGTAACTTGGATCGGCTTCGCTTTCGTCTGTCGGCTCTTGGACCTGGTCTCTACAGCACTCACCGGCATCGGTGTGCAGGTTTCGGGGTTCGGCTGGGGTAGCACATAACGGCATCCCAGTATGACGTCATGTGATAGTCCATCCAAGCACGCAGCTTCAATTTTCCCCTTCACGTACTGTGAATCGAGGTCAATGACAGCCACTGACAATGAGTCACGCGCTCTGTTCGCGTACTGAACTTCAATTACCTCCCCGGTATAATCCTCAGGCTTGACGTATTTCTTGTCGACAAGTACTGGGGCGCTACACCCGGTGTCATACAAGATGGTGACACCTTCTCCGTTGACAGTTGCGGCCGCAAGGTTGGCTGGGTTGCGACTCGCTTCCGGCACGCACTCCTTCATAGCAACGAAATTCACCTGGGTCGGCCTGCCCTTGGGGCAGTCTCTGGCAACATGCCCCAGGCGCTTGCAGTTAAAACACGTCGGCGGCCCTCGCCGACTTGCAAGTCCTGGTTTCGTGGGTGAGGCCTGTCCAGGTCGATAGGTGGCATCCCTCC